>JANUYF010000006.1:35296175-35467177 GCA_026167975.1 Phrynosoma blainvillii
AAGGAGAGCTCCCAGTCACGCTCTCTGGCCCTCGTCGGTCTCAGCCGGACTCAGCTCCGGCCACTGCAGGCCTCTCCCTCCGGCAGCAGCTGACCGGTGGCCGGACGAGGGCCGAGGGAGACCCCCGACAGGCCTTGGCGGCCAAAGGTCTCAGCCCCGCGGGGAGAGTGGCTCTTTTGCCCGGGAGGGGCCCCAGGCAGCGGCGGCGGCGATGTGTGTGTATGTGTGTGTGTGTGTGGGGGGGGGTCTGGTAGCCCTTTGGCTGCTTTGGGCGACCACCAGTAAGCCTCAGAGTATGGAAGGGCTGTAGTAGGAGGGGGCTGAAGTAGACAGGGCCAAGGTCGGAAGTACGCCCCGAATGACCCCCCCCCCGAAGGAGTCCCAGGGGCTAAGCCCCGACCCCGACCCCGACCCCCCCCCCCCCACGGCCCTGACTGTCTCTGGGGGCCCCCTCCCATCCCGCCCCATCGCTTTTCCGGCCCCCCTCCAACTTCACCCAGAGGTCTCCCCCCACCCCCCAGAACCGAAAGCGGCCCAGTAGTGGGCATTCCGGAGGGGAGGGGAGGGGAGGGGAGGGGAGGGGAGGGGGCGGCGGGGCTCCCGCGGGGAAAGCCCAGAGAAAGCGAAAGAGGCAGCCTCCTCCCCGCGCCCAGTTCCTCTCCGGCCTCAGGCGGCGGAGGAGGCAGAGGCGGCGCCCTGCCCAGGATGCTCTGGCGGCGGCGGCGGCGGCTGCTGCTGCTCTGGCTCTTCCTGCGCTGCTGCTGCTGCTGCTGCTGCTGCCTTCGGGGCCACGGTGGGTGAGACCCCCGGGACTCCCGGAGGGCCGGAGGGAGGCGGAAGGGCCGGCCGGGGGCGGCCAGGGAGACCCCCAGCCTGGCGTCGCCTTCCTCCTGCGATGCTGATGGAGGGGGCGGGGGGCGGGGGCGGGGGGGTCTCCAGGCATCCCGACTGCGAGGGGGGGTCGTCTCCGGGGGAAGCCTCCCTCTAACCGCCCCCCCGCCCCCCGCTGCCCGTCCTGCAGGAGTCCGAGGGAAGGGCCTCCCGGCGCCCCTCCGGCCGCGGTTCGTGGCCAGGACCTTCCACCACGTCCTCCAGTGGGAGCCCCCGGCGCCCCGACCCCCGGGCCCTGGACTCGGACCCACCGCTGCGGGGCCCCTCTACGAAGTCCAGTATCGGGGGTAAGAAGGAAGGCCGGGCGGAGGGAAGGAAGGAGGGAGGGAGGGAAGGTCCCCATTCCTCTAGCCCCTGCCACTTGTTGCCGGGCCAGGCCAGGGGTCAGTGGCTCAGTTGGCCCCAGAGCTCCAGTCCCTTCACTGACCGGTTGGAAGACCACCTCGGGGGCGGGGGGGGGGAGGAAAGGTGGCCCCTCCTGTCCTGGCTCTCCATTCGTTCCCAACTCTCCTTCGGCCACTTTCACCCTCCTGGAGTCCAGTGCTGGGGGGCTGGGGGCCATTTGGCCACTCTCTGGGGGGCTGGGTGCCATTTGGCCACTTCTGTGCCACTCTCTGCTGTGGTGGGTCATTCTCAGGCCGCCATGCTTGGCCAGCCCATGCATGTGTGCAGAGGGGTCCCTTTTCTGGGGGATTTGCAGGTATGGCAACACCAGCCACTGGACCCTCGTGTCCGGCTGCAAGGGCATTGCCAACCTCACCTGCGACCTCTCCTATGAGACCCGGGAGCCTAACAAGCGGTACTATGCACGCGTGCGAGCCGTGGCGGCTGGACATCGCTGGTTCTCCGAATGGGTCCAGGCGCCCGTCTTCAAGCCAGAGGAAGGTGGGTCCTGCTGCCACCCAGTGCAAATCCTGCAAAGTCCCTCTGCAGGCATCCCACTCCTCCCATGGGCCCCTCTTTTTGGCCTGGGCCAGCTGGAGTAGGCCAGTAGCCAGGAGGGCACCACCCTTGTCAGGTTGCTCCCTGAGCCAGGATAGGGTTGCCATTTGTCCTGGAAAATCCTGGATTGACCGGATTAAAAAATGTCCCAGCCTGCTGGGCCAGTTGAAGCAGTAAATCCCAGGGCTCTCCTTCACTGCAGGCCAATGGGGAGGTTAAAATGTCCCAGTGACAACGAAGCAAGACCAAGACCGGCACTGGCAGGAGACCTGTCCTGTCCTGCTGGCTCTGGTGGCTACTGCACAAGGGTAGCATTGCCACCTTATCCTTCATTCCCTCCCTCCTTTCTCTGACAGGCCCAAAAGGTGAGAAAGGAAAGGAGGCAAGCAGGGGTGGCCTTGTGTGGCGTGGAGATAGGGCTGGACAGCAGGGTGGCCTTGTGTGGCGTGGAGATAGGGCTGGACAGGGGTGGCCTTGTGTGGCGTGGAGATAGGGCTGGACAGGGGTGGCCTTGTGTGGCGTGGAGATAGGGCTGGACAGCAGGGTGGGACTTTGCTTCCAAACAGCCTGGAAATAGTAGAGGAAGCCTCCCTCTCTTCACACCTGGTGGGCGCGGGAGAAGGGGAAAAGGCTCTTAGCTTGGCACTGGTGCCCAGGTTGAAACATAGTGGTAGAAAAAGTGCAATGATTCATGTGTTGAATCTGCTTAATCAAAATGCAAATTAATATATGCATAATTATCATAATTTGCATAATGTGCAAACTGGATGCCCAGATATGAGGGACTGTAGTATGGCAACCCTAAGCCAGGAGGGCCCCCTTGCCCTTTGCTTTTTGGTGCCTACCGTGGGGACCATGGGAGGAAGCACTTCCTTGAAACCAGAGCCCACATTTCTGGAAAGGACAGGGCACTTTCCCCACTCAACGCCTGCCCTAGTCATTTCCTCTCCAGCAAAAGTCCCAACAACACAATGAGCATGCAGTGTGTGTGTGTGTGTGTGTGCGCGCGCGCACATATGTGCATAGTTGTGCCAGGAGTCCCTTCAACTTTGTGTGCTCACTCTGTTCCCCAGCAACCTTGTGGCTGTCCAGCATGAGCTTGGCCGTCCACAATGGCACCATCCGCCTCTCAGTCCAGCTGCCTATCAGCCCCTGGGACAACATCACCTACGAGGACCTCCACCCCAGGTACAGGCAGTACCACGCCTATATCCGGGATGTGTCCAACAGGAGCCAGGTAAGGATGCGGGGGCCCTTGCTGGCTCCTGGTCAGCTGCTGCTGGAAGTGGGGAGAGGGTCACTGGCTGGATCTGCTCCCCTGGGGTGGGGGTCTGGGACTGTGCCCTGTGCCCTGTGCCCTGTGCCAGGTCAAGATCCTGGGCATTGTGTGTGTCAGCACATTTGTGGGGGAAAGCTGGAGGCAGCCTTGTTCATCCCACAAAGACAGCAGAGGCCTTGGCCCCACGGCACAGGGAGGAAGGGGTGCATGATGGTTAAGGCTGGATCTCTGGCCACTCGGCCTCACCCCACTCTTCTCCACAGCTGGTACACATCGGGACCAGTCTAGAGTTTGACCTCCCAGCCCTGCCACCAGGCGAGAGGTACTGTGTCAGCGTGGAGCCACGGATTGCCTCCCAGGCAATTCCTGCCAACAGGACAGAGGAGCAGTGCATCTCCCTCCCCGCCCTGGAGGAAGGTGAGGCTCCAGATTCGCACACATGCACACATGCACACATGCATGTGAGCACACATGTGCCTTGCTTCCCCCTCCTCCTGGCCACACAAGGCAAAACCAGAGGCTCTTGCAGGGCCTCATCTGCTGCAGCTCCTCTCCTCCTGCTCCATCTCTTTCTTGGCCGGCCAGCCTTGACCACTGCAAGGGTCCCATCCTCCACCAGATCCCACTTGCAGGGCCAGAGAGGCATCTCCTCTGTGTGTGCCATTGTGTCCCATGGGAGGATGCTCTTTCTTTACAGACCATGCCATCTTAGCCCTCTTGAGCCTGCCTCTCCTTGGTGCCCTGGCAGTCAGCTTGGGCCTGGCCTGGGCCTATGTGAAGGTGGCCACAAAGACCCTGCCGGAGGTGTTGGTGAGTATGTGTGCTGAGGGCCAGTGACCCCTCCCAAGGGCCAGTATAGCCAGTCGTGGGGGTGGGGGTGGGGGTGGGGAGGCCCACCTCGGTGGATGCGTGCAGCCTCTGGCCCCAAAGACTCAGCATCTTCCCTTTTCTGTTCTCTCCTTGACTGCCAGACGTCCATGCTGTGGTCCAGCCCCCCCTGCGTGCCACACCAGCTGCCCCCACCTGGAAAGAGAGCGGTGGTCCTGCAGGTGGAGAGGGACCCCATCCAGCCTCTCTCTGTCCTGGTCCCAAAGGAGCAGACCGGCACTGACCAGACTCGGAGTTGGGGCATCGGACCCATGCCTTCACCTCCAGAGAAGCGCTGCTGGTGGCTGGCAGGGCCAGTGGAGGGGGACGCAGAGATGAGGAGGGGTCTCACAGACAGCAGCATAGGGGGCAGCACCGACAGCGGGATCTGTCTGCAGGATCCTTCAGGCAGCCTTGGCCAACTACTCTTCCTTGGAAGCAGCCAAGAGGGAGCCCCCCTTCAAGACCTTGGCCATGGTGTGGGGACAGAGGTGGGGCTGGGGCTGGGGGCTCCAGGGCCCTCGGACACAACCTGGGTAGCCTTCTCTGGGTACCAGAAGCAGGCAGCCCCCTCTCTGGAGGTGAGTGCCTGTTGTGGGCCTCCCCTGGGCAAGGCTGGCTTGGCGACCGGCTACCTGAAGCAGGCCACCCTCGGTGCCCTTTCTGGCCCTGGGGCTGCCGCCAAGCAGGGACTCTCAGGGGAAAGCATCCTTCCCAGTGGTCAGGAGCCCAGAGGTCTTGGGGGGCCCGGGGCATTGGGCTTCTTTAAGCAACCACCTCCTCCTTCTAGCACTCCTCTGACACTTGGACACTCTCCAGACACTTCCACTGGTGTGAGAGGCCTCCCACCGCCCTCCTCCCCTCCTCCTCCTCCTCCTCCTCCTCTTCCATAGGGAGATGGTGGCAGCTGAAGGCCAGGAGGACCACCCCTCAGGTTGCCCCATGGAGCAGGCTGGGAGGGCCCAAAGGCTTTCTCATGACCCCAAACTCCAGTCTGAAGACATGGAGGCCCCTTGCAAGCCAGGCGCAGAAAAGTCACGCTGCACACTTACAGCAAATGGCTTATTTTGGCTACACACTTATGGCAAATGGGGGTGGGGTGGGGTGGGGTGGGGTGGGAGGCCAGCTTGACATTTTTCTGACAACAGACGGTCCGGTGTGTGTGAGTGTGTGTGAGTTGTATGTGTCTGCCCTTATGCGTCTGTTGCGTTCACTGACCTTCTTTTAGAACTGTTGTCACAGTTGGCCAGCCAGCAATGAATTGTCCAAATGTCCGATATTTTTGTAGAAGTCACCTTTATGTATTTATGTATTTATTTATTTAATGTGAATCTACTTGGAGGGTAGAATATTTTCATGAAAGTGTTTCAGTGTGTTTGATAAAATTTTGTTTTGTTACATTGCATGTGGAGCGTTGCTTTGGGATAATGGTGTCAGTCAGGCATCAATGCCGCTGCTGCATATTCCTGGGGAGGGGGCTTCCGCAACCAGGGCCAACCTTACTGCTTTCCTGACAAGTTCCCTCCCTCCCTCCCTCCCTCCCTCCCTCCCCAATTTGGAGCCAGTTCTGAATATCTTCTTCCCTACATTCAACCGAATCATAACTCCCTGCAGGTAGCAAAGGAGCACCAAAGGACACCACTTTGGCATTCTCTCAAGGCCTTTTCCCCTGCGGTGCTGTTTTTCTTCATGCAAAGACTTCTTAAACTTTGGGGGCATCATGAGAGGGGTGCAGGGGATGTGGGCTGCACCTAAGGGGGGGTGACCCCACTGCTCCCCAAACATCTGCCTTTTGGCAGAAATGGGCAGTGGTGCTCTCCTGTGTCCTTTTAAAATGCTGAAAAGATGGTGGGGCAAGGCTCAGCAGGAGGAGAAAGGAGAGGCCCCAGGTTTGCTTTGCTTTTTAAAAAAATAGATTTAAAATTTTATTTTTATTTAATATATTAAAATTTGATTTTCAAAAATTATTCTTTTAAAATTTTCTTTAAAACTTAAAATTATCACACCTTACCAAATTTTCACTTTAATCACATGAAACAATGCACTTGTAAATACATTTAAGTTTTGCGTATGATATTGTAATTTAAAGATATAATTTTAATTTTGCTAATTGTTTATGACACTATTGTGGTTTGAGTATTGGACTATGATTCTGGTGACCAGGGTTTGAATCCCCGCTCAGCCATGGAAACCCACTGGGTGGCCTTGGGCAAGTCACACTCTCTCAGCCTCAGGGGAGGGCAATGGCAAACCCCCTCTGAAGAATCTTGCCAAGAAAACCCTGTGAATGGCTTGCCTTAGGGTTTCCATAAGTTGGAAACAACTTGAAGACACACAACAACAAATACAAATTGCTTTTACATTCAGTAATGTGTGGGAATTATGATTTATGAGTAACATTAGTCCAAAAAAATTACTAAAGAGTTTGTATGATGTGATGTGGGAGGAGGTCAATGAGGGGGGAAACCATGAATTCCCACACCGAGTATGGCACCAACCCTATTGACGCCACTGGGCTGTCCCTTGCAGTTTTGTTTTGCAGATGGTGATAAACAGAAACCTCTGGGTTAAGCAACCACCAGTATCCTATTAAATTCTTTTTAAAGCCTTGTTTTGCTTTTGAACTTAGTGCTCTTTGCTTTTATGACTAATGGGTGCAGTTTCACCAGGAAGCCTCCAGAAAGTCAGGTGTATGGGGGGGGGGGTTAGAGTGGAGGTCCATCCAGGTGAATCAGCCACCTTCCTCTCCCCACCCCCCCACCCCATGCAGACATTTTATGACCTCTCCTCAGCCCCCAAGAGCCAGATCATCCAACTAACTCCCTGCCCTGAAGCACAAGGAGGGTATGTTGCCCTATGTATGCCAAGCCGACCTCCATCACAGCTGCCCAGCATAATCCAGTTCCCAGCCTCCAGTGAGGCAGCCCCATGACCTCCCAGTGGATGGAGGCCCTGACTCCCCCTCTTTATCCCCCCCTCCCCCCGCCCCGCATGAAGCCTCCCTAGCAGACCTTACACTTTCCCACCAGCCTCCCAGTTCTTTTCCAGGCTTCATATTGAGCGTGCCTCAGCCGTCCCCCTCCCTGGAGAGTTTGCTCTCGGGAGGGATATGGGGAAGGCTTCCTTTTCCAAAGAAGAAGGAAATGCTTTAGAGACAGGTCCATGTGAAAGTGCACAGAAAGCTTTGGAGGCTCTACTTCCCCTCCAGAAGGTGTTCTGCATGCAAACCAGGACATTCATCTGTATTTTGCCTGCTAAAAACCTTCTCCAGATGCTGATTGACTGCAGCTCCCAGGAGCCCTAGTCATCATTGTCTATAGATCAGGAATGTGGGGAGCTTCAATCCAACATCTGGAATGGGGTACTTTGCCCACCCCAAATTTACACTTTTTGATGTTCTGATTTGCCAAGCCTCGCTCTAACCGTATCCAAAAAATGTAACTTATGCATTGATCCACAAGAGAAAAAGAACCATATCGTAACTGAAACCTTCAGCCTACATTCTGCACACCAACTCCGGACTCAAACCTGAACATTCGCTTTATTAGAACAACTCTCTTAACCCTAACCCTAGCCCTAATGGTAACCCCAAAATTCAACTTACTCCTTGACCTATCATTTGAAAAGAACAGTATCCCAAATAAAGCCCTCAGCATACATTTCTCTGACACCTAATTCAAACTATAATTTTAACACCTGTCTTAACTGTAACCTTAACCCTAACTGTAAGCCTAACCCTAGACCTAGACCTAAACCAGAAATCTACTTTACTCCTTGACCCTTAATGTCAAAAGAAGCATAACCCAAATGAAACCCTCACCCTACATTTTATGCCAAATGCTCATTCAAACCATAACTTTAGCTTGACCAAAACAGCTCTCCTAACCCTAACCCTAGCCCTAGCACTAACCTGAAAATTCACCTTACTCCATGAGCCATAATGTAAAAAGAACTGAAATGAAACCCTCAACCTGATCAGAACAGCTCTCTTAACCCTAACTCTAATTCTAGTCCTAATGATATCCCTAACCCTAATGCTAGCCCTAATGGTAACCTGAAAATAAAACCTACTCCTTGACCCATAACGTATAAAGAACTGTATCCAAAATGAAGCCTCCAGCCTACATCCTGCTTGTCTGCTCCCTCTCTCACAGGTGTTTCAGCAGGAGAGGTCTTCCATCCTCCAGGACCTTTGCGGGGAAGATGGGGCACTCCTCTGAGCAGCCACAGATGGAGGGATGCAGGACTCAGGGCCTTTTGGGGCATGGCTGGACATATGGGCAAGGGAGCCCCCCCCCCCGGGAGCTACTCTGGCAGTTGGCATTCTCAGGACCTGGCCTGGGCACCAGATGGACCCTCATGGGCAGGAAAGCAGGCTCTGAGAGGGCTTGCTGGTCAGATTGTCGCATCACAGCTGGGTCGTCCTGGGCGGTGGTGCCTTCCCGCTGCTTTCCTTGGTCTCCTGGGGCTGAGCCTGGCAGGGGAAGCCAGGCACAGGGGCCTCTGGAGAAGAAGGGGTCACCTGAAGGCTTTTGAGGAGAGGGGTCACTCAGGAGGCCAGATGTGGCCCTGGGCTCAGGTCCCTCTGCCATGGAACCATGTGTAGCCGGCGCCACTGCCACTGCCTTCGCGCATGGAGCCACTGATGGTGTAGGGAGGGCCCAGCTCCACCATCACTGATTTCAGATTGCTGCAGGGAGAGACAGATGGACGGGCAGACGCAATGACCCTGTGGGGCCACAGAAGGCAGCCCCCCTCTGTCCCCTCCCCTTTGGCCCCTCAGCACCCCACCTGGACTCCCTGCCTCTTCTCCCTCTTCCTCCTTTGGCTCTCTGAGAAGGTGCAGCCCTGCTTCACAGCCCCACAGTCAGAGAGGCCTGTGTGCAAATCTCCCTCCCCCAGGGGCAAGAACTATGAGAGGGAAATCAATGAGACTCGGGGGGGGGGGTCTGCCTCCCTCTCCCTTGGCCTAATGGGGGGCCAATCTGAGCCAGTGTTTGCCAGAAGCCCCCTGAGGGTCCTGCCCTGAAGAGAGAGACGTGCCTTTTCCGGCACCGGCACTCACCAGATGTGGTAAATGCTGAAGACAAAATTGTTCCCTGGAAGAGAAAAGAGGGAGGCCAGGGTGGGAAGGCCGCCAGAGTCAGCCACTGTCCGGACTGCCCCCAGGCCTTGCCCCAGGGCCCCCACCCACCCGCATGACCCACTGCCCCCCTGCCCTGGGTTCCCTCCCAGGAAGGACATACTTACCATGCCAGCAACGTCTTTCCTGGTACCACCACCTGGCAAGGCTGTAACCAAAGAGGCCCAGGATCAAGAGGGAAAGGCTGATGCCAAGGATCAGGCCCAGGATACCGAGGGGCTCCCTTCCTGTGGGAGAAAGAAGAGGAAGACATGGGAGGGACCGGAAGAGAAGGGGAAAAGCAGAGTGACCAGGATCAGGCCTTATTCCACCGCGTGGAGCCATCCCTGAGGAAGCCCTGTCCCTGAGCGAGTGGCCTGAGAACCCAACCCCTGGGCCTGCTCCTGTAGGGCTTCCTGTTTAGGCAGCCATAGAGTCTCCTCCTGCCCCCAAATAATTCCTCTCTTGCACACATGGGTCCTAGGCAGACCAGTTTCTCCCCACAGCCCTCCACTGGGCTCCAGAGCCTCATTATGGGAAGGCATTGGGGAGTGCAATTCCCATGGGTCTTGCTCTCAGAGAGGACCTCCATCCTCCTCACTTCAGTCACTTGGGGGCTTCCTGCTGGACCGGAGGAAGAGCGACTGCCATACAAGTGGCCCTCCATCACTCCTGCATTGGGCTCGTGGCCAGGCTCTTTGGGCCACCTCTCCATCCGTCTGTCCATCCCAGTTGTGTTTGTTCAGCTGGGACACGCAGCCCCTCTCTGCCACTGGAGCAGTTATGTCAGCGCTGGCTGGCTGGCTGGCTGGCTGCCTGCGTGACCAATTCCCATTCCTCAGGTGGAACCAGAGCCCACTCCAGA
Source organism: Phrynosoma blainvillii (assembly GCA_026167975.1). Lineage (NCBI taxonomy): Eukaryota > Metazoa > Chordata > Lepidosauria > Squamata > Phrynosomatidae > Phrynosoma > Phrynosoma blainvillii. Next base: position 35,306,142 of record JANUYF010000006.1, read on the forward strand.
CGTGGAGAGCCAGCAGAGGCTCCAGGACTGGGCTGGGCTTTTTACGGGGGGGGGGGGTAGCGAGGGCAGGAAGGGCCCTATTGGCCAGAAAGACTGGTCTTGAGCCAAATCCGGGGCTGGGCTGGGTCAAAAGGGGGGCATGGACCCTGGCAGCTCTCTTCCTTGCCCCTCTCCTGTGCCCCCTCCAGGAGGGCCCTCCTCTCTTCCTCCTTCCCTCCATCTTCCCCAGAATTATTGCCTTTCCCAAAGAGTCCTCCCTTCTCATGGTGTGTCCAAAGTACGGCAGCCTCAGTTTGGTCATCTTGGCTTCTTCCAGGGAGGTTTTTGGCTTGATCTGCTCTAGGACCCCTTTGTTTGTCCTTTTGGCTGTCGTCCATGGGATCCTCCTCAGCACTCTTCTCCAGAACCACATTCTCTATCTCAAATGCTGCATTGGTTTTCTTCTTCTTCACTGTCCAGCTCTCACATCCATCCATGGGAATAATAGGGAATACAATGGCTTGTAGGATTCTGGCTTTTTTTTTGCTGAGTTATATAACTTTGCATTTTAGGATTTTTTCTAGTCCTCTCATAGTCACCTTCCCCATTCTTAGTCTACTTCTGATTTCCCGACTGCAGTCCCAATTTCTATCCATGTTTGATCCCAGCCATGGGAATTCTTTGACTATTTCTATTTCTTCATTGTCTGGGCCGAACTTGTGAAGATCTTCCATTCTCGTTATTTTTGTTTTCTTTGTGCTCAGCATTAATCCTGCCTTTGCACTTTCCTCTTTGACCTTCCAGGGCCTGTGATGCTTTCCGCTAGTCCTATGGCGTCGTCGGGGCACCTGAGATAACGGATCTCCTTCCTCTCTTGGGTCTGAAGGAGCCCTTCTTCTTCTTCTTCCTTCTTCTTAGACGTCTCCTTCAGCCCTGGAGGCTCTGCCATGCAACGCCAGCCGCAACCAGCAGGGGGCAGCAAAAGACCTCCTGAACTGGGATGGAAATGGGCAGAACTGAGTGGGGCCTGAGTGGGCCGGAGGAGGGCAGGAACTGGGGGGTGGAGGACAGTCCCGGACAGCGCCCCCTTCCTCCAGAAGATCCCTCGGAGGAGGGAGGAGCCTGGGCGCCTTGGCTCTGCAGAGGCCCCCGTGCCATGGCTGCCCCCTTGGGGCACCCCCACCCAAAATGAGGCTGTGGCCCTTAGGGGTGCCAGCAGCTCTTGAACCGCCGTCCCAGCCAGTGGCTCCCTCTAGAGCCAGATCTCTCCCTTCCCTGCTCGCTGCTCCTTCTTTGGGGATGTATCTGTATCCCGCCTAAAGCCCCCAAGATGTCCAACCCTGAACCCCCCTTAAAATACCTAGGAAACACCAGTGAAAGCACCGAGACCTCTAGCCAGTAAAAAGCAGCAGCAGGAGTCAACCGAAAGAGTGGTATATAAGATGGTTGGTTATCTGTACACCGAAACTGGCAAGTGGGGCAGGGAAGGTATTCCGGAAGCAGGGTGCCATCCCCCCAAAGGCCCTGCCTTCTTCCTCCCTCACTTGGCAGAGAAGACAGGGAATTGCTTTCTGAGGGACTTTAATGGGCACAGGAGAGCAGGGGACCCTTCTGCAACCCCAATCCTGTCTTCTACCCCAACACCAGCACTGGGAGCCTGAGAAAGTGTTCAGTCGGTGGTGTCGGTAGGGGGGCGAAGGAGCTGGCCACACCGGGTGGCACCCCAGAAGAGGGTTAACACCTGGCCAGCCCCCCCCCCCCCGTTGCAGGATCAGCGCCTGCCTCCCTCTTCTCTAGGGCGACCCATTGTCCATCACGCCCAGGCTGACCAATGGTTGTTCTCTGTTGCTCTCCCCAGCACCCCTACCAACGAGTGCCTGTTCGCCAACAGTACAGGGTGTGTTAAGTGTCCCCCCTCCCAATGTGCACCACACCCCTCACCTGTCATTGTGAAATCCAAGGTGTGCCCATGGCAGGTAACTAAACGCTCTCAGGCAATTTCCAGGAGGTGCACTTGCAGCCGACGGATGTGCCTTTGCAACGGTGGCAGCAGCCACAGCCACAGGGAGACCTGGGCATCGTTACAAGGATGGCAAGCTGTGTGGGCCCTGCCTGGGCCCTGTGATGATTAGCACTGGGGGACTGGACCTTGCCAAAGGGCCTCCTTCCCACTCCTTGCAATGTCAGGCAGGCACGTCTTTGCTTCAGGTAAGTTGATGGTGTCTCCTAGCAGCAGTCCCTGCCTGCCTTTCCTTGGGGAGCTTCTCTCCAGAGCCCCCTCCTTCTCCTCTGGCAACCAGGAACCATGGTGGAGAGGAACAGGTGACCCTCAACTGGTTATGGTCTGCTGCACCTGGGATGATGTCCCACGGAGGGCTTGCCCTTTTTCTGTAGCCGTCTGTCTCTTTTCAGGACAGGGCACAAGCAGGACAATGGTGGTGGGGGTGGTAGTGGCCGGAGGATACTGCTATTGGTCACTGCCCAGCCATGAGCAGCACTTCCTGCTCTGCCCTCTGGTTCTTGGCAACCAGTAGATAATTTGGCCCCTCTGGAGGAAGGCAGCTTCTTCTCCCCAAAAGTCTGGCCCAGTGCTCTTGCCCATGACTCCAGCCTTACCCTGAAACTGGGGCAGGGCCCCGGAGCCCCTTGGATACTATGCCTCACACTGGCAGCCATGGACTGGAGGGCCGTCATGGGGGGGGGGGAGGTCCTGGTTTCAGAAGTGTCCCTTTGCTTCCTGACAGCATCTCTGTTGGCTTTTGAGGACAAAGACCCAGAACAGTTGCTCAGCAACAGAGGTAAGGAGTTCCTCAGAAAAGCCCTGCTGCTGGTAGGGGATCAGTCCCACGGTGACCCCTAGTGTTTGCCCCATAGGTGATACCCCTAAATCCCTTCGTCAACACCTGCTCCCACTTGCACCTCAGCAGCTGGCATGGAGGAGTTTCACCCAGAGTTCCTTTAGACTCCAGTATCTCTCCTTCTTTCTCCCACTCTGTGTCCGGATGGAGGTGCTTCATGCTAGCCGAAAAGGGTTGCATGTGACACGTCCCTCTCCCACCCTCTGGCATGTGCCACTGATTGTGCCCTACTGCCCCCCCATCTCTGTTCAGGTGACCCCCCAGGAACATTCTTACCCTCGGTCCCCAGCATGGCTTCTTCCAAGCGACAAACCCCACAGTTCCTGCCAGGAGTCCATTTAGCCGCTTCTCTGCCACCTTTTCCAAGTGAGGCACCAGCAGTTTGAGCTTGCTGTTGTTCAGGCGATGCTCGTCCCTTCTCCCCAGAGTCCCTTGTCCCAAAAATGTTCCCGGGGGCCCAATAAATGAAAAGCCCTCCTCTCTGCCTCTCTCCTCCAGCTGGACCAGTGAGAGGAACCTCTGAGGTCCTGCATTTCAGCCACCTGCTTGTTATGCTAAATTTGGCTTCCCAAACAAGAGACCTGCGTTCCTCCGCATCCCTTGTGCCCCAGAGCTGCCTCCCCCTCTTTCCCAGCACTAGTCCAAACCAGGCCAGTCTAGATCAGCAGCTCTCTCCCTCTGGCCCTGCAGATGTTTTGAACTATACATCCCCAGAATCTTGAAGCACTGGCCCTGCTGGTGGATTCTAGGAGATGCATCACCTGGAGGAACCACTGAGCACCACTCTCTTTCATATCAGGGAAGGAAGTCACCCTGTGGGCCTGCAGGCCTGTTCTCACACACAGCCAACCCCTTCCCACTGTCTTTGCAGATGCTGAGTGGGCGCACAAGACCCTGGCAGCCAGGCGAGCCTTCATGCGCCTCGGGCCCCCTGTGACCGCAGCCACCCTGAGCATTGCTGCCCTCGTAGCCCTCACCTTCCTCAGTAAGAGACTCTCATGGAACAGGGTGGGGGTCTCCTCCTCCCTCCCTTGGTGTCTGCTGTGCCCACTGAACCACCCCACCAATGCCCCTGAGTCTTTTTCCTTCCAGAGAGCAAGGAGAGTGGGGCTTGGGCCTGGGCCTGCCACAATGCCTTTGACCTGGCCATGACCATGGCCGCCTGTGCCCATATGGGCTTCAGGAGGTATGGCTGCCGGGAGGGAGAGCAGAAGTGGGTCAATGGGCAAGAACCACCACACTAACCTTCTGGGCAGGCCTCTGGGAGCAGGAGGGGCATCACTGTGGCTACTTCCTGGGTGACAATGCCAGTGTGTGCTCTCTCTCTCTCTCTCATACACACACACACACACACACACACACACACACAGATCTTTGCCTGGGACGATGATGCCTTCCCACCCCAGTGGAACCATTGAGAGCTGCAAAGCCAGCAGAATCCAGCCTTGCAAGGGCAGGGAGGGGGACGCTTTCCTCCTGGCAGAATCACCTCCTGAAGGCCAGGAAGAGGAGCCTCATAGCCTCCCAGGGCTGCATCTGAAGCTCTCATGCCAGCTGGCCAAGGGGCAGTGCCCAGGCCAGACCACATGCCCTTCTGTCCCAGGCCACCAGGAGGTCAGGGCCCCCTTGCTTTCTTGGGATGCGGCAGCTGCCTTCCCTCCTGCGCCCCTCTTTCCCAGGTGGCCCCTGTCCTTCCTCCTCCTCCTCCTCCTCCTCCGCACTGCAGCCCAGGATCTGCAGCTGGCAGCCTGACAGCAATTCCTGCTGCAGCCCTGCATCAGTTCTCCCCTGCAGCAGCTGCAGCAGCCACAGCAGCAGCAGTCTCTTGGCCACCCCCACTCCATCCGCCACAATGGCAGTCAATCTCTCAGCCAGGCAAAGGGCTGGAAAGCCAGAAAGTGGGGCCCAGCCCCCTTGGAGGGAGGGAGGGGGCAAGCAGGCAGGCAGGCAGCCAGAGATGCTTCCCTGTAGGTGCAAACTCACCCCACACTCCCAACCCTGCAGCAAAGGGAGCCCCCCTGCCAGTTCTTCCATCTCTAGACTACCCCCCCCCCATTCCCGGGCTGTTGTGGCCTAGAGGTATGTACTCTCAGAACCATGTACCTGCTTAGGACTGCTTAGGACCAGGACTGCTAAGGACCATAATGGGCCTGGCCATACCTAGGACGCAGAGTTGCCCCTCTCATCAGAAACCCCTCCAACTGTCTGGGGAGGTTTCTGGGGGGGGGGGCAGCAGGCACCTTGTGTCCCAGGGCAGGCGGATGTGGGGAAGCCCCTTCTTCACCTTCTGGGCTGCATCCTGCAGCAGGAGCAGGCAGAGCCCGCTGTATTGGCCCCTTCCTTCCTTCCTTCCTTCCTTCCTTCCTTCCCTTCCTTCCTTCCCTTCCTCCCTCCCTCCCTGGGAGGCCTGCTGGATGAGCCCCAGAAGAGAGGTGGGGGTGAGGGTGCATGGGCCATGACTGGGGGTACGCTATCAATCCCTCCGGACATCCTTTTTGCCACTAAATTGTTCTTTCTCTCCTTCCCTTGCAGCATCCCTTCCTTCTGTGATGGGGCCCTGGAGGATACCCATGGGCTGCCCCTCCGGGAAGAGGCCCTGTGGGGCAGAGAGCTGTGCTGGAGAGACTCTGAAAGATGGGGATGCAGCTGCAGAAGGGTTGAGTGGGCAGGGAATGGGGGTCTCTCTCTCTCTCACACACACACAGACACACACACACATGCACACGAAGAGATGTGTGAGACCCAGCCAGGGCCAGGGCTCCTTTGGGGGTGGGCACAGGAGGTCATACTACCTCCCCCATGGGAAGGTGAGAGGAGGTCAGATTCCCTCCCCTGCCAAACATCAAACACACACCTTGTAGAGATCTCTTTGCAGGAGAGAAGCTGCCACAATCAAGCCCCCCCCCCCAGCTCTACCTCCCTTCCTGCCACCAGCACAGCCAGGGCAGAGCTGGGCAGAAAGGCTTTCTTTCTCCAAGAGGCCGCCGAAGGGGGACCTGGGCAGACAGCTGATCCCCTTCCCCTTCCCACAAGAACCACCAGGTGACTGAGCAGTGGCAGGTGAAGAGAGGCTCAGAGATCCTTCCCTCTGGTCCATCAATGACTTCAACATGACAGGGATGGAATGGCTGCCCAGGGCAAAGACCAGCTCCCCAGAGAGTGGCAGCCCCTCCGTGAGGCCTGGCAGGGGTGGGCACACTTGCAGGAAGGTTGGAGGTGCTGCGTGGCACATGGGGGAGGGGAGAAGGGGCAGGACTCAGGGGGGTTGGCTTGGATCAAACATCTCTGGCCGTGTGTCCAGCTTGGACCACCACCAGCTAGAAGATCCCCTCCTTGGCGCTTTCTGGGGAGCCGGCAGACATCTGAGCCCCCACCCCACCCACTCCCAACCCCCCATTTCCCAGGCAAACTCTTCAAGACTCTGCAGTAGGAGGAGGTAGTGCTGATTGAGAGGGGCGCCTGCAATGGAGCCGAGGCCTACCTGGAGCAGGTAATGGAAAGGATGCTCTGCGCAAGCCACCCCCAGGGCAGGAGCAACACCTGGCAGGTAAGTGGCCACAAGCTCACAGCCCCCTCTTCCTGAAGCCCCTTCTGAGAACCAAGACCCTGAAGCTGGGGGTAGGCTGAGGGGGAAGGGGACCCCCTTGACTCTCCTCAACCTCAAGAGCAAAAAGGCTTTCCCCCTTTGACCTAGCTCCCCCACTGACAAGCAATGGACGCCTCTCTTCCTCCTCCCACCCTCCAGGGAGACAGCGGAGGGCCCATGATGCACGTGTGGCAGGGCCGGTGGCGCCTGGTGGGAGTGGTCAGCTGGGACCATGGCTGTGGCAGCCTCAGCTCACCTGGCATCTACACCAAGGTGCAGTCCTACCTCAACTGGATCTACACCATCCTCAGGGTCAGTGTGGCCTCCCACCCTGCTCCACCTTCCCTGCCTGGCAGGAGAGCTCTGCTCTGCCCTGAGAGGGTGGCAGTGGGAGAGGTGGGTGGGCACAGCAGGAATAGCTGGACAATCTCAGTGGAGGAGGCTTCTTGCTGACCTTGGGCTTTCTCTTTCCTCCAGTCAGAGCCCTGAAAGTGGTCCTGGCACTGCCGCCCGGTGCCTGCCCTTGTAGCACCTCACCAGGGGAAGATCCTGCACGCTTCCAATGAGCAGGAGAGGAGAAAACAAGGCGGCAGGGGAGGATGCCCCTTCCTGGCAAAATGTGAACCCTGAGGTGAATCCTCACTTCTGACTGAGCAGCCCACAGCAAGGGCTCTGGGCACCACTGTGCCAGCCTTGGCACCTCCCTTTCCCTCCTGGCATCTTAGCAGATTCTGGGTAGTGTTTGCAAGCGAGGATGCTCCATTTGCTCTCCCAAGGCCCGGTCATGAGCAAAAGGGTGACAGGAGAGTGCAGCTGGGCCCAGGACTCCCGAGGAGGAAGAGGGAGCTCTCTGCCAGCCGCCACCCCCCCCCCCCCCCGTGGCTTCTCTGCTGATGGACTGGCAGGAGCCCTTCCTTAGCTTCCAGGGAACTACGAACCAGGCATTTAAGGAGGAGGCCTTCTGGCACACATGACTGGTGGCACATACACATCATGGGCCACCAAGACCTCCCCTCTACTCTACTCAAAAAGGAAAGCAGCCCAGAAAAGTCTTGGTAGTAAACATAAATCTTTTTATTTCACCCAAGGCAAAGAAGCCAACTACAGCTCAGGAGTGCAAAAGAGAGGTCTCCCAGGCAAGGCCAATGGCCAGGGGATGCCCCTGCTGAGCCCAGCCCATCCTCCACAAATGCCACATTTTCACACATGCAGGAGGAGTCCTAAGGCATCCCCTCAAACAGGGGTGCCAACCAGTTGACTCTTTCTGAAAGGGGCTGGAGAGGCCAAGAGCCCCTTTCTCCAGCACCAATAACAACAACAGCCCCCACAATTCTGGGAGGGGTGCACAACACACACACCCGGCACCCCCACCGAACAGAACAAGGGCTGGCAGGGCACCGGTGTGTCTGCCAGAAGAAGGGGGGCTTGGACAGAGGCTGCAGGTGCATCCCTGCCCCACACCAAGCTCTCATGTTGGGGAGTCTCCTGGAGAGGAAGCCATGGGGCGAAGGCCTGCCTGCCAACCGCTCTCATGAGCAGGACTGGCCTGCCTGCCTGATGGCTGGCAAATGCCTTTCCTGCCACTGGTGCCCTCCCTCTCTGCCCGCTTCCCTGAAAAAGGCTCCACTCCGAGCTGCACAGAAGCCCCGGAGTGGACAGGGGCATTGGGCCTGGCAGTTGGCACACTGCCAGACTCCTGCCCATCTTCTCTTTGGGGTGGAAGCTTCTGGCATCTCTTCCTTCCCACAGACACATACACACACTCACACAGAGGCACACACACCCCTGCAACGCTGGCCTGGACTTGGACTCTCTGAAGCTAAGAGGAACCCATCCAGAGTGGGCCCTTCCTTGAGTTATTGCCAAATGCTGCCCACTACCCCCCCACCTCTGACTGACCAGCAGGTGGGAGGAAAGGGATGCTGGTGGGTGGGCAAGTGTGGGAGGGGGGTCTTTTCTTTGGACTGAAGAGAATTTGTTCACCTGAGAAAGCTGGTTAAATACACACACCGGCCGCCTGCTCTGCAATGCTCTGGCCGGGTGGTTGTGCTGTTATTGCTGTTCACACCTCCATGCAGCAATGTGGGGACAGGGCAGGGAGCATGCGCAGGAGCAGATGGCCACAGGTCTGGCCTGGGACTCACCTCACCAAAGCTTGCCTCGGCCACATTGCTAGAGAGCAGGAGCCAGGACGGGGTGGGGGGGAGGAAGGGGTGATGGAGCAGTGCTGCTTTGGATCCCTGTGCCCCCCGCCCAGTGTCCTGTCCCCTGCCCCACCAGCCACAGTCTTCTTCTGCCCCTCAGCAAGTAGTCAGGGATTTAGCCTCCTCACGCCCTCCCATGAGGTAGGTCAGAATTATCATCCCCGCGTGTGGCTGGGGGAACTGAGGCACAGAGGAAGGATGGGGGTCTTTTAAAGACACCCCAAGAGCCAGAGCAGGGAGGGACCTCTGCCCCGGGAGAAAGTGGGGTACCTGGCTGTTTCTCCTGTACCCCCAAAAGCAGTAATGGCGGTGGCAGCAGCGGGAGTGACTCAGCCAGTTTTCATGGGAAAGGCGCAGAAAAAAGATCGTTGAGAGCTCAGCTTAAACTGAGAGAAAGGAGAAGAAAAAACCCACACCCACCCATTGCCTGTGTGTTGGGGGGCTTGACCCCCTCCCTCCTTCTCATTTCCAGGGGCTGAGGAGCTTCTGCAGAATCCCCACCTGGGCTGCCGGTCCCTGGGGTAGGAGAGGAACAGCATCCCAAGGATGCATCCCATGACAGGCAGGGGCCACCTTTGGGCAGGCAGCCACCAGGGAGGGATGGTGGGTGAGCTCCTTTCCTGGACTCCCTCAGGGTCTGCCTCCCCCCCCCCCACCATCGCCAGTCCCTCTGGAGGAGCCCAGAGCAGGAGGAGGCATGGCTGCGGGAGGGGAGGGGGGGCTGGGAGTTGGGGCATCTGAAGGTAAGGCAGCTCCAAGGTGCCAGGATCTCGGATGAGGAAGAGGAGGAGGAATGTGGGGGGAGGCATTCTTCTGACTTGTCTCTCCATCAGAGACCAGCTCTTCTCCTGGGCAAGAGGGGGCCAGGAGGGAGACCTGGCCCAAGGGAGACCATCAAGAATTGGGGTGGACCAGCCCTGGCAGGACCCCGGGGGGGGGGGGCAGAGCAGTACCCCCTAACCTCCGGTGGTGCCTTGGCCCTTCAAGAAAGTAGCTTCAGCCCACAAGGCAGGTTGGCAGGGAGAAGGGTACTGCTGCTCAGGTTCTCATCCTGGGCAACCAACCCCCAGGCACAGTGCCAGCTGACTTACCAGACTGTCTCCCTCGGTGCCAGCTGATCTGTCCAGACCTGGCACCATGGTGGCTCAAGCCCTGCCTAAGCGCATGCGCACACACAGCCCTCCCACTCTGCCACCCAAAGGCAATGGTCATCCCCACACCTGCAGTCTTATCTGAGAAGCAGGGCCAGTTGCAGCCCGCTGGGTTAGAGTCCTTTCTGAAGGAATGCCAGTCAGTTTTGGAGATGGCCCATGAGTCGTCTCCTCCTCCTCCTTCCATGGGCCCGGCCTCCAGAGTCTCAGGGCCCCTGATTCCAGGGGGTGGGGGTGGGGTGTCCGTGGGCCTCAGGCCTTGGGGGCAGACTTCTGTTCCACCTTGGATCCAGCCAGGCCGTTCTCCGTGTTGTCGTTGGCTGAGGAGCTTACCAGGCACTCCCTACTCAGAGACAGAGAAAAGAGTGGCTAGGATGCCCCCCTATACGGCTGCCACCCCCATTCCATCCCATCCCATCCCATCCCAACCCAGGACACCCACCTCAGCCCTACTGCTCTGCCAGGGCAAGTAGCCACAGGATGGAGGGGACTGCCAAGGGGCTCCCTGCTTTGAAGGGCAAGTGGGAAGGAAGGAAGGAAGGAAGGAAGGAAGGAAGGAAGGAAGGAAGGAAGGAAGGAAGGAAGGGACAGACGAACAAAGGAGCAAAGGCACGCACATGCATGCTGGCAGGGCATGCTGGATGGTCAAGGATGCTCAGCCACATAAGGGAACGTGTCCTAGGGCTGAGCAGGGCATGCATTTAACAGCAGCCCAGGTCAGGAGCCAGAGGATTCCTCCCAAGGAAACCAAAAAGGTTGAGTGGGTTCCAGCCCCCAGAACCCTAACCCACAAGCTGAGCTCCGCTGCTCCAAGGGAGGCAAGTTCAAGAGACCCTGCACAAGCTTATGGGAGGGGGAAGAGAAGAGGGTCTGTATGAGGAAGGAGGAGAGGCCTTACTCACTTCTTGTCCCGCATCTTCTTGAGAACAAAGAGGGTGAGCTTCTTGACCACCATGATGAGGATGAGGAGCCCGATGACGCCGCCCACGACAGAGACGATGATCAGGGTGAGCGTGTTATCCACTTTCTCCACTGGAGGCGGGCAGAGAAGGTTGTCAGGGGGCCAACAGCCCAACTCAAGGGGGTGCTCAAGGGGGCCAGAGGGAGTCCCACCTGCACATCCTCCCCAGTAGCCCCCTCCTTTCCTCAGAGGCAGATCTGATGCCCACAAAGTTGGGGAGAGGAGCATCTCCCATCCCCATTCTCAGTGGCATGTGATTGCTTCCTCTCAGACCCCCCCCCCACCGTCCAGGTGAGGAGAGGAGCAGCAGACAGAGCATGTGGCACAAGGACCTTTCAATCTGCGTCCACTCAACACACCTCACACTCACCATTCAGCCAATGCGAACCCCTCATGGCCATGGCTGGTGGAAAGTGGGGAGCCAGAGGGGCACCTGGCTATGTCCCCCATAGTCAGACACACAATGACTGCCTAATCATACACTGAGATCCATCAAGGTCCTCCACACTTCCCAGTGGATGATGCGGTAATTCTTTGCTGGCTATAGGGACATAGCCAGACATTTCGCCATCCCCCTCCCACTCTCCACCAGCCACCAAACAGCCACAAGGAGAGCACTTCAGTGCTAAGTCCAGAGGGCCAAGAGAAGGAGGGAGAGAATGCCAACCTCTGCAATGACCCCTTCCCCAACAAAAGAAACAGGTGGGTTCATGCATGTGAAGCCAGCCAGGGCGTCTGTGTGTGTGTCTATGTGTGTGTGTGTGGCATGGCAGCCTTCAGCCCAGGTGTACTCACACTCCAGGACCACTTTGAGGATGATGGTGTCATTGTGCGTGGCGTCCTTCTCCTTGGGGTTCTTGACCAAGCAGGTGTATTTCCCAGAGTCACTGAAATCAGCATCAAGGAGGAGGAGGGAGATGTTGAACTCGCGGTTGTCCTTGCTGAGGGCGATATCAGGGGGCATCATGTACTTGAACCAGTCCCTGAACTCCTGGTAGGGCTCAGGCTTGGAGTCTTTGTTCTTCACCACTCCTTTGAAGATCAACTGCAGGGAGGCAACACCAAGATGGCTAGGGTCAGGAGCCTGGCCAGGTGGCACTTCTCCTGGTGGGCCACAAACCAAAGGGAGGGCAGGACTCCCAGAGGGCCCCATCCCCCTCCCTCCCCATCGAGGGAATACCTGCCTGGCATAGTCCAAAACATGGAGTTTCAGAAGAGCCTCTTTATCAGTTGAGGGCCATCAAACCCAACAAGGACTGCAGCAGCACTGGGGAAGGGGGACGAGTGTCCTAACAGCCAGGGCCAGAAAGAGGTAGGAAGCCCCCTTTGCTGGGGGTTAAACCACCCCCTCTTGGCCACAGCAAGACAAACCCCTCCTCTCTCTCTGCCATACCTGCACCTCAGTGCCCCATTTTCTGGGTAAACTGCTTAGACATTGTCACCCTTCCCCTCCTCCCAGGTCCAAGAGTCTGATGTAGTGGCCAGAGCTCTGGGCCCCAGAGGGACTGGGGGGATCTTCCTGCTCCAGCCGCCTACTCTCATGACCTCTCCTGGAAAGGTCTTGGCTGCTCCTTTGCCATGTCAGCTCTGGAGAGACACAGGAGCAATTTAGCCACATGCCAAGTGGGCACTGGGCAAGATCCACAGACAAATGGGTGGTGGGAGATGGCTGGGGGTGGCTGTGAGATGATGGCAGGTCTTCCTCCCCTCCCTGGGGACAGCCAGAGAAAGCAGGGGGAAGAGCCAGGGGCATCCTGCCCAGAGAGTGGGTTAGAGCTGGCAGCCAGAGTCTAAGGTGGGAGATCACTTCAGCTTTTGGCCAGGAACTTTTAGTCCACATTAAGTTTATTAAAATATGTGTGTGTGTGTCCCCCCCCCCCCCCATTTCCAGAATGAAGACCTTCAAGGCAGCCAATAAAAATAACCCACGGCAAAGCATTGCAACTCTCAAACTGGACCACCACCACAAAGTAGAGCTGCAGAGGCAGCAGCAAATGTAGTGGATGATGCCCTTTGACTGTGCCACCCGCTCCAGCCCCAAAGCAAAGCGTGGCAGGACACGAACTTCAGTGTAGTTGCGGAACCAGGAGAAGTTGGCCTTGTTGATGCCGATGCAGGAAGTGAAGGTGCAGGGCAGGAGCACGTCTGTGCCATTGCGGGTGTAGATCACGGGCGCCTTGCCCACCGAAACCTCCAGGCCCAAGGTCAGGGAGCAGAGCTGGAGGCCTACAGGCAGGAAAGAGAACCAAAAGTGCCCCTCAGTACAGGGGCTCCTAGCTGTGGGGTGGGGGGTGGGGGCGTTGGAGGAGACCCTTTAACTGCCCATCCCCACCCACCCACCCCAGCGGTGGGGTGGGGTGAGGAAAACACTCACTAATATTAGCATCTTCACCAGTTAAAAGATGGTGAGGATGAGTGTTAACTGAATTATGTTTTGGTCTGTGCCCTGAGCTGCCTTGGGTCCCATTTGGGAAGAAAGGCAGGAGAGAAATTAAGGGCAGACTCTGGAGGCGCCTGATGGGGATGAAGAGAACAGCTGCAGGATTCCTGGTACTTTGCAGGAATTTGTTTGCAGGGACAGACACATTTCTTTCCTGCACATATAACATTGAGGAGGGGACGGAAACTGTTTGCCACACTGCCAGCAACCTTTTTGCATAGCAATAACTTTAGAGAGGTTTGCAGCTGGTGTGGAGGATGTAAAAGACTCTCTCTCACACACACACACAAACCACTGTATAAAACACCAGACTCTCAGGAAGCCACAGCATTCTCAATGTTTTCCAGAAGATGCCTTCAGGCCAAACTGTAGAGACACGGAAAGGACAGAACACTTTGTGCACCAAGAGCCTAAATGGGAATCAACCACAGATTTCTTTTTCCTTTTCTCTCCCAAGAATGCACTCCAGCTGCCAACTGCCCTGAGCAGGACAGACACAGGGCTGAGCTCTGGATCAGAGCAATGGGTGCATCCACACTGCCAGGCACCACAGAAAGAGGAACATTTTGGAAATGGTTGACCAGAGAGGTGACCAGGACCACACAAGGGCCGGAACCTTATTCATGCCCACCACAGCCCTGGTCACTTCTTCAGCCAAGGGCAGCTTGGCAATGTTAGCTTTTGGAGTAAAAAAGTGTCCATGCTGGCTGGGCTGACTCTTAGATGTTGTAGTCCCCAAAAGCAAGTTTCCCATGTTCTTACCAAGACTGATGGGCTGACTTACACCAGGCCAGGAACCCATTGCCTTTAGCCATGATTTGGGGTCAAACAGACCAAAGAAGGCAGTTTGACCTCAATTCATGGCTGAAGTGCCCAGAGTCTTCTGGAACAAGAGACTATGACAGTGCAAAGACTCTGTCAGAAGGAATGGAAACACACCACAAGTCTGAAGCAGGGCCAAAGGAGGGAGCCTCCTTGGGTGAGCACTGACCGCTGCCATTTCCTGAGGCTGGAGCCAGAAGGGCAGGACATCCCACCAGAGAGGCCTGGAATATTTGAGCCACCTTCCTCCTCCTCTCTTTACATCCATCTCTGTCCCAGTGCTTCTGATATAGAACTCTGCAACCAAAAAGGACTGCCAGAAGTGGCATTTTTTGCTGATCCCCTTCCTTTGCCGCTGTGTCTTTTAGACAGTAACCTTTCTAACTCCTTTTTGGCTGAAGTCAAAGATGCATTAATTAGGTTGCAGGAAATTTCAAGGACAGGTTAATTTGGGCATTTGGAAAAATAACCGCAGAGTGCCTGAACAGAAAACACTGTTAAATGCATCATCTCTGTCTCTAAGTAAGAGGTGTACATCTTGCAGAGCCCCATGGGCCCATGACACCACCCTACATCCCTGGCTCCTTCTGCCAACACTGCTTTGCCCACCTTTGAAGAGGCTTTTGGCAGTGTGGATCTCTCTTGTCAGCATGACCAAGAGAGAAGGAAGGAAGGAAGGAAGGAAGGAAGGAAGGAAGGAAGGAAGGAAGGAAGGAAGGAAGTTCATGAGTGTGTGTGCATAAATGCACATCTGTGTGGCTGGAAGGGGTTGAATAGGGGCAGTGTATGCCTATGGGAGGGGGAGATCCTGGTCCCACCCAGAGGGCATCTCTGATTAGATTATGCTGAAGAAGCATGGCCCCTGATAGTAAAAATCTTGCCCACTTCTGCTGGAGGAAGAAGTTGAGTGATGGGGGGAAATGCTGACTCTTTCTGCTGCCAGGCTGACTCAGCCATCCCCACCCCCTCCTTCCACTGTTTAAAGTTTCTGAATACACATTTTCAGGTGCCAGCAATGCTCCCTCCCCAAAGGACACTTACTTCTTGGGGTGGAGGCCCAGCCAAATATCAGCAGTCAGGGGACAGGCCTGATGCTCCCACAGGGAGCTCACAGTGCCATGGGGTCAGTCATGGGGTCAGTGGGAGATGTGGCAAACTTCCAGGAGCGCCATTGTACTAAGCTCAGCCATGTGGGATGCCAGCTACTGGGCCCCCCTCCACCAGGCCCCCCCCCTCACACTCACCCGCCCTCCCTCCGCCTGTCTTGAGGCCCAGTGATGCCCTTCAGACCCAATTCTGCCCCGGAGATCGGCAGCTCTGGGTTTCTGGCTGGCCTTCCATACGCAGCACCCACACCCCCCCATGAATGATGGGGGGGGGGCAAGGAGAGATGACTCTTCTTCACTGTGGAGGGATGCTGAGCAACCAGATCCTCCGGGAGCAACACTGGCCCAAAGGGACCCCATTAAGAAAGCAGAGATGGAGAACACAAGCTATTCCAGGTAGGATTTGAACCTGGGTCTCTTGGGCCCAAGTGCAGTTCTGTTTCCTCTCCTTGTTATACAAGGCTATGCCGAAACTTTCCACAAGTGATGATCCTTAAGGCAATTAATTACTCCCAGACTGCAACAAAGCAAGACAGTGAACTACAAAGAGAGGATAAGAACTCAGGGCCGCACGCAAGAGCCCCAGAGCAGAGGGCAAGGGACTTTCTTCGGCCCCAGAGTGGGTCAAGCAGAGATCCTTGATCCAGAGGGAAGACCCACTCCTGCTGCAGGGGGAAAATTCCCACAGGGCTGGAGTGGCCAGGCAGGGAGGCCAGTCCTTCAGGAGCTCTAAAGGCCACCCATTCCACTGGGACCCAATCCACCCCACTCCCTGGAGTAATCCCAGCTGCTAATCCTGGCCAGAGTGAATCAACGGGAAAGTAAGTCAACATTCATGTAAACTCCCTTCCTTCAGTGGGTCTACTCCCAACTGGGTCTGGGCCCTCCTGAAACCATCTAGACACCGCACTCTGGACCAGCAACATTTGCCGGACAGTGCCCACTTCCAGCCGCCCCAGAGAAGCCCAAAGGCAGTGCCTGGGGAGGGGGCATGGCCCGCTTCCAAACCTCCAGGGGCACCAGAGGCCCGCCAGCCCCCTCCCCCAAGCAAAAGCCCTCCTGGCCCCAGGGAACCGGCCTCAGAGCACCCCTTCACCCGGATGCCCCCCTACAGAGCATCCCTTGCCTTTGCCAATGGGGCTCCTCCATCATTGGGACACATCATTGGCGCCCTTTGGCCATCTTAGCCGGGAGGGCATCGTGGTCAGCTGGTCAGGGAGGGGGGGAAGGGGGGCAACCAAACCAGGGCGGGGAGCCAGAGACCACTCCGAGGGGGCTCCCAGGGGCCAAACCCCGAAGGCCTGGTCCTGGCCCCCTCTAAGGCCAGGGACAGCCGGGCAAGGGAGGAGGGGGCGAGAGGGTGACCCTCTTGGTGATTCAAGGCCAGAAGGCCTCCGGGAGGGGGGGGGGGTCAGATCCTTTGGCAGAGGCCGAAGAAACGCCCCCTCCCGGACTGAGACTCCCAGAAATGGAGGCCGGGGGGTGGGGGTGGGGGCTCACCGGCTGCCATTCGTGGCCCTTTCTGTGACCCTTTAGCCCCTCGCGGGTGGGCAGGGCAGGGCAGGGGCTCCGTGGCGTCTCCTCTCCAAAGGGGCAAAAGCCGGAGAGAGACTCAAAGGGAGCCAGGTGAGCCCCTCCGCCGGTCGGCCGGCCAGCCTGGCACGGGGGGGGGCGGGGGGGGCTGTGCTGGGGCCCTGCAGCTCTGGGGGGGGGGGCGAGGGGGGCTTGGGGTCAGCCTTTCGGGGGGGGGGCGGCTCTCGGCCGGCCGGCCAGCCTGGCACGGGGGGGGGGCGGGGGGGCTGTGCTGGGGCCCTGCAGCTCTGGGGGGGGCGAGGGGGGCTTGGGGTCAGCCTTTCGGGGGGGGCGGCTCTCGGCCGGCCGGCCAGCCTGGCACGGGGGGGGGGCGGGGGGGCTGTGCTGGGGCCCTGCAGCTCTGGGGGGGGGCGAGGGGGGCTTGGGGTCAGCCTTTCGGGGGGGGCGGCTCTCGGCCGGCCAGCCTGGCACGGGGGGGGCGGGGGGGCTGTGCCGGGGCCCTGCAGCTCGGGGGGGGGGCGAGGGGGGCTTGGGGTCAGCCTTTCGGGGGGGCGGCTCTCGGCCGGCCAGCCTGGCACGGGGGGGGCGGGGGGGCTGTGCTGGGGCCCTGCAGCTCTGGGGGGGGCGAGGGGGGCTTGGGGTCAGCCTTTCGGGGGGCGCGGCTCTCCTTGCCGGAGGGAAGACTCGCGAGGCTCCTGACCCCGAGGTCCCCTTTTAAGGATCTTTTTTAATCGGCAAAAAAGAAGAAGGCGGGTGTGTGGGGGGGGGGGAAGTAACATGGGGGGGGCTTCTTTCGCTAAGGAACTAGAAAGACTCCTGGGGGGGGAGGGAAGGCAGGTCTGGTCGGTCTATTTCAGTGGGGAGCTCTCCTTTTGCCAGTCGGGGGCTGCGGGGACGGGGATGCCGACGGGGGGGGGGGCGCTGAGTCTGGGGGCTCCCCCGAAATAGGGGAATGTGGGCGGGGGAGAGGCGGGGGAGGAGAGTCCCTGGCCAAACAGGAGAGAGCAAAAGGAGGCAACGAGTGAGCCCCCCCGGGCCGGACCTTCTCCCCCCCCCCCGCTCGGATTGTCTGGGGCTTCGCTGGAGGACTCTGAGGTTGCGGCCAAGGCTCTCCGGTGCGGGGGGGGGGGCAAAGGGGGCGTGTGTGTGTTTGGGGGGTCCCACCATCCATTCCTGCCCCCCCCCCGAAGCAGCTGCATCCCGAGGCTCCTGGCCAAGTTCTCCGCGCCCCGGGAAAGTCTGCGGTGCCCTCCGTCGCCCGACGGCTCAGGGGCGACTCGGGGGTCTCTCTCTCGAGAGAGAGCCCTTGGTCCGGTCCCGGGGGTCAAGGGGCGGGACGGACGGACGGACGGACGGACGGGTGGCTCGCGGTCCAGCGGCCCCGCTGCGGAACCGGCCCCCTCCCCTCCCCCCCACTCACCCGTCCAGGCCGCCGCCAGCCAGAGCCCCCCTCCGCCGCTGGCCCCCACCATGGCTCCGGCGCCCGCAGTGGTCAGTCACCACTCTGCCGGCCGGTCCCTCGCCAGCCCAGGCAGCCCAAGACGGCGCAGGGAGGGCGGCGACCGAAGTTTCCCGCCCCTCCCACTCCCCTCCCCCTCCCCCTCCCTCCCTCCCTCTCGGTCGCCCCCAGACCCGCCGCCCTCGCCCTCTCGATGGCTCTCTGGGGCCCCGAGAGTGGCCCTTGCGCGTGACTCGCCCCCCGGAGGGTCAGCCGACGGCCAAGGACCTGTGGACGGCACCCCTCCCCTCCGGCCCTACGGACCGCCGCCTCAACCGGCTGTGGGGGGGTGGGGGGTGGGGGTGATGCAGGGGCCCCGTAGGCGGGGAGGGGCAGCTGGGGCGAAGGCCTCCGAGGAAGAGCCACCCGCCCCCGCCCCCCCCCCCATTTCCCTCCCACCTCCCGGCTTTGGGTCAGGATCCGGCCCCCTCTCGGGAATAAAGTCCCCTCCCCCCCCCAGCAAATCCTCGTGTCCCAGTATGCCACCATTTCCCAGACGAGGCCTCCTCCCAGTCCTTGGGAAGCGCCGGGGGGGGGGGGAAGCCCAGAGGTGCCCCCTCCCTCCCTCTTCCCCTTGGGCCTGGGAAGGGCCTGGAAGGGGAGGGGAGTCTCCCTGGGCCTGGCCAAGCGCTGACCTGTTGACCTGCTGCAGAGACCAGAGAGGGCAAAGGTCACACACTTGAGGTGGGGGGGGACACTGACTCCGGTATTGCTCCGGAGACCCCCTGGCCTCGTTTCTTGGAGGGGGCAGAAGAGAACAGAGAGGGTCCTTCCTCTCAAGGCCCCCAAAGAGTCGTGGGATGGGGGGGGGTCTTGGAGGCCTGCCCCCTTGGTGGGCTCCCACCGCACTCCGGACTGGGCCCAGGGGCTGCAGTTGGGACCAGCCGGCTTGATTGCCTTCCTTCCTTCCTTCCTTCCTTCCTTCCTTCCTCTGGCCTATCAGATGGTCAAATGCCAGGGCTGACGGGAGCAAATCCTGGTCCCTCGGCTGGGCAGAGGCGACCCCCCCCCCCCCCGCCACCCACAAACGAATCGAGAGGGTGGCATCCTCCTCTGCCCAAGACCCCCTGGGCCCACCGGAGGGAGGGACGGAAAGCCAGCCTGGCTCACACTCCCCTATATACCGACTATAGGTCAAGCTCATGTATGAATGGAGTGCAGGTCTGGGGCCCAAGTGATGGATTTTGATATGTGGAGAGTAAAGCTTTTAGGGGCATGTAGCTCAAAAGGCTCTAAAAGAGGGAGCAAAGGAAAACAGCGCCAAAGAGCCTACAAATCCCATCAGGCATCGGCTGATTATACTCACCTAAAGAAAGAAAGGCTGGATAGATGAAAGAGCAGAGAGGGTCAGCGCTTCCAGGCAGATGGTGCTCTTTGACCTTCCCCAGGACAGGGGGTGCTTCCTTTTTTGTACAGGACTTACACTGACCCATGGAATCTAGGCCGCCTTAGGTTGTTTTGGACCAATGTTTTGACTAAAAGGTCCAGACTTATCTGTCAGTATGTACAGAATATGCCTCCTATGGCCGGCCACTCTTGCGCCCTTGGCGGCTGGCACAGGAAAGGTCCTTGGCAGACGGGGGGGGGGGGGGCGGGGGGGGGAGAAATTCAGAGAATGGAAACGGGGGGGGGGGAAGCAGGGCTTCCTGAGGAAAGCACACCCACAACCCCCCCCAAGGAGCCCTTTTGCTGGGGGGGGGGATGTCAGGGGCCTGGGGGGGGGGGGCTGCGGAAGCCGCGGGGGCTGGGAGGCCTGCAGGGCGCCGTGACTCAGGGATTGGGCCTCCGCCGCCGCCGCCGCCGCCGCCCTTTCTGCTTCTGCTTCTGCTTCTGGGGGAGGACGGTCCTGTCCGGCTTCCAGCGGAGCCTCTGCGGCCGCTTTGGCCGAAGCTCTGCATCCAGCGGGGGGGGGGAGGGGGGCTGAGGGGGGAGTCCCTCTGCAGAGAGTGCCGCGGGGGGGGGCAGCATCAGCCTCGCCCTCCCCCCTCCCCCCTCTGCATCCTCCGTGTCCGGCCAAGGACTACCCAGGACCCAGCAACGGCCCCTCCCGCAGCGCCGCCTCCGGTGGCCATTGGGGTCCCTTCTTGCTGAGATCGGAGGCGGGATAGTGGGGGGGGGCAGAGCGGACCGGGGGGGGTCCCTTCCTCCAGCGGTGGCAGGTTGGGCTGCATCGGTCCCCAAAAGGGGGCGGTGGGCGGGGGTCCCCTGCGCAGGCTAGACCGGCCCCCGCCTCCCCCCCAGACCCCCCCCCCCACACATACGATGATGGAGGCGCATCGTTTGCTTTGACCCACAGCGCACCTTCTTTTAGGTGAAGCGCACCTTTGAGACTCACTGGAAGAAAGAAGTGGGCAGCATGAGCTTTCATAGACTTACGTCTGCTTCCTCAGATGCATTTGGAAGTAGACTTTAGTCTAAGAAAGCTCCTGCGGCCAACTTCTTTCTTCCAGTGAGTCTCAAAGGCGCTGCAAGACCTCTTCACAGACTGTACCTTGAGTTTCTTTTAGGGGGAGAATGCTATTTTCCTTATTGATATATTGCCATCTTCTTCTGCTGTCGTCCATTCATCTGTCATTTTCAAGAATGGCTTCATGGAATTGCATATATATATATATATATATATATATAAACAATTTCCTGATTATGGCAATAGGCAATATGGGGTACTGGGGGGGGGGGTCTTTTGGGAGGTCCGGGCCCCCTGAAACCTCCCCTCTTGCTCCAGCGGAAGGACTGAGCTTGTTTCGCATTTCCGGGCAGATCAGGACTGGGAATAAGGCACTGACCGCAGCCTCGTCCCTTGGAAGAAAGGGGGCAGCGGCCTGACTGGCTCCTGACCACCGGACCCCGCTTCCGCCTCCGCCGCCCCTGGGGAAGTGGGGGGGGGGGTGGCCTTTCTTCTCTGCCTGAGCCCAAAGGGAAAGAGGACCCCCCCTTCCCAACACGGAGACCTCCGCCCCGGGAGGCGAGAACTGACCCGGCCAACCTCCTCTCCCTCCTTCTTGGAAACCAGTTCGCACCTCGGTGGGAGGACTGGGGGGGGCGGGCGGGGGGGTCCGCCTGTTTCCACCTTCTCGGTGCCAAGTGCAAGGAGGCCTGATCACAAGGTGCAAAAATAGAAGTGGGCCAAGGCGCGGGGGGGGGGGGCAGCAGGTGTTCAGGGAAGCGCTGAGTCTGCAGCCCCCCCAAGGCGCGGGGGGGGGGGCGAAGGGCTCCCTTGGGGGCTGCGGTCCCTGGGGCTCTCAGGGGCTGCCTGCCATTGGCCCTTCTGCCCGGTCAGGCAGGCTGCCCCTTCTCCGCCACACTGGGTCTCCCCCCCACCCCCGGCCCCGTGCTCCTTCCGCCACCCCCCCCCCGTCTCAGCCCCTGAGCCCTGCATTCGCCTCCAATGAGAGGTTGCGGTGATCTTGCTAGGACAGAAGGGCACTCTGCACACGCTCAGGGAAGCTCTTTCTTTAAGCACCCTGGGCCCCCGCAGCATAGGGCTGTGCCCTAGAGGAAGGACACACAGGTGCCAGGACCTTCGGAGGAGGACAGGGCCATGTTCACACACACACACACACACACACACGGAGCGCGGTGCTTTTGGAAGGGAAGGCAGAGACTTCGCCGGCCTTCCTTCCTTCCTTCCTTCCTTCCTTCCTTCCTTCCTTCCTTCCTGCTGAGCTTGGCACCGGCTGGGGGCTCCGGTTTCAGGGAAAGCCATCTCCCCCCTCCCCCCGCGGCTCCTGCGGACAGAGGTGTCACCTTCCCGGGGGGCGGCGGCGGAGGAAACCAGAGGTCGCGCTCCTTCCGGCCGCCCGAGGCGAGGAGGCAGATGGCCCAGGACTCGGGCTTCCAGGCCTATTCTGGGCGCGGGGGTCAGGCCCAGGGCCCCCCATGCCCCCGCTTGCCCTTGGACCCCCGAAGCGGCTTCCTTTGCCCTTTGGGGTTTTCTCCAGGCCAGCTCCCCCCCCCGGGCCCTGTGGCAGGGCAGTGAACGGGGGATCAAGACCCCCTCTGCCTGGGGGATGCAGGGGCCCAAGGCGCCCCGCCAGGTCCCCAAATCCCAAGGCAAGGCCGGAAAGGGCACCAGACGTCTTGCCCCCCGCCCCCCAACATAATGAACCCTCCTCGGATTTCCCAAAAGCCCAATCCCCTTTGCTTCGTTAACAGGGAAGCCATCCTTCCTTCCTCCAAGCCCTGTGGATGAAAACAGGGGTTGAAACGGGTCCAGGGCCATCCATGCCTGGCCCTTAACCTTGACCCACTTGGGCAGCGGGGGGAGGGGGCCCTTGACCAGCCGGATGCCCTGGCCGGAGGCTGGAGCAGCCCTCTTCTTCCTCCTCGGCGGCGGGAAACTTGCCCAGGCAGCGGAATTGAGGCGGGGGCGGGGGGGGGCGAGGCCCGTGGGGACCCCCGAAGCGCTCCTGGCCAACTCTGCCAGCTCCTCCAGGCCCAGAAGCATCCGGGAAATGCCCGACGGCCCCCGCTGGACATAGCAAGCAAGCAAGAAAGAAGCGGCCCCCGCTGGACCCCCAAACAAGCAGCGGCGCCTCCTCCGAATCCCTCACGGCCGAAGAAGGTGAGATGTCCGACTGCGGCCCAAACCAGGGCCGTCTGGAGAGAGAGGGCACTGACCAGTCTGTGCCAGGCAGAGCAGAAACGTTAATGGAAAACGTGAGCCAGGTACGTGTAATACTTCGAGTGCTGCAGGAGGGCTCTAGGAGTCCAGGGTTCGAGCCCCCGCTCAGCCACTGACCACTGACCACCTCCCCGTTGAGTCACACTCTCTCCGCCTCAGAGGAAGGAAGGCCGTGGTGGCAAAGTTCCTCTGAATCGTGAATCCGGCCAAGAATCCCCCGTGACAGAGCGGCCTTAGGGTCGCCGTAACTCGGACGTGGCTTCAAGGCACACATCAGCCCCCCCCCCCGATAAAGTGTCGGGGGGGGGCACAGATCTCCTCCCTTGCCCCCAGGGGAGCGCCCCTGCAAGGTTCCCCCGCGGCCTGTGGCCAACCCGATCCCGTTCCGACCGACGTGCAGGGCCCCGTCCAGCGTGCCCCCCGCCTCCTGGGGAGCCCCCCCTGGGCGGAGACCCCAGACCTCCATCCCCGACGGCAAAGGCGGGGGTCCGGGGCGGCGGATGCTTGTTGGGGGCGCAGAGGGCGCCTTCAGAAACCCGCGGGCAGTTTCCAGACGTGGCTGCGGAGGATGGGAAGGACCTCTTGGGGTCTCGGGGGGGGGGGCACAGTTTGCCAGGAGACGCGGGAGGGGGGACGAGAACGTCCATCGGCGGAATGGCTGGGCTCCGCGGTCAGGTTTCTTGCGCCGTGGCACGGGGGGGGGAGGGGGAGGGGGAGGGGGAGAAGGAGGCTTAGCTGGCCCTGGAAGGAGGGGGGGCGGAGGAGCCCCCTGCCCCACCCCCGCGAGAGGGGCCTCGGACGGACGGACGGAGGGAGGGAGGGAGGGGGCCCCCGACGCCAGAGCTTCTTCCTTGCCCGCTCCGCCGAGGGACGGAGGGCAGAGAGGAGGACGGGGGGGCGGAAGAAGCGGCCGCCTCCCTCCTCCCTCCCTCCCCCCTTCTTCCCAGGTGCTGAGGAGGCAGGAAGGAGGCGCCGGGAGACCGGACTCCCGCTCGCACGCCGCTTCCGCCGCTCTGGGTCCTCTGTCCCTCCGAGGGAGCCGGCCCCCGACGGAGGTGGCTTCTGGACGGAAAGGAGGGGTCCGGCCGGCCGGCTGACCGGCAAGGAGCCCTCCACCGGCCGTCGGCATGCGGGGTCCCAGGGGGCTGCCTCTCAGGTCAAGGCCCGGAGCCCGGCTTCTCCTCTCTCCTCCTTTCCCTCCCTCCCTCCCTTCCTTCCTCTTCCTTCCTTCTCCTACTCCGCGGGAGCCTTCCAGGTCAGGTCAGGTCAGGTCAGGTCAGAAGTCGGGCCCTCGGCCCTCGGGGAGCAATGCCGAGAGGAACGGGCGGGGGTCTTCCCTTGAGGCTGATGGGCTAGACCCCCCCCCCGCCCCGCCCCGCCCCTTCCCCGGGAGGTGAGCGCCCCCTCCTCTTCCTCCTCCTCCTTCGGAGGGTCTCAGGGTCCCCCTCGCCCCAGTCCTCCGTCCTCCTCATGGCTCGCCCCGATTCCGCCAGAGGCGAAGGTCCTCCTGCCCTCCCGGTTGAATTCTGCGACCCCCCCGCTGCCCCCCCCCTTTGACCCAGGAGCAGAGGGGAGGAACGGGGGTCCAAGTGGCCCGATCCCAGGAAATCCTCCCTCATGGCAGTGACCAGGCACCTGCCAGGGAAAGGCACTCTGCACATGCCCAGGGGCGCGACCCCCGCCCCGCCAGAGAGAAGCGACTCTTGTCCGTTGGCCATTTTCTCACCGTGGGAGTGGGGGGGGGAGGAGAGCCCCACGGGGGGGGTCAGCCCCCACCCTCTCGCCCCTCCCCCGCCCAAGAAAGAAGCGGAGGCAGCCCTGTTCCTGAAAGGAAGGCGCCCCGTTTTATTTCGGCATCGCCTTCAGGCGGGCAGACGGACAGCTGAGAAAACGCGTGTTATCCCGAAACATGGCCGAGCAAAAAAGAGTCAGTGCGGACGGTGGTGGGCGCGAGGGTCCCGCCGGAGGAGAGAAGCGCGGAGGCTGCCGACGGAGCCGTCCCTGGGGGGCTTCAGCGCAGGCAGGCAGGTGGGCGGCAGGAAGGGACAGCGCGGCGGCGGCGGGGGGGGGGGCGGCAAAGGGGTCATCCATGGAGGGGAGGGGAGGGGAGGGGAGGGGGAAGCCATGGCCCGGAGGGAGGGCAGGGCAGGGCAGGGCTGGACTGCGCGGCAGGGAGCCTTTCGTGGGGCAGCGGGAGGGGGCCGAAGGAAGGGACGGAGGGGGCTCTGGAAGAAGAAGCAGGAGGGGCCCCCAACACCCCCCCGCCCCCGCCCCCGCCCCAAGGGCTCCACGGAGGTCGCACGAGGCCAAGGGCTGGCTCCCAGAAGAGGAGGCCAAGATGCCAAGAGGAGAGCTTCCTCGGCCACAGCGGCCCCCACACCTGGCCAGGTGAGTGCCTCTGAAAAGGGGGGGGAGGACCAGGCCACGAGGAGGGGCCCAACAGAGAACCGCCCCCCCTCCACATGCCAAAACCCAAGCTGGTGACTTGCCCATGGCAAAATGCTGAGGAGAAATTGAGGAGGGGGAGTGGCTCTTGCAAAGCAAGCAAAAGACCCCCCCCCATGAGCATCAAGGAGACATGGGTGGGGGGACATGCGGAGGGAACCATCATCCCCCCTCCCCAAACCCTAGAGTGAGCTTGCAAAGGCCTGGCACTGGAGCAGGCGGGGGGGGGGGGCTGGGGAGGCGGAGAAAGTGGGGCTTCTGCCCACCCCCTGGCAGTGAGTTTTCTTGGCAGTGGTGGGTTGTGCTTCTGTTGGGGGAAGAGGGGAGGTGGCAGAAAGGGGAGGCTCACCTGCAAAGCCCCCCCCCCCCGCATCCTCTTCAGAATGTGGGGTCCTTCCCTGCCCCCTCTACTCCCACCCCCACAGGGAAGCACCCCTCCCCAGCCGCTGGCCTTCCACCATTTGGGCTGCCTTTCTTGGGGAGACAGACCAGCAGGTTCCCCCTCAGCCTCCTGACCCACCGCGGGAGGGGGGACAAGGCAGTTTGGTGGGGTGGGACCTCCCTGTTGTGGGCCCAAGGGCAGGCCTTTGCAGCCCCCCCTCAGGGCCTGTCCTGTCCATCTCTGGGTCAAGGGGGTCTGGTTCTGGGGCAGGGAGAAAACTCCCCAGCTGGCATCCCAGGCCTAGCAGACACAGTGTGCTCCCCCAGGAACAGAGAAGCCCTCCCCCATGCCAAGCCTCTCCATTCTGGGGCACCCAGAGGGGGGCAATGTCCAGTGGGAAGGGGGCACAGAGGGGAGTCCTGTGGGTGGGGGTATTCTTGCTTTATGGAAAGCACATGGGGGGAGGGCAGGGCAGGGCGGGCAAGGGCAAGGGCAAGGGCAAGGGCAAGGGCAGAAGGCCAGCCTCGCAGGGACCCCCCCCCCTTCCCAGAGGTCTACTTAGTGCCCTCCTCCGGGTTGCCCTCGCCATCCGTCTTGCCCTCCTCTTCTGTCTTCTGGTCATCCGTGTTCAGCCTCTGCTGCTTCTTCCGCCTGATGCACTTGACCACGACCAGCGCCAGGATGACCACGGCCAGGAACCCACCCACCGTGGCCCCCACAATCACCGCCACGGTGGAGTCTCGTTCTGGGGGCTCTGTGGAGACACGGACCCCGCAGGGTCAGCATCCGGCAGGCAAGGCAGGAACTGGGGGGAGGGAGGAGGTTGGCCTAACCGCAAGCAGGAGGTCAAAGGTCATGGGCCAGGCCTGAGGGACTCCTGGGGAATGGCCCCAGAAATGATTTTATGGTGGTGGGGCTCAAGTCTGGCAGGGAAGTCATTGCAAGTTTAGACTACTTGCGTTTGTTGCAAAACAGTGAAACACTGAACACATTGCATAAAAATAATAACAGTTATATTAATAAATATAACAAGAAGCAGAAGCAGTTGCCAATGTGCGCAGCATGAAAGCATGACAAAACAATAAATGAAATACTATAAAATTGATTAAAGCATAAAATAAGCAAAGGGGGAAACAAATTAAGATGCCATGAAGCCAACTCAGTGTGCCCCCCCCGCCCCATAGACAGACCTAGACACCCCACACTTCACACTGCGTGAAGAGCAAAAGCCATATATATGGGTGAGCTCCATCAGTACAGACAAAATGCTCCCAAAAGAAAACCTCTTCCAATGCTATGATTCTATGAAAGGTAAAGAGTACAGAAAAAAACAAAGTTTTGGGAAGAGGGAGGTCCCTCTCCTGGTCCAGGCAAAAAGCAGCCAAAGGGAGGAGAGGAAAGCCCCTGCATCTGAACTAAAAGCAAAAGAAAACCTGTGCACTTCCGTCATTTGGGTTCCTTCTTAACTAACATAAAGAGGGAACTTACATCTTTAGCTAACTTCTTGGAACAGATTTGTTCACTTACTAGTGCTGTTAGGAATTTAATGAATTTTTAAGTTTGGAGAGACTAAGGGCTTGTGTAAGAGTCAGTGTGGCGTAACAATCTGAGTGCTGGACGAGGACTCTGGGAAAGCAGGACTTGAATCCCCTTTGCTTGGCCATGGGCAAGTCACACTCTCTCAGCCTTAGAGGAAGGTAATGAGAAACCTCCACTGAATAAATCTTCCCCCCAAAATAATAATAATAATAACAAACACCACACCATGGAATAGTGGTTTAAGTGTTAGACAAGGACTCTAGGAGACCAGGGTTTGAAAGGAGCAGGAGAGGAAGGCCACAGGATGGTCTTAGGTAAGTCACACTCTCTCAGCCTCAGAGGAAGGCAATGGGAAACTCATCTGAAGAAATCTTGCCAAGAAAACCCTAGGAGAGGGTTGCCACATTGGAGTGTGCATGATGTAGTGGTTTGAGTGTTGGACTAGGACTCTGGAAAACCAAGATTCAAAACCTTGCTGAGCCCTGGAAACCCACTGGATGACCTTGATGAATGAGCTACATTCTCTCAGCCTCCAAAGAAGGCAATGGGAAACTCCTCTGAAGAAATCTTGCCAAGATAACCCTCTGATAGGGCTGACTTGAAGGCACATAACACACATACATGCACATGCGCATAACATAACATCAAATACAGCAAGTGCAACGTAATGTTTGCATAATATTAAATAAAATACATCACACACAGCCTTCTTCTGCTCTACCATGCACAACAAAGTCAAGCCAAGTCCAGAGCATATGCAGAGTGCAAACAAAAACTTGGGGGGGGGAGGATATTTTTGGATGCTACTCATTCAAGGCTGCCTCAAGTCACAACATTGTAGGATGGCTTCCCTCTTTGCATTTTCCTCTAGCTTCCACGCAGGCTAGATCAAATGCTGCATTTTCCTCTAGCTGACCACACAGGAGTTCTGGGGGTCCAGTTTTGCCTTTCCATTTTGGGGAGACTCAGACTCCACCTCAGGCTCAACTTGGAGGGCTTGATCCCCCAGCCCCCCTGTTCTGGGCTCTCTGGGGAATTGCCAGGGCCTGGAATGGGTGGTCCAGGGGAGGGAAGACTTTGGGGTGTTAGGGGCCCCTCCCTGGCAGGAAGGAAAACTACGGGGGCTGGGAGGGGGTCTCCCTGGTGGGACCCTAACCTTCTGTGATGACCTTGAGCTGGATCTTGCCGTGGCCCCTGTGGCGGTCGGGGGGGTTCATCACGTAGCAATGGTAGGTCCCCTCGTCCTCCAGCTGGACGTCATGAAGGGTGAAGGAGACGTCGTTCTTGGTGGGGTTCCCAGTGAACTCGATGCGGTCCCCAAAGTGGTTCAGCTCTATGGGAACAACCTTCAGTTTAAACTGCAGGAACTGAGGAGAGGAGAGGAGAAAGATCATGAAGGGGACCTGGACCTGGGAAGAGGAGAGGGAGAGAAAGACCATGGCGGGGGGCGGGGGGGGGCAGCTCACTGCTGGAATGCATGTAGGGCTCTCCAGTCTGGCCGGGGGGGGGGGGGGCAGGATGCTGGGAGCTGCAGTTGGAGGCCCATTTGGCTCCCACCCTGACCTGGGCTATGCAGTTGTAGTAAGAAAAGTGCCTCTGAGCACATGCAGAGGGACATTTCTGTGGGTGCGCACTCCAAAGGGACAGGGATGCCCAGTGGTTGCAGCCAAGCCAGTGCCAGGTCCGGCAGAGGAGTGGTGGCCACAGCAGACCCACATTGGCCTTGAAGTGCTGCCCCAGACCTGGAGTCCTCGCCTCTTGGGTGGCCATTTGGAACAGTCCATAGGTCAGCTCGCATGGAGGTGTGCTGCCACGCGTGGGCCCAGGTGCTGTTCTCTGGGGGAGAGGGAGGGCTCTCACACGCCACGGCCCCCACCCCACTGCCCAGCTCACCATCTCTTCTGTGCAGTTGTTGCATCTCTGGTAGGTCCAGTTGAGGGAGAACTGCTTCTTCTCCACCTGGTAGCAGGAGTTGAAAGTGCAGGTGAGGCGGATGGAGGTGCCATTGAGGGCGTAGATGGTGGCTGGGGCCATCACCTCCATGGCCACGCTGCTGCTCGGCACTGCCAGGAGGAAGGAAGGAAGGAAGGAAGGAAGGAAGGAAGGAGAAAAAGAAAGAGAGGAAGGTGATGGCAACAGCTGTGGTAACCCCCCCCCCCCCGCAATGCACAAGGTTCAAGGGCCTAAACCGGCCATTCCTTCCTCTTCCTGGGTGCGGCGTGGAGGCATCCTTGTGCACTGCCCTCCATTCCTCCCTAAGACATCTTTGAGGCTGAGGAGGCTCTCAAGGCAGCCTGATGGGAAATGAAGGTTTACCTTCAAGGGGAACCCAGCTGTACTGGAAGCCCACCGCCCACAAGTGTTGCAGGAGAAGAAGAGGGGCTGCAGTGAGCGTGCCTTGCACTCTGCACCCGTGGCCCCTTCCAGGACCCTCCATCCCCCCTACAAGCCAGAGGGATTGATTTCTGGCTGCCTCTGGGCTGCTCCGATCCTTCTCCTGTGTGAGGATGGTGGCCTTTTGGTTAGGGAAGGGGTCTGCTGCCAGCTTTCTCCCAAAGAGGTGGGAATAGTGGGGCCCTCTGGCCATGGTTGGAGCCCCCCTTGACCAGTCAGGGACGCCGTTGTCAGCCCAGAGAGCCTCCTCCCCCTCAGCAGCCAAGGCCCAGCCCCAGCCCCAGCCCCCCAGGCAGCCCTCCAGGCAGGGCTCCAGATTCCAGGAGACAGGCCTCCCTCCCCTCCCCTCCCCTCCCCTCCCCCCCCCCCCAGCCTTGACAGCAACAGCTGCCTCCTCCTCCTCCTCCATCAGGGACAGAGCAAGCCCCCCCTCCTCCCCAAAGGAAGGGGCTGAGCTCCTGCAGGGCCCCAAGGGCTGCCACTCCCTGCCCTGGGATTAAATTCAGGACCCAGAAAAAAGGGGGGGGGTCTGGCAGTGTATGTGTGTGTGTGTGTGTGCGCAAAGGGGGCACTGAAGGGGGAAGCCATGGACAGAGGCTGGCCCAGCAAAGGGGGAGGGGTGGGGGTGCTGTGCTCCCCCTGGTCCAAGGCCAGAGAGGGC
This sequence comes from Phrynosoma blainvillii, assembly GCA_026167975.1. NCBI lineage: Eukaryota > Metazoa > Chordata > Lepidosauria > Squamata > Phrynosomatidae > Phrynosoma > Phrynosoma blainvillii. Next base: position 35,336,325 of record JANUYF010000006.1, read on the forward strand.
CCCCTCCCTCCCAGTACTTGCCCAGAGGCCTCTGGCTGGCCCTGGCCCTGACCCTCCGCTTGCCCCCTCAGCAGCAGCAGCAGCCCCAGGCCCCCCTTCCCTTCCCTTCCCTTCCCTTCCCTTCCCTTCCCTTCCCTCTGACACACAGGAGACCCCCTCCTGCCCCCCCCCAACATGGTGAATTGCTCTGGGGGAGGGGGAGGGGAGTCCCATTTCTTGCCAGATGTGCCCCTTATTAGTCTCGGGAGGGGGACCCTCCGGACCAGAGCCTGTTGCCCTTTGGACTATGCCTCCCAGGGGGCATGCTGACCATGGGAGTTGTAGTCCAAAGAAATAGCTCTCCCCAGCCCGGCCCCCTCCTTGGGATTCTCAGGGCTGGGCAGTTGTTGTTGTTGTTGTTGTTGTTTTTTGGGGGGGCACTCCCTGTTTTCACCTTGCGGCCCACTCCCCCCTTTTTCCCTCCTTGCAAAGGACTTGGGGAAGGGGGCACAGCCGTCTGTCCTTCTCTTGGGGCCCCCCTCCGCCTGGAAGACCCTCGGAGGAGGAGGAGGTGGCCGGGGACCTTGGGGGGGGGGGTTTCTGAGAGAAGGGCCGCGGGGGGGGGCACTTAGCCAGGGGCGAGCAGGGGCCGGCAAGGCCTCTCACAGACCCCCCCCCAACCTCCGGGGGCGGCCACGGAGTGCAGGAGCCCAAAGGGGGGGGGCCGTGGCCTGGCCGAGGTTGGGGCCGACGGGGCTCCTCTCCGGCCAACCGCGGCGGCGGGGGGGGGGGTCGCAATCCGGTGGGGCTGCGTCTTCTCGGGGGAGGGGAGGGGTGAATGTTCTGGGTTGACCCCACACCAAAGTGAAACGAGAGCCCCAACAGCCCCCCCATCAGGGGGACCAGCACGGGGGGGGGGGGGGAGGCAGGGAAAGATAGGCTCCTGGTTCTCCGCGGGGCCTGTCCTCTCCGGCGAGGGGGGGGGCTCCTTTCGGCCTGCCCCCCACCCCCACCCCCACCGCCCCCACCCCACTTACCGAGCGAGAGGAGCGGGAGGAGGAGGCGGCAGCAGCAGCCGGCCAGGAGGGCCATCACTGCCGGGGGGGCGTCGCGGATCATCCTGGTCTCCAATGGGGGGGGGGCAGGACGGGGGTCTGCGAGGCGGGCGGGGGGGGAGGGGGGAGAAGGTCAAACGCGTCCCGCTATTTCCCGAGCAGCAGCCATCCTGATTATGGGGGGGGGGGGGCTCTTCTCTCCCTCTCTCTCTCTCTCTCTCCTCTGCACCAAGATGGCCGGGCTTTCGGAGGGGGAGGGGGCGGGGGAGGGGGAGGGGGCTGATGCTGCTCCTGATGCTTCTCCGCCGCGGCGCTCGGAATGGGGGGGGAGGGGGGGCGTCGATCCTGCGCTTGGCGAATGGCGGAGGAGCGAAGGAGGGAGGGAGGGAGGAGGGGGACCACCGGCAAGGCAGCCCCCCACAAGCCACACAAGGCTCTGCCGGCGGGACCTGGGATTTCCTCGCCCCCTAAGCCCCCAACTGCGGGGGTCCGAGGCCGAGGGACGAAGGGAAGGGGGTCTCCTCTCGGAAGACCCTCCCAAATCGCCGGGCAGTCGACCCAGCCCCGCCACCGCCTGAGGCCGCCGGGGGGGGTGGGGGGGGAGGAAAGGAAGTCCGGCGCCGAGGCCACGACCCCCCCAGCTCCTGACGCGAGAGGAGAGGAAGCCCCTGGCAGGGGGGCCTGTCCATCTGCTCCTCCTGTGCAACGATGGATGGGCAGAGGGGGGACCAGGCTCTGCAGAGCAGCAGTTGGGGGCTGGATGGTGGGGTGAGGGAGGCTTCCTTTTTGGGGGGGGGGGGGCGAGAGTGAGACCCAGGAGGTCTAAAGGTCCGTGTGTTCGGGGGAAGGGGTCCGGATCCTGCTCCTCGTGTCTCCTGTCTCAGGCTGCCTCCTTCATCGCTGGGGGAAGGGAGTGCCGGAGCCCAGGGGGGACTGACCCCCCCAAGTCCACTCTCCCTCTCTCTGTGGGGCGCCTTCAAGGCCTTTCCGACTCCTGGCGACCCTATCGCCGCTTTCTTTCCTTGGGAGGGGCCCCGAGGCAACTGTTCTGGCTGTTCCTTTCTTGGGGGGGGGTCGGGCTCTGAGGCGTTGCAGGCCAAGAGAGGACCCCTGTCCCGACCCCCCTTCAGTCTCAAGGGAAGACGGGGGGGTCCCTGTGCCCCAGCCGCGATTATTCAACCCCCCCACACACACACACACAACGGGGGCAAAGGGGGTCTGGGGTCGGGTACAGACAGGCCCCCCTGCCAGGGGCTTTCTCTCCTCTCGCGTCAGGAGCTGGGGGGCAGGAGCTGGGGGGGTCGTGGCCTCGGCGCCGGACTTCCTTTCCTTCCCCCCCCCCCCCCGTCTGCCAGCAGAGGCGGCCTCAGGCGGTGGCGGGGCTGGGTCGACTGCCCGGCGATTTGGGAGGGTCTTCCGAGAGGAGACCCCCTTCCCTTCGTCCCTCGGCCTCGGACCCCCGCAATTGGGGGCTTAGGGGGCGAGGAAATCCCACCTCTCCGGCTCTGCCTCCCTTTGCATCCATCCCAGCAGGTTCAGACGTGCTGCCCCCCCCCCCCGAGGCCCTCAGGCTCAGGCTCAGGCCGCAGGTGGGCGGCTGGAAGCAGAGTCAGGGCAGGAGGCAGAGAGTCATCAGCTGCGCCTGGGAAGCAAAGGCCCTCCCTGCCCTTGAGCCCAGATGGCAACTGGCTCAACAGGCAAGGCATGGGAGGCAAGGATGGATGCCTTTCGTCCTGACATGGCGGCTCAGTGAAACCCCCATGTCCAGGAGCAGTGCTCACACCTGAGAATCACAGCCGCCGGCTGGAGAGAGGCAAATGCTGTGCCACTCACAAAAGTGTGTTAGGAGTACCGGTGGTTGCAGGATGGCACCTACCACAGGGCCAACGCTGACCTTGGTCTGGGCCAGCTCTCGCACAGTTCCCCGGGTCCAGGCGCGGCCACCGAAAGGCATCCTGGGACCGGCCTCTGTTGATTCCACTCCAACCCCCCCCAGAACTCCCCCCCCCCCAACTCCATCCCAACCCAACGAAAGGAAGATTGGACTGAGCTGGGACAAGATGTTTATTAGCTGCCAGGGAGAAATAAACAATCCCCCAGCACTGAAAAGGCAGAAGAGCCACCTCCAGAACAAGAGGGAATTGTACCCTGAGTCCCTTGGTGCAAGTCCAGCGGCCGGCAGGCAGGCAGTCAGTCAGGCCGGCCGGCAGGCCAAGGCTCACAGTTGCCAGGCTGACCGTTCCTGCCCAGGGATGGACTCTGGCACCATTGCACAAGAGGTGGCAAAGGCAGGAAGAGAGCATCTGGCCCAGACAGAAGCCCCCAAGTTGTGGGATGCCTCGCCTCTCACACTCGCAACTGTGCTTGCTGCTGGTTCAAAGTGACATTGTTTATGGTCTCAGACAGCTTCCAGAAGGTTTCCTGAGGTAGAAAGGGAAAGAAGGCTCCTGCAAAGAGCCAGCCGAGGGGGGCACCTCCTTTCCAGGGGTCTGTCCCACAGTGGGAAGTACTGAGCAGGAATGCCCATGGGTTACTGTCCCATAGGACCCATTCCCAGTCCAAAAACATCTGTCCAGAGAGAGAGAGAGAGACTAACAATGGAGGTGGTGAAATCTCAGTGACCCCCAAGGATGAAAGGCAAGCTGGCCATGCGTCAGGGTCAGCCTCTTCGGACACTCAAAGGAGGCCAATGTTCCACCTGGAGGGAGGCACTGGGGGTCTCCGAAGACACTCCAGAAGGCAGCCTTCTCCCTCGCTGGTCAGTAGAGATCCTCCTCATCCATGTCCTGAATAGAAAGCAGGAAAGAGGAGTGAGAAGGGACACTGTCTGGACATCGGCATGGATGCAGTGCTGGCCAGGTGGACTGGCAGCGCATGTGCCCAGGAGCCATCCATCAAGGAGGGATCTGAGGAGCTTGGCAAGAATATTCTTCCCAAGGGAGGGTCCACCCCCATCCCCACCCCCCACAACACCAAATCAGTCCTCCACAACGGAGTAAGTCTTTACTTTGGGTGCTCTGGTGTGCAAGAGAGGGGCGTTTCAAAAATTATCTCTCCACTGGATAGAATTGTGAGAGTTTCTCTACATTTTCCACAGTGGGAAATCCAAACATTTTTTAAAGATTAAATTGGTTTTAAGCCTTTTGTAAACATTTTTAAATTGTTGTTGTGTGTTGGCATATAAATAAAGCAAATAAAATAAATATTTTACACCTCCTCACTGTTCCAGACACCCCTGCCCATGAAAATGGAAAATAGCAAATATCCAAGCCCCATAGACTTGAATGGTGGTGTGCTCTCCATTTTGTCCCCCTCTGTTTGCTGCCTCTGCGGACATCAAGTCTGCAAAAAGGAGGGGCAGCTGTAGCCTCTTTATCACTACCATTCTTCCTAGTTCTTGAGATCTGGGTCTGCCAAACCTGACAGCGAGGCACTAGAGCTCCTTTAAATCCTTAATGTCCCTCCCCAAACTGCAAATCCCAAGATCCCCCAGTGTGTTGCCCTGGCACTTAAAGGGGAAACATAGAGTTCTTCCTGGAGAGTGGGAAAAGCTCCCTCATTTCAAGAGCCTTGCTTGGGCATGTGAACAAATGGATGAACGAATGGACGGACGGACGGACGGACGGGCTTTGGCTTACCAGACACCGCAGGCAGCATCCAACCAGCCTCTCCCGGCATCCAGGTGGCTCAGGGCTACAGGAAGAGCACAGAAGGGAGCAGCTCAGCTCAGAAATGGAGTTTGCAAGGAGCAACATTTGCAGCTGGTCCTAGCCAGGTGCCCCCCACCCCACTGGACACCCCAGTTCCCCATTTACCCTACAAGCAGCAGCTTCTCAGAGCTGAGGCCTGACCAACACATTTGCCAAGGATGTGGGATGGGGGTTCAAGGGCTGCTTCTCAGCTGGGCTGGACTGGGCAGGACTGGGAGGCCCTTCCCCTGGTCACTCCTGTTTCCTGTTCTGGGGCCACTGGAGGGGCACAGGTGTGGGGCTCCGCTCCGGGGTGAACGTCTGCTAGAGCCCCACCTGCTCCTCTCTCACAGAGAGACCTGGATCTCCACCACCGGCCTCCCTCCTCCCTGCAGCCCCCTTTCCTTGGAGCATGGGATGGGGGGGTTGCTGAGTGGAGCTGGGGGCAGACCCAGGGAGCTCAAGAGGAAGCCCAGGTGGCCCACCCCCTCCCCACCCCCCAGGCAGGTTCCTCACTCGTCGGAGACTTCGATGGAGGACTTCTTGTAGCCAAACTTCTTCTTGGCTTTCAGCACCCCAGACTTCCTGCCCATGCGGGCCAGCAGCAGCACCACTACCAGGGCAGAGGGGAGGAACACGAGGAGGGAGAGCAGTCCGGCAGAGGTCAGCTGGAAGGGGGTGGCGCCTGCCAAGGAGACAAGAGGTGGCCATGAAGGGATGGATGGACGGACGGACGCTGCCCCTTGGTCTCGGCCATCGGCTCAGGCGCTGCCAAGGAGGAGGGCCTTCCAATCTGGAGAAGGGCAAGGCAGTGTCCACCTGGGAAGAAGAGCCCCAGCCAGCTCTGCCTGCCTCTCTCCTGCCCCGAAGGGCAGGAATGGCTTCTTGAAGCCCAGGGACTTTGTTTTCCTGCGGATGTTGATGGAGTCCAACTCCCATCCTTCCTCTGTTAGCCCAATAGCCCCTTTTGCCTGTAATTGAACGTTGATATTAAAGTCCATCCTGAAAGGGGTACTTTGCCCCGAAGCCCTAAAGGTACATAGGCAGCAAGGCATCCTTTGAAATTCCAATGTATTCTTCTGATCTCAGAGGCAAAGATGGCTCTGCTTTGTCACCATCGAAGAGACAAGCCACATGGATCAGCCACCTCTTTTGTTTAGAGGAGGGCTGCACTTTATGGCACAGGGCTTTGCTCTTTTCTCTCATGGAAATTTCCACCTTTCCAGCTGCAAGAAAGCCCCCTCCCTCCCTGGGGACAGGTGAGCATAAAGACAGGTGAGCATAAACCTCTTCTCCCCCCCCCCCCCGCGTCTCCCGGCCAAAGGGCCCCCGAGGCTTCAGCCAAGGGGCACCCGGAGCCCCTCGAAGGAAGCTTGCCCCAGGTCCCAGGGTCTTCTGGGGCAGGAACCGGGGGGGGGGGCAGCCAGCAAAGGTCACCTCTCCGAGCGACGACGGTCAGCAGGGTCTGGGGGATGTTGTGCTGGACGTCCGGAGGGTTCCGGACCGCGCACGTGAAGGTCCCGTTGTCGTCCGGTGTCGGGCTGGCGATGCGGATGGAGGCGTCGCGCTTGCTCACGTCTCCGGCCCACGAGACCCGGCCGTGGAAGGGGCCCCCCTGCGCCGGGTAGCCCTCCGACTGGTAGTGGAAGACCTGGGGGCAGGGCAGGGGCAGGACAGGGCCCTTGAGGGCTGGCCAGAGGCAACAGAGGGGCCGAGGGGGGCGGGGGGGGGGGAAGGGGCGGCCGGCCAGAGACCCACCCTCCCTCCCTCCCTCCCTCCCTCCCTCCCTCACCGGCTCCAAGCTGCCCCCGGCCAGCGGCCGGAAGGTCCAGTCGATGGTCAGCTTCTCCGTCAGCGGAAGCGAGGATCGGAACCAGCACTTGAGGGTCACCGGCTCCCCGACAAAGGCCTGGACGCTGGGCTCGGCCACGATCTCCAGGGAGGCCGCTCCGGACACGGCAGCTGCCAAGCAAGACATGGAGGGAGGAGGGCACCGGTCAGGCCTCCAGTGACCCCCCACACACACACACACTCCCCCCTCCCCCCTCCCGGACCCGCTTGACCAGACGGTCCAGCCGAAGGAAGGAAGGAAGGAAGGAAGGAAGGAAGGAAGCCGCCGCCTCGGCCGGAGCGAGAAGTCCGGCGGATCCGGGCCCAAAGGAGCCTCTTAAGGAGCGCCGGGGGTGGGGGGGGGTGGAGGGGGGGTCGGAGGGGGCGATTGGGGGACTGGCTGGGGCACGCGAGCGGATTCTGAGCCCCTTCGGAAATATTGGGGAGGGGCTATGAACTCCGGACAACCTGAGAGGTAGCCCCAGAGCGGGAGGGGGAGAGGCTCCCCCACCATCCAAGGAAGGGGCCAGGTTCCCCTCCCCCCCGCCCCCCCCCCCGGAATCCGGGCTCCTGCCGACCGACGGACGCGGGGAAGGAGAGGGCCCAGCGGAGGATCGGGGGAGATCCGCCTCTTCGGGGCCCGGGCCTCCCCGCCCCCCTCTCTCTCTCTGGGTGAGGGGCGAAGGAGAGGACCGCCAGCCCCCCCCCTCACCCAGCAGCAGCAGCAGCAGCAGCAGCAGGCGGGGGCGGTCCGTGGGTCCCGTGGCGGGGGGAACGCCGTGTGGCTCGGCCCCCATTTCCCCCGTCGCTTGGCTTGGCTTCCGCCTCGCCCGCTTACCTGTCCGGCAGGTGGAGCCGGAAGGGCGGGGCCTCGCTCTCTTCGCCCCGCCCCGCCCCGCCCCCAGCACAGCCAGAGAACCCCTCCCCCCAGAGAAGGCCAGGATGGGGCCCCCCGAAGGCGCCCTGGGGACGGAGGGAGGGGCGGGCCGGGCCGGGCCGGGGGGGGGTCAGCCCCCCAGGGAGACCCTGTCAGGGTCCGAGGGGCCACGGAGCTTCCTTCTGCGAGGAGGCGGGGGCGGACCTTGGCCCCACAATCCCCGAGGGGTCTCCAGAAGGAGGACCGGGACCCGGGGGGGGGGTCGGTCGGGGCCTTTTAGAGGGAGGGGAGGGCGGGTATCAACGGCGTCTCGTTCCCCCCCCCCGAAGGATCTAGAGCCCCCCCCGGCCGCTGTGTCTCCTCTTGGAATCGTTTCCAGTTTAAGGCTGTGAGGCTGAGAGTGTGTGACTTGCCCAAGTGGGTGTCCATGAGAGGGGATCCCCCCCCACAGCCTGTTGCCACCTGTGGCCCTCCTTCTGTGACGTCATGGCCTGTGCACCATGGGAGCTGCAGTCCCCAACGCTCCGACCTCCAAGCCTTACCTGTGAGGGAGGACTCTGCTCCCTTGGCGCTTTTCGTGAAGTCTCCCTTCTTTACTAACAAAGTCTAACAATTTATTTGCATACAATCATTGAACAAATATTGCAGTTTGCTCGCTTATAATTACTGAACCCTTACAAATAAATTACAGAATGAAAATAAGTAACTGTAGTGGTGAGCTCTGGTTTGCAGCCACGAAGGGCAGTGAAGGCAGCCGGCTTTGGCCTGGAGACCCTTCCTTCGGCCAGTGGCCTGGGCAGTCTTGGGTCAAGGTTCACAAAAGGCAAACCTGTAAACTGGGGGGTGGGTGGGAGAGCAGCCCTCCAGATATGTATTTGCCCCACACTTCCCTTCATTCCTACTCAGCAAAGCCACCAGCAAGGATGATGGGAGATGCAGCCCTCAACCGCAAGGGAGGGAGGGGCACATTTCCCACCTTTCTTGAGGTAGAAACCCAGGAACCAAAACAGTGAAATGCTGACAGCTCCTGGGGCATCCCTTTCATCCGGCAGATAATTCCCCAGGGAGGGAGCGGGGGGGGGGGCTTCCTTCTGTTGGACCCCCCCCAGGGGTGCCTCCTAGGAGGCCATGCGCTTTGGCACTTCCTTGGCACTTTCTGAGCACCCCCCTCCGCTCTGAGCCAAGAAAGGCAGGGCCTTCTCCTTGGGGACCCCCCCCCATTTCCTTTTAGGTCCAGGCCAGAGAAGGGGCAGCAGCGGAGCCCTACTCCCCAGGGAGGTCAGCCCCAATTCTTGGCCACGGTTGGCCCTGACACAATGAGACCCTGGGCAAGGAGCGCTTTCCCTGCTGCCGACACAGAGAACCCCCAAAGAGTTTTGGGGCACAGTGCTGAGCATGGACAGTGGCTGCACCACTTCTAGCACCTGGCCATTTGGCCTCAGAATTCGGGAGGTGAAGGAGATGCATGCATTGCATTCTCTTGTCCTCCGGCAGAAAGAGTGCCTTGAGTTGGGTTGAGTTGGTATTTCTCAACCGCTGAGAGGAAATGATGATGATGATGATGATGACGACGACAACGACAACAATTGTCGTCATGTTTCAGATGACAAGAGGTTGTGCAAACCTATTGCTGATTTTCATTTGAAATGAAATGACTCATGCAAAAATTGTGAAAAACAAATTTGCAAAGATACCTCGGTTTCAGTTAGAAAAAAAAGCCTTCTGGGTTTTCTATGCAAATGGTGCCTTTTGCAAAATCCACTGTTTTCTCTAAAACATTTTCTTTGACACAAACTCAAAGCTATTTACATAAAAATCCAAGGTTTGTTTGGGTTTTTTTTAAAATACAAGTGGTGTTTTTTTACAACAAAAGTTGCAAAGTGCAAAAAAACAAAATCAGCAAAAAGTGCAAAAACTCTCATCATCTCACCCAGATGGGAGAAAACTTTGGAAAGGATTCCCTTTTGCACATGAGAATGAAATAAGATGCCCTCCCTGACTTGCAGCAAAGGCCTCAGGTCTTGGGGCAAAGCAAAGGGCCTTTTCCCAGGAAATCCATTTCCAAGGAAATCTGTTCAAGCAATGTGGGGGATCGCGGGGGGGGGGGGAGCAGAGGGGGTGTTAAAGGCACTTATTATGAGGGAGGGGGCGATGTTTCCCTTGTGGTGGGGGTCTTTGACATGACATGACAGTACAGACCGCTCCAGCCAGCCAGCCAGCCAGCCTCTGGGCCTGGGAAGCCATCCTTCCTGGGGAGGGAAGCGGCAGGGCCACCCCCAGCGCCATCCCCCATCCATCCAAGCCTCTGAAGGCCCAAGAAGGTCCGGGGGCTCATCCAGCACAAGCCACCCTCTCTTGCCCCCCCCCCCTTGGCAGTGTTTGCAGGTGAGCGGAAGCCCCCTCCCTCCCTCTTCTCTTTTGAGCTGCTTCTCAGGTAAACAGGACTGAAGGGTGTGCTCTTAGGGCCCAGCTGCCTTCACACGGCGTGTGTTTCTTGCTTCTAGGTTTCAGGGAGTCTCCCGGATGTTTTTTGGAGGGTGGCCATTCATCTGCCGGTCCTCCAGCCACATGTGTCCAAGTCTAAGAGTGGCAGGTCTTGTCTTGTCAGGCAGCCCACAGGCTCCGCTTCCATGGTGCAGAGGTAGCATATTGTGGGGTGGGGTGGGGTGGGGGGCATTTCTTCCCTTTCCTCCAACAGCTACAGCCAAAAAGAGCTCTGAAGACGATGAAGGGAGACCCTCGCCGCCTCCTCTTCCTCCTCCAGGCGCCCATCTGCTGCTGCCTTGGATCCAGAACCAAGGCTCCTCTTCCGCCAGCAGCTTCTGCAGCAGTGATAGGGATTTGGGGATCTGCCAGGAGGAAAGGCCGTCAGGCCGGTTACTCTTCCAAAATACTGTGGGCTCTGAATGGCGCACTGGAAATTCAGGCTGCTCTGCCCAGAGGCACCACCAGGGGGCAGCAAAGGGCTCCAGGGGACAAGGTCAAACACCCCCCCAAAAAAAGAAAGGCAGCAGCAATGACCTCTGTGCCCCAGGAGCCCCCTCACTCTATTGAGGGAGGTTTCATTCTGACAGCTATAATTGCCCCCTTCCACGTTGGGGGCACCTTCCCAATGTGCCTGTGGACCCCAACTGGGTGCCCCCATCTGCCCACTGGGGGCAGCAACAGTGTTTTTGAGGGAAAGCGGGCAGAGATTCACCTCGATGGCGGCGGTGGGGGGGGGGAGACATTATGCCTCCTCTCCTGGAAGGGTCTCCTCCTTCACCTCCTCTGGGCCTCTGCGCAGCTTCTCCTTCTCAGGCCTGTTTTTCAGGGCAACAAAGGCAGCGGGTGTCAGCAGCCCCATGGGGGGCAGCGGAGGCAAGCAAGGGGGTGGGTGTCACATGAAATCAGGAGGGATCCCTGCCTTGGGCTCGGAGGGACGGGTTTGCTGCAGCAGCGCCTGGGCTCTGCTTCTGAAGGGGCCACTGGGACAGGGTGCCCCCCCCACGTCTCCCATCAACAGCACCCTCCCCTTTCCAACACAAACCCAGCAGCACCCCTGGCTGCTTTGGGCTTCTCTGTCCTTGCGCACTCCCACAGGGCCCACAGAGCCAGCGCCACGAGGTGGAAGGGAAGCGATGGACCGCCCGCCCCAGAGCGGAGGTGGCAATGGGGGCCCTGGGGCGAGGAAGGGGTCAATGGCTTGCACCGTCAGTCCCTGCAGTAAAATCTCCCTGCCCATAGAAAAACAGCAGCACTGGCCAAGGAGGTGGGAAGGCTGGAAGGTTTCACCCAGGGAGCAAGCTTTCTCTTTGCAGGGATTGCTTGTTGATGGGAATGTTAACAGAATGGCTCCCTCAAAGCCCATCTGAGGTGGCATGGCGCACTTGATCTCCTCACCCCTCTTTATGCGGCCACAGAGAGAACACTCAGACTTCCTTTCAACCGGTCCATATGACCGGGGGCACCATCAGCACTTCTGCCCATTGCTCTGACTTCCAAGAGGCTGGACACTAGTCCCCCCCCCCCCCCCGCTATTCCAGGGCACTTACAGCTCCGTCTCCACCTTCGGCCCCTGCCTTGCTTTCTGCCTCTGACGGCAGACCACAACTACGACCACGATGACAATCATCAGAGCGCAGGCCCCACCGATGGTCAGGGCCAGAATATGGATCTCCGAGAAGTTCACTGTGAGGAGAGGGAAAGAGAAGGCCCAATGGAGGGGGGGGGTCAGAGGAGGCAGGGAGACCCCCCTCTAGCGCATCCCCCCTCCCCCCTCCTCCGCCGGCCATCACCCCTCAGCCCTCCGCTCCGGCGGACCTTTCAGGACAACACTGAGCTGGATCTCCCCGGCCACTCCGGCCACATCAGGCGGGTTCTTCACCAGGCAATGGAAGGTCCCGTTGTCCCTGGGGCTGACGTTCCAGATCATGATGGAGGCGTCGCTCTTGAGGGCATTGCCGTCCCACGTGACTCTGCCCGAAAAGTGGCCTGTCTCAGGTGGGTAGGCCTGTTCGTGGTAATAGAACACCTGGGGGCACGAGGGAGACCCCTGAGGCCCAGGCTGGCACCCACTGCCCTCTCCTCACAGCAGGGCCCCCTCCCTCCATGGCCTGGTGGGCATAAAATGCTCCTGAGGAAGGCAGAGCTCCCACCTGGCAAACAGGGAGGAAGGCCTCAGAAGCAGCACCAGCCTCAGCCAGCCCTGGCATGCGGGCGCAGGTGGCAGGAAGGCAGCCCCAGGGGGGCAGGGGGGCAGGGGCTGGACCCAAGGGCTGCAGCATGGTGCGCACACATGCAGGTGTGTTTATGTCTGGCTGCGTGGGGCTGGTGCCATTTCAGGCTGCCAAATGTGTGCACCACAGCCCCCACCGCCACCTGTGATAAAAGCAGAAGACAGGTGGCCAAGCAACATCCAGGGAGTGGGCAAAAGGGCAAAAGCTCCCCACCCTGTGAAGACAGAGGTCAACTCACAAACTCCGTTGGGCCCTTGGCCAGGGACTGGAAGTGCCAGGAGACGGTCAGCCGCTGGGTGATGGGGGCATGGCTGTGGAAGGTGCACTTCAAGCGAACGTCCGTCCCGTTCAGCGCTTCCAGGGTCCCCGGCGTGTAAATCTCCACAGCCGCCGCCATTTGGGTCACTAGGAAGAAGAGCGAAGAAGATATTGCGGGAGGCAAAGAGGGGCCCCGTCCTTCACCCCCACCCTGGGCAGCCTTTTGGCCTGGCACCAATCCTCCCTGAAGCCGAGGGCCTTGCCAGGGCACCGAGGGGTCAGCAATGGGGAGGGAGGGGCAGACTGTCCCCTAAGTTTTTGCCTCTGGGGGCTCGCAGCCAGTGCCATCCCCTTCTGTCCCTGAAAGACCTGAACCCCTTAAGCCAGGCTTCTGAAGCAGGATGGGACCCCCAAAGCATCCTCTGGGGCCAAGCCAGAATCTGGTCTTCCTCGCTCCATTTACCCCCCCCCCCCATGCCAACTGTGATTACAATGGTGTCCAGAGTCTCTCAGGTGCCCACCTTTCTTGGGAAGAAAGCCCCCCCCAAAGCCAGACCTCCCCCCTTTCTGTCCCACTGGGCTGCCCCAGGAGTGAGTTATGGGGAATCCCGGGGGGGGGGGGCGGACTCTCACATAGGGGGGGGGGGAGGAAGTTGCAAAACAAGCCCTCCTCCTCCTCCTCCTCCTCCTCCTCCTGTTCTGTCCCAAAGGCCACGGACGGAGGGCCTGGTGACTCAAAGGGCGGCCTGAGGACTCCGGCGGGGGAAGGGCACCTGGCCGCCTTTGGGGGGAGCAGGGGAGGAGAAGGGCCTCCTTCCTCCAGAAAGCGGGGGGGGGCAGGGGGCAGGGGGCCAAGGTCTTTCTCTCTCTCTCTCTCTCTCTCTCTCTCTCAGAAGGAAATCCTGAGAGCCGGGTTCGAATCCTCCTCCTTCCCTCCTTCGGCCATGGGAAGCCCCCCTGGGTGGCCTTGGGCAAGTGGCACCCTCTCAGCCTCTCAGGGACCTCCTCTGAACGCATCTTGGCCAAAAGACCCCTGAGGGTCTCTAGAAGTCACAAACAGCAGCAGCAGCAGCAAAGCCCTGGAGGGAAGGGAAAGATGGGTGCCAACACCAGTGCCCCCCAGTGCCCCCCAGTGCCCCCCGGCCCCTGCCCTTCTCTGCCAGCCAGGAAGGAAGGAAGGCGACGGGGGGGGGCAGGCAGAGGGCCAAGGGGCTGACCTTTCCCTTCAGAGGCGGAGGGGAAGGCCAGGCCTGGGGGCACCAACCTCTCTCCCCCCCCTTCCTTTCGGAGGGCCCCGATCTCTCACCTGCCCTACCTAGAGGCACCTGGGCGGCCTCCCTTGCGCCTCTCCGGCCCTCGGAGGGGGGGGGGGGTCCGGGGGGGGAGCGGGGCTGGGTCGGGGTCTTGCGGGGCTTACCTCTCAGTAGCAGCAGCAGCAGCAGGGGGGGCAGGGGGGGCAGGGGGGAGCCCACCCGGAGGGAGCCAGGCGGGCCCCTGGAAAGAAGGACCATGGCAGGGTCAGTCCCGGGAAGGAATGATCGGCGGAGGCAGCGGGACCCCGGTGGCCTCTCTCCTCGGGAAAGAGCCTGAAAGGCCGGCGGTGTCTGTGTCTGTGTTGGGGGGGGGGGGGTCCGGAGGAGTCTCCTTCCTCGCCCCTCCTCTGCCTGCCTGCCTTCCTCCTTCCTTCCTTCCTTCCTTTCCTCCTTCCCTTCTTCCCTTCCCGAACCAGGAAGGGCTGCAGGAGGAGCGCCTCTCCGCCCCCGCCCCCGCCCCCTGCCCCCCCCCGTCAGGGAAGAAGGGCCCAGGGCCACCGGGGCCCCCACCCTCTGACTGCCTGCCTGCCTGCCTTCCGCGGCCCCCGGCCCAAGTTTCAAAGGGGGCAGGAAAAGTGTGGGCTCCCAGGTGGACCCTCCAAGCGGAGGGGGGGCTGGGGAGAAGGGAAGGCCCCCCCTTTGGGCCGGGCCTCGGGGGCCACAAGGGGACAGCAGTGCCTCCTCCTCCTCCTCCAGCAGCCATCCGAGCCTCCTCGCCCCCCCCCCGCCCCCCCGCCACAACCCACACACTCCTCCTGTACTTCCTGGCAGGGCTGTTGCTCTCTCTCACGGAGCGGAGGCAAAGAGACCTCTTCTCCCTTGGCTCCGCTGCCACAGACTCGGCTCTCCTGGGACACCCCCCCCGTGCCATTGCCAACCCCTGTCCCCCCCCCCCCCCCCGGCAGAGACCCCAGGAAGGAAGGAAGGAAGGAAGGAAGGAAGGAAGGAAGGAAGGAAGGAAACAAGCGCCGGCCGGAGGGAAGATGCTCCGAAGGAGGGTCCCCTTCGGAGCCCTGCTGGCCCTTCTCTCCGGACCCCTGAGTGAGTACTCCTCAAAAGGTGGAGGTGGGACGGAGAAAGAGACCCGGGATCAGGGCCCCTTCCCCAGAAAGGGCCACACTGGGCATCCAGCTGTGACCATGGGGGGGGGGGAAGCACACTGTCTTTACACCCCACTGAGAAATCCCACCCTCCCATAGGCCTTAAAGGCTCATCTCCCTCAATCCGGGTCTGAACTCACCGAGAGGCCTGTGAAGCATCCCTTCCTGGGGGTGGGGGTGGCACACAGTCCCTCCCCCCCCCCCCCAGCTATCCCACCTGCCAAAACAAACAAGGCCAAGGGTCTCCATCCGCTCTCATTTGGGGTGGGAAGGACACCATGGATGGGTGAGGGAAGGAGCTTTCCCTGGCACTCAGTCACTGGCTGCTGTTGGCCAGGGTCTTCCTGCCATTGGCACCTTCTTCTGCTGTGGGCTTTGGCACTCTAACACTACGGCAACAAAGTTTTCGGAAGAAGCAGCGTTGCCGAAATGCCCCGACAGGAGCCCCCTCTCCCCATTTCTAAGCCAGCTTTGCTCTCTGCCCAGGAAGGATGCCAAGCGATGCCAACATGGCACCTACTTCCTCCTCACTGGTGCTTTCTTTTTCTTTTTCCTTTGCAGACGGTCCTGTTTGGGGAGAGATCGGAGGTAAGCGAGACCCCTTCCCATTGCCTGAGACAACGTCCTCTGGCCTTCCTCTCCTCTGGCTGGTGGGGCATGGGGCATGGGGCATGGGAACAGGAGGAGGAGGCACTGGGTGGACTGGGACTGGCAACTGGGTGAGGGCTGGGGCACCAGTTTCCACAAAGCCAGGTTCACCCTGGCCCACTGAAGAAGCTCTGGGGCACCTTTAAAACTTACTTGGCACAGAGCTGGATCCATCTGGGCCTCTTCGCTTGGCGGCTTCCTGTCCTGTTTCTCTTGCCTAGACACACCACCCTGTGGTTTGGATTGGGGCCGTTCCTGCCACATCTAAAGGAAAGCACTCAGGCTGGCTTTTTTGTTTGATTGCATGAATTTTCTACCACCTTTTCATTGGAAAGGTGGGGCTGAATTGTAGGGATCCATGCAAGGCGAGTTACCTCCTTGCCCTCTCCTCACAATGTCATAAAGTTTACAGAGATACAAGGGACTAAGGAAGCAGACTCAGAGTCTGTATAACATGCCCTGGTTTCCCCTGATATCATGCGTTGTATCAGTTGTTGTTGTTCCCTATCGCAATCCACCGGGAGAAGTGGGTAACAACCACCAGCAATGGCTTACAATTTCTCTTCAGAAATCCAAGTGGACATCTCAGGGAGCGATGTGACTCTCACATGCCCCGCAGAAGGAGCATCCTGGGAACATGGAAAGACACCAAGAGACACCAATCCCCTGCCCCTCAAGGATAAGCTGGAGGAAGGGCAAGAGGCCACTTGCAAAGCTGGACAGGAGACCAGGAAGATTTATGTGAAGGTCAAAGGTCCGTGCCTGAGGGAAGGGGGGCTGGCAGGGGGCGGCCCCAACCCTCCCATCTTGCCACCCTTTTCCCAGAGAAGGAGTCCGAGGGATCTGTGAGCGCATGGTGTGACAATAATGGAGCTCCCCTTGCCCGGTGCTTGGCCTTTGGGGGCTGAGCCCAAGCCCTGGAAACCGGAGGAGAGGAGGGGACAGGAAGTGACCCTCTCTCCCTCCTGCCCCACAGTCGGACTCTGTGTCTTGACCCTGTGATGGTGGTCTTTCCCACAGTGTGCAAGGACTGCGTGGAGCTGAGCCTTGGGCTGGTGGCCGCTGCCATCATCTCTGACCTGCTTGTCACCCTGGGGATCCTCTGCATGGTCTACTTTGGCTGCAAGAAGCGCGTGGCCACCTTCCAGGGTGGGGCCGCAGGGGCAGGCACCCACAGGCAGCAACGGGGTGAGTGGATGCCTCTCCTACGGAGCACTGGGGTCTCTGGGGGGCACTTTTTCTGGTCTGCCCTCTTGGCCAGGCCCACAAGGAGTCAGTGGGGAGGGAAAGAGGGAAGGGGGGCACTAGGTCAGCCCTCTTTCTCCTTGCTCTTGTGGGGGCCCAGACCCCCCATTTGATGGCAGAGGAGAGTGCCGCCCGCCCTCATGCCCCCTTCTTTGGTAAACAGGAACTTGGAATGGGTTGGGGCCTTTATAACCCCCACCCTCAGTCCCAGGAGTCCCCCACCCCTGAGACTTCTAGCCAAAACTGCAGGCCCAGGGAGACTGCTTGGTGATGTCACAAGGGTGACATCACAGGGGGTGGGCCCTCGCAATGCCTCCTGGCGCAATGACGCAATGGGACCTCTCTCACAGCTGCACAAGGCACCGCCATTCAGATAAGGAAGAGCAAGTTGAACAACTGAGGCAGAGCAGGGGTGAACGGAGGAGGCAAAGAGAGGCGGTCTCTGGTGAGTGCAAGCAGCCCCTCCGAACCATCCTTCCGCATAGGGAGCCAACGGCACACACTTTTCAGAAAATGCTTACTTTCAGGACACTGCTCTCACCCCAAGTTTCCTTCCCTCACCTGTAGGCTGAGGAAGAAGGGCTGGGCTGGTTGGGAAGCTGCCAGTTTAGGGTCCTGGGTCCTGGCGGCTCCCTGTCGGGCGGTGTATGCGAGAGTCGAGTCCATACTTCGCTCCAGACTTTAAGGCCTGTCCCCAAAGCAGTTTCAGGAGCGGCTGGTGATGGTCACCCGAGTCCTGCTTGGCTCTGAACTTGCTTCATGGGCTGAAGGCGAGAGTGAAGCCAATGGGAGCCCCATAGGATGGGGGGAGAGGAGGCCAGGAGGTGGGAGCTGAGGAGTTCCCTGTCCAAGGAGAATTTATCCAGACAGAGGGAGGGAGCCCCGGGGCAACAGAAGCATCCCAGCAGAGATGCTGGTTGGGGGGAGGCTGCTGCCCCACATCTGCCCCTCAGCTCCCTCTGTCTTTTGTTTCAGATCAAAAAGTGGACCGCCCCCCGCCAGTCCCAAATCCAGACTATGAGGTAAGGGCAGACTGGACTGCTGGGGAGGGGGGGCAGGGAGAGGGTCCACTGGGGCAGCAACCAGAACTGTAGGAGGGGCACCTTGTGTGGACAGGAGGCCCCTCTGGGACCAGTCACAGACCAGCAAGACCCCTCAGCCTCTCCAGGACAGGAAGCTGCCTGGGGTCTCTTGCCCCCCAGAAGCCCCTCAGGGGCTACCACTAAGGAGGGGCCAAGGGGGTCCCCCCTTGAAAGCGAAAGCCAGCGACTGAGCCATCCCTCCTCTTTGCTCCTGCAGCCCATCCGGAAAGGCCAGCGGGAGGTATATGCCGGCCTGGCCCCCCGTGCCTTCTGAGGGAGACCCACAGCGAGGGAGGAGGAGGAGGAGGAGGACTGTGTCCCAACCGCCCCTGTCTCGGCAGTCAGCAGCGATGGACATTGTGGGCCCGCGTGCCACCTTCCCCTTTGGCATCAGTGCTTCCGTTCATGGGTTGGAGTGGGTTGGGGGGATGTAAGGCCACCCTCCCTCAGTCACCTCTCCTGGCTCCTCATTTTGTCTCTGGGGGGCCCTGTTCTACTCCTAGGATGCCTCCCATGGTCATGCATTTCATTGCCCAAAAGCCATGGCTGGGCCCCCTTGACCCTGCATCAAAAGGGGGAGAGAAATGGGGCACAAAGATCTCCTCTGGGCCCTTTCACACACCTCTCCCCCCCCCAAAAAAAATTTGTGTTTTCCTTTGGTTGTGCTTGTGAGGTGTCCTAATAAAGTTCCTTTTGCCCAGTGCCTGTCTGCTCCAGGACGCGTCCTCCGGCTCTTTGTCATTTGGTTGGGGGCGTTCCTCATTGAGCTCCCAGAAGTCTAGGTTGATGAAGTGTGAGGCTGCTGAAAGGAAGAGTGGGTCAGTCAGGAAGAGTGGCACCAGCGGAACCAGAGAGAGGGCAGTGGGGCATTGCCGCCTTCCAGGACAGAGAGTGAGAGAAGAAATGGTGGCTAACCTCCTCCAGAAGAGCTGCTTGGGAAGAGCTGCTGTGCCCAAGACTGTCACTGAGCACAATGCGGGGGCCTTTGCTGGAGATGTGCTCAGGAGGGGGGCTACACAGGGGCCAGAGGAGATTCTGGTGGGTCAGTAAGCCCCTCAAGGAGATGCAGTGAGGGGTGGGAGGGAGAACCAGACAGTTAGTGCCTCTCCCCCCAAATCTAGTTCTGCCCATGAACAGCCAGAGACTGCTTGCTCTACCGTTATGCTACTTTTAGATCTGCAGGTGCAATTAAGTAAAGACAGGATGGTTCATTACAAGACCTCCATCAACTATAACTTGATTGTGGATTAGAAAGCCAACAAAAGATGCATCACCAAGACCTGGGTGAGGGATGGGCTCACCTGTTCTTCTTGTGCCCAGCTGGGCATCTGGTTCACCACCAACACTGGCTTGAGGTTCAAGGGGCAAGGGGTGTTGCCGTGGGAACTGCCAGGGTCCCATCTCCTTCTCTAGATTTCCTGTCTGGGTGATTGCCAGTCCGGAGTGTCCATAGCTGGCACAAACTAGGGATTCTGCTGAGGTATTGCTTGCCCCACTGCCCAGTAGTCTCCCTGATTAAGCCAACAAAGGTTGTCTCAGATTTGGTCCTGCGTGACTTCTCTTTCTGCACTTGGAGAACTTCACAGCTGCACTGACCCCAAGGGGCCACCCCAACATGTGAATGGCCAACGTCCTTTTGGCCAGATGTCTGCTCCGTCTGGTCTTCTCCACTGGGCAAGAGGAGAGAACTCTGGATGGACACCAGCCCCCTTGTCATAGCCATGTCACTTCCTATTGACATTTCAACCCCTGGTGGCTCCTTCCAACCAGTGGCAATGCTGTGGTCCATCCCCATAGAAAGATGAAGCCTGGTGGACTCCTGACTGCGCTGGGGGATTTCCCAGGTGCGCCTTCCTTCAAAAGGGAGACACAAAGGTGACCCGATTGGTTGGCACGGCTGCGCCTGAACACCCTCTTCCCTGTGGCCAAGTTCTTTCATAAGGCAAGGTTGGGGATCATGCAGATGATGTTGAACAGCAGCTCTCAAAATTGCTCACCATGAATTTATGCTGGCTAGGGCTCATGGGAATTGCAGTCTAACATCTGGAGAGTGGTATAGTTGAAATCCCTGGGGTTAATTGAAGAATCTAAAGTGGACGAGAAAAGGCGTCTATACCCTAAAGGCATAGATCCTATCTGATTTTGGAAGCTAAGCGAGGTCAGCTGTGGTTAGCCCTTGGATGGGAAATCACCGAAGAGTCCCAGGGGCTGTAGGCTCTATTTCAGAGGAAGGAACTGTCAAAACCACGTCTGTAGACTCATTGCCTAAGAAAACCCTCTGGAATTTATGGGGTCGCCATACGTTGACAGGCAGCTTGAAACACACGCACATACACACACAAAGCAGAAGAGGAAGGTCCAGCATCCCTGTGGTTGGATGGCCCTCCGGCCTCTGCTGAAATACCTCCAGCCAAGGAGAGCCTTCCAAATGGTTCCACTGAGACAACAGCTCTGGCCATTAGGAAGTTCCTTCCAGCATCTGCCTTGATTTTGCTCCTTGCTGTTTCCACCTGGTGATACTACTCCTGCCCTTTGGGGCAACAGGAAACCAGCTGGCTTCATCTTCTGCATGATGGCTTCTCTGGAATTTGGAGAGCACAATCACATCTCTCTTAAGACATTTCTCCTTCAGGATGAACATGTTCTGCAGCTTTTACAAGGGTTCCTCATAGGAATTGACCCCCCCCCCTCCCTGGCTGCTCTTCTCTGAATGTGTTGTAACTTGTTGGTCTTTCTTTATAAATGTGACACTCAGAGCTGGAGCATTATTCAGTTCATAACTCTGTAGCAAACAAGAATTGCCTTGGACCCCCCCCCCCCCACTGCATCCTCACAGACCAAGCAAAAGATAGGTCTAGTGCAGGGGTAGGCAACCTTTCCCCTTTAAGGGCCGAGGGACTTCAGCTCCCAGAAGCCTCAGCCATGTTGGCCAATAGTCCCATGTTGGCCAATAGCTCCTGGGATTCTGGGAGATGAAGTCCCTCGGCCCTTAAAGGGGAAAGGTTGCCTACCCCTGGTCTAGTGGAATGGTTGCTTCTGGTTGTGACCAGCTTGTGTTGCTTTTGCAAAGAAAGGTTGCTCAGATCTGCCATGATGGGGAAACCAAGAGCTAGAGGTGTCCAGGGCAACAACTTGTCCAGTTTAATTGGACAAGCTCCCTCCAATGCCCTCCCATGGGAGACCCCGCTGGCACCCTCATTACACAGGTTTAGGTGCCAAACGAAGACCTGTCTCTTGGCCTAGGGCTTCTATCTTTTTATGTTGCTTTTATTATCTGTTCGGCTGTTGGCTTTTTACTATCTTAATATTTTAACATTGAAATGAGCCGCATAATTTTTTGGTTGCTATTCTGTCGATTGTCCTGATGTTTTATGATGGTTAATTGCCCTGAGGGCATTTGGCAATAAGGAAGAATATACATTTAATATAAAACAAACACAAAAACTAGTAAGGCCTGATTGCAAGGCTGGTCATGTCATATTTGTCATGGGAAACAGAAAGCCCCTGTCTATCCTCGTCTTGGTATCCTCGTCTTGGGCCATAAAAGCACAACAGTCAAAGAAGCAGCTTAACAGTTTGTCGACAACCACCCACCAAAGGTGTTGCCTCAGACACCTGCCAGACATTGCCTAATGGCAGAGCCAGCCTTGGCTCCTCCATAGGACAGGATCCACATCAAGCCCAAATTGAAGGAGGCAAATCAGCAGAGGAAATGACACCATCTGCGTGGGGAGGAAGAACTGTGGTTTCATAGAAGAGTACTTGAACTGCTTCGCTCCCCACATCTTCCCCCCCCCCCCCCCAGGTCCCTGTACTAGTTCCACAGGATGTGGTCAGAGCACAAGTGCAGCTGCGTGTTAAGGAAGACACAAACAACATCCACGCTGTGGCACAAATGGTGCCCGCTGTGCAGCTCCCCTCTTGTCCATTGTGCATCTGCACCACTTTGCACAACTACTGATTCTGTGCTGAAGCAGCCCTCAAGATTTTGGGGCCATGCTTCAACTCAAGGTCCTTTTGGCCACACACCACCC
Organism: Phrynosoma blainvillii; assembly: GCA_026167975.1. Lineage (NCBI taxonomy): Eukaryota > Metazoa > Chordata > Lepidosauria > Squamata > Phrynosomatidae > Phrynosoma > Phrynosoma blainvillii. The sequence continues at coordinate 35,358,153 of JANUYF010000006.1, forward strand.
AAAAGAGCAAGGTTTCAACAAAACAAGCCTTTATTGAGGGAGGCGTAAGCTGCAGAGCTGAGTGGGGTGATGTGAAAGATACTTTAATTGTGAGAAGGGTTGCCATAAATCGGAAAACTTGAAGACACACAACAATAACAAAATGCAGAACATTTCCTTCATGTTCTGCTCCTAAATTTTGGGCTATAAACCAAGGACTTCGCCAAGAACCAGCCTCAGGATTCTCACTCTCTGTCCTGTCCTGCAGCATAACTTGGCCCTACTCAGCTGCTGACAGGACCTGAATTTTCTTTTGACATGCTCAGAGAGGATATCCCTTTCTTCGTCTCCTTTACTGGCTCTTTAGGTTAGCAAAGAAACAGACCCTCACCCCAAAATCCAATCCTTGATCATTTTTAGGGTTAGGCCTAAATCAGGTTAGGCCTGATTAAAATCCTGAGCAGAGCAGAGGTCTACCCTTTCACTCAGTGTAAGAACAAAAAGGTCAAAACAATCGCACAGGAAGAGTCAAACCATTTTTGCATCCTCCTCTACTGCCTGAAGCCATTTTCCTTCTCGAAGTCTTGGTCACTGAAGCAGGAACTGTCATCCAGCAGTCCAAACAAGTTGAAGAGACAGGCAGGAATGCCAGGAGCAGACTGGCCTCTCCCCTCCTGCACCCCATTTTCACCGGTGGCGTGTCTTGGCAACCCCAATATGGCTGTATTGCCCATTGTTTCTTTCTCCAAGAGGCTGGTGGGAAAGAGAGGCCTGCATTTAGATCCCGGGCCTGTCCTCCTTTGTACTCGAAGCACAAAGACTTGGAGCAGGTAGTGGAAGAGGCAGCCGAGAAAAGAGATGCTGAGCCAAGCAATCTGCAGGCTGCCTGGGGCTGAGGAGCTGGGGCAAAATCAAGGGTTCCTGGGAGGGCAGGTCCAAGCCACCCCACATGGCAGGGAAGGAGGGAGGGAAGGAGGAAAGGGAAGCAGCATGGAAGCTCAAGCACTCACCTGATAGAGCTGTTCATTGGCCAACAGGTTCTGCTTATCAGAAGCTACTGTGCCAAAAACAGAGAAAGAACAAAAAGAAAAGAGGAAACCTTAGGTCCTGGGAAAGAGGCTGGGTGGCTGGGTCAGCCAAGGTGGAGGCATCTCTCTGGAGCAAGGGAGAAAAAGGAGGAGATTGTGCCCACGTTGTAGGGTGGGGGGTAGCTCTTTGGAGGCCCCACGGAGGAGGGAGGGCAGGTGCCCTCTATATCCCAGACCTCCTGCTGCTTGACAAAGTAGCCCTTCTCCTGCCCAGGGGTCTCATGGCTGCAACAGCACCATGGAGAAGGAAGAGGAGGAGGAGGAGGAGGAGGAGGGCCTCCCACCCCACCCTCCTCTGCTGCTGGCTGCCCACCTCTCACCTTGAGACCACCGGCTCGGCTCCTCTACAGCAATGCAGTACACAGGAACAGTCAGAAACATGGTGGCCACAAAGCTGGCCAGGAAGATTCCCAAGATGGTGGAGATGTTTAGGTGGACACAGTTCTGGCACACTGCAGGGCGAGAGGGGAGAGCGCTGAGCGGGCAGCATCCCCCACCCACCTCACATGCCCAGCAGCAGTCCAGGTCTGGTCTGCATGTCAGAATCCCTCTGAGCAGAGGGTGCCCCTGAGCCTGTGCCAACTGCCCATCCCTTTGCTGCAGCTCTGGATCTATGGATGCAAGTAGATGAGCCCCCTACCCAACCCCATCCTGCCTCAGAAAGTAGGATGCAGGCTGTGGCTGCAGCTTCAATGCCCCCCCCCCCCCCCGGCCGGCCAGACACAGCTGGCAAGATGACATCCCTCGCCAGGACAGGCCCAGGCCGGCACCAGAAGGGCAGGAGGGCCAGCCGCCAGCCCAGGCCTAGGTGCCCTGGGGTGAAGCCCTCCAGTTGCCTCTTTGAGGACAGGGAGAAGGGGACTAAGGCTCACGCACTCCGGAAGAAGACCTGCAGGGAGGCATTAGTTTCGGGGTCTTTATCATAACACAGGTAGAAGCCTCTCGGGTCATCCATGGCAGACCCCAAGACCAGCTCTTTTCCCTCGTTGCTTAAATGATTCCCATCCTTCAGCCACTTGGCTTCACTGCTCCCTCCTTTACACACCAGGGTGACATTTGTTCCTTTCTGCTTCACAGAGATGGCTGACACTGAAAGAGGAACATGGGGAGAGGACTGGGATGAGAAAGGTGGAGGGAGCTGGCCCACCCACCATGTAGCCCTGGAAGGCAGGTTTGGCAGCCCTCCTCTACCAACGATACACCTGTCAGGAACAGGAGGCAAGAGGAAATTGGTCTTTATGGCCATTGTGAGGGAAATGTGGCCTCCAACATGGTGGAAGCCCTTGCAGGAATCCCTTGCCAGGGAACATGGCTACTGAAGGTGACCCCTTCCTCACCCTTTGATGGCACTGGCTCCCTCCCAAGCGAGCATAAGAAGCTGACCCTCATATCTGAGGCCCTTTGCACTCATCAGGCATGGAGGGCCTTGGTGGGTTCTGGGCAGCTTTGGGGGCATCAACAGCTGGGAACAAGAATGTTTCACCTCCCCATGGGGGGCAAGAGACTGTGTAGCCCCTGGGGCCCATGGACCATAAATGCTTTCTCCAGCAGTCCTGGAAACTGGACCCACCTTGAGCTCGTCTGATGCACCACAGGGTTTTAACTGAGCGCATGGGACTGAGTTTTCTTCCACGGTGCCATTTTTAAATGGTGTTTTGAATTATCTTTTATGCTTTTGTTCAGTTTGTTAATTGCATACATTTTATTTAATTGTGAGTCACTTTGAACTGGTAAATGGAAGAGGGAATAGTAAAAACCAACCAACCAACCCAAGAATGTCCAAATAGAAGTGCCAAGTCCAAGAAGTGGAGGCGCAGAGGAAGCTGCCATTTAGCGAGGCCCCCCTTGCCTACTTGCACTGACAGAGAGCTGTTACCCTCCTGGGCTTCAGGCAGGACTCCCCTTCTTCCTTCCCCACCTGGTAACACCTTTCCCAAGGAAATGGGGTCCCCCCCAGAGATTCAGACCATGATCTCACACACACACACACACACACACACTGCCAGCACCGGTTATTTACTTTTTAGAGGATGTTCTGGCAAAAACTAAGAGCAGGATGGGAGCCTTTCTCTCTCTCATTTCCACTCTTCCATCTTTTACCTTGAGTCAGGATTACCAGGTGCCACAGCTGCTAAGCCAGAGAACTATCCTCCTGCGGCCAAGCTTTGTCTGATAGTAAGGAAACAGACCCTGGCCATGTGTTTTCTATATGGTGTGAGACCTTTCATTTTTGTTCTGGAGGTGACTCTTGCATCTCCTAGACCCTTGCTGGTGCTGCTGCTGCTGCTATGGGCAAGTGCCAGCTTGTGGGAGGACTGACCCTGCTGGCCTTGCCAGGTTGCTAGTTAATGGATTGGGGCACATCCTCAACATGCTTGTGGGTCAAACACCAAGTTGCTCAGCCTTCCCTCCCCAGAGAAATTAGAATGCAATGTACCTTTTCCAGATGCAGGATTCCCAGTGACAATGACGATGCCTGAGAAGAAGAGGGATAGTTACACCTTAAGAAACATGGGCCAAGCTCCCTGAACCTGGGATTGGGGCAAGTGGACACTTCCGTAAACATTCATGTGTACAAGCAGTAAAGCCTGCTACTTCAGGGTGGAGTACAAAAGAGTAAAAATACTTTAAAAGCACCAGATCCTGTCTGATCGTGAAAGCTATGCAAAGCCAGCCCTGGTTAATCCTTGGATGGGAGGCTGCCAACAAATACCAGGTGCTGTTAGCTGTATTTCAGAGGAAGGAACCAGCAAAACCACCTCTGAGGATTCCTTGCCCAAGAAAAAGTTCTGAAATTCATGGGTCTGCCGTAAGTCAACAGGCAACTTGAAAACACATACACATACGCACACAGAAGACAACGACAGCAGAGACATTTGTTTCAAGGACTTGCCCTGGTGTCAAGATGTGCGGATTCTCAGAAGTCTTCTAATGTGAGAGGGAAAGCAAATGCTAAGCAGGAAAGCAAGCCCTGGCAACCAGCCCCTGCAATGGGCTGCCTATCTTTCTCTGCCCTCCTCATCAAGACGGCCCCTGATTTCCCTCTTCCTTTTGCTCCCATGCTGAGACCAGGCACTGACCGCATGGCCTTCTGTCCCTGACCACTCTGCTGGAGACCTCTGAGCCATACCTGTGATGAACAGTCCAAGGACAGCCGCTGGCTGGAGATGCCATCCCTTTCCCATCTTTGGGTCCCTCTCCGGAGTTGCACACGTGGATGCCCTGGCTACTCCCTTATGCACCAAAGGGAAACTTCCCAGTGTGCAAAAACAATCTGAATGAGGATAAACCTGAAGGCTGCCTAAGCTGCTTGCAGTGCAGAAAAACTACAAGGAAGCTTCTCTGTGGTCCCTTGCCACAGGAAGCCCACAGCGGATGCCTCCCCCTCCTCTCGCACCGAGCACATTTAGGTGAGCGGAAAATGTCAAGAAGCAGACTCTTTTCTGAGAAATGCAGCTGAATCACCCTTATGGGCTCCCTTTCTGAAAAACAGCCTGGGAAGGAATGGAAAACAGAGAGGGGCCAAGAGACCTCGGTCCTGGAGGGCTGGCTTTGGCCTTTCTCTCTTCTACACAGCCCAGCCAAAAGAAGAGTGGGAATCTGTTTCATGCAGCATTTGGCAAGAAACTTTCCCAAATCCACATAGAATTGGTAGCAAGGTAGGAGAAAGTCAGAACAGCAGGCATGTCCACCATCTTCTGTCTCACTCCCAATAGCCCCTTCTGTGAATGTCTCACAAGGAAGAACATTTCGGATTCTACATCAGGGCAAGGAAATGGGACCAGTTTGCTTTTGGTTCTGAGTGCTCCCAGAAAGAACGGCCTGCAGAATCATCCGGAAAGAGAGTAACTGGAACAAGGAAAGAGAATGATGAGGCCTGAACAAGAGTATCTATCGCCAAGCGCATATTGCAGAAGCCGCCCTTCCGACGGGAGCAGAGCAGTTTGCCCACAAAGGGCAGGCATTCAAGGTGCCCCTTCTGTGGTCTGGACAGAGGACGCAACCCGCTCTCCCCATGCTCTGAAACCTGGCCACTGTCCAGGTGCCACAGATCACGCTTTTCCCTCTCTGGGGCAGAGACCCAGAGGAGGCCCCACGCCATGTTCCTCCCAGGAGCCTCCCTGCGAAGAAGGGTGGGCCTGGCTGGTTGGCTGGCAGGACCAGCAAGCGCCTTCCCCTCCTTGGCCGCGTCGTGTGGCAGGCGGTTCCACAGGGCAACGCGTGTGCCACTGCCAGCCTCCCGCTCCGCCGTGGGCCAGAGCTCCTTCTCCTCCTCCTCCTCCTTTCCCAGGAGGAAGGGCGTCCTCCATCCTGGGGAGGACGAGGGAGCAAACCCCTCCAGAGGCCTCCGGGACAAAGGCAGGAACGCAGCCGAGAGCGGGGGGCCCTGTGTGTCTGTGAGTCGCCTTGAAGCGGCGGCGGCGGCGGCGGCGGCGGCACAGAACGAAACAAGCAAAACGAAAAGCCCAAACAAGCCAAGAAGGCGTAAGCAGAAGAGCCAGGCCCGAGAGCAGGCCCTAACAGCTCCCAGAATCCCTCAGGCAACGGGGTCAGGGGTCATGGCGCCTCGGGGGGTCACTTCTGGGAAGCCCCCGCTTGTGCCTGCGCATGCGCGGCTTCCGAAACGGCGCCCGCGTTGGGATTCTAGCGGCCGCCCTAGCACAGGGCGGGCGCATGCGCACAACCTCCCCGCGCACAAAATGGCTTCTCCTCTTGGCCGTCGCTCCCGCCCCTTCCGGCGCCTTCCGATGACGCAGTGACCATTTGCTCGCGTCACGCGTTACCAGGTTGACTGCCTTGGAAGTGAGTCCGAAGCGTCCGCCGACGGAGCGGAAAGAACAAGGAGGAGGAGGAGGAGGAAGAAGGAGGAGGAGACGGGAAGGAAGGCCGCCCTCGGTCCCGGGGCCCCGGAGGAGAAGGAGGAAGAGGCGGCGGCCTACTCCGGCCCGCGGCCCCTCAGCCCCCGTCTGCCCTGGCCCCCGATGGCGCTGGGGCGAAGGCCAGGCCATGACCGACCACGAAAACAATAACAGCGGCGGCGGCGGCGGCAGCGGCGGCAGCATCTCCAGGAACCCCTTCGCCGCCCTCTTCGGCTCCCTCGCCGACGCCAAGCACTTCGCAGAGGTCCAGCAGCAGCGGCAGAGGCAGCCCTCGCAGCAGCAGGCCGCCGGTGAGAGGGAGGGGGGCGGAGGCGGGCGTGGGCCCCCCCCGGTCCCTGGGCCCCCCTCGAGGGCAAGCGGGAGGGGGAGGAAGGCCGAGGCCCCGGCCGACACCTTGCTGACCCTCTCCCTCCGTCCCTCGGTGCCTGCCTGTCCAGTGGAGGAAGCCTCGGCCAGCCAAGATGACTCGGACAACAGCGTCTCCGAGAGCCTGGACGACTGCGACTACTCTCTGGCCGAGATCAGCCGCTCCTTCCGCTCCCAGCAGGAGCTCTGCGAGCAGCTCAACATCAACCACATGATCCAGAGGATCTTCCTCATCACCCTCGACAACAGTGAGTCTGGCCCCGGGACATCCATCCCTCGGAGAGACAGAGAGAGAGGGGGGGGGGTATGTGAGGCTGCGGAGGACCACCAGTGGGAGGGAGGGAGGGTCACGGCACTCTTCTGACCAGCCAGGAGGAGGAGGAGGAGGAGGAGGAGGGCAGTGGCCAGCCGGCCGGCCGGCCCGTCGATGCTTGTTCTCCTGTCCAAGGTAGAACCGCCAGGCCAGTGGCTCTCCTCACGCTCCTGAGGGATGCATGGCTGAATTCATCAGAGTGGATGTCACCCCACTCGGTTCTTGCCCTTCTGCAGGGATCAAGAACTTGGATACTAAGATAATGGCAAAACACCTGACAGAGAGAGGGGCATTTCTTGTCCCAACTGAGACTGAGAAAAAGAGGAGAGGTGATACTGTGGTACTTGTGAGTCAAGAGAAAGTCTCCAAAGGTCCTTCTCTGACTCCTCTCTTGGTGTGTCATCTCAGTATCGCTTCTGGGATGTGTGGTGCTGCTCTTGCTAAACAAAACTAAGCTTGGCTCTCTTTTCCTTCCCTTCTCCGCTGCACAGGTAGCTCCAGAATTTGCAGGTGGTATGACTGTGGGGAGGGGAGCACCGGTTCCCATAAGGGCTGGGTTTTGGAGAGTATAAGATGGACTGTGTGGTGCTTGAGGATTCACTGGCTGCGTTGTTTTGGTATTTCCCAACTTGCAGGTGATCCCAACCTGAAAAGTGGCAATGGAATCCCTGCACGTTGCGTGTACTTGGAGGAAATGGCGGCTGACCTGGAGGACCAGGACTGGCTGGACATGGAGAATGTGGAACAGGTACCCGTGGCACTTGTGCGCACACACACACATACACACAGGGAGAGGCCTGGCAGGGTGCCAGTGAAGCTGGATGGAGGAAAGGGAAGAAGCTGGTTTTACTCTCAGGTGAAGTTGCTCTCTGCTTGTGGTCATGAAGGTATGTCCCTAGCCTAGGTTCACTGTGACAAGAGATTGCCTGCCTTCCTGCCCTTCCCTTTCTGCAGTCTTTGCTGACTTGCTTTCTAGAAGCACCTCCCTTGTTTCATGGGACTTCCCCCTAAAATCAGGCATGCACCTGTAGCACTCCTTGAGTTCCGCCAGTCCTCCTTTGCTTGCAGCCCATGATAATCTGGTTGCTGTGGGATAAGTGGGCAGAGGCTCTGGCTTTGGCCATGGGGTTTGACTTGGAGGACATTGAGTCTTATCGCAGGCAAAAGAAAGGTCCTGTGGATGGCACAACATTGAACCTTTCATTTAATCATAGTAGGTTTGAGGAAGCTGGCACACTGGGCATTTATACTTGGGTTTGTTTTTATTTTGTTTTTTGCCTCTCCAGGCTCTCTTCACCCGACTGCTGCTTCCAGAACCTGGAAATCATCTAATCCATATGACCTCAGCTGGCATCCAGAATCTTTCGGCTGACAGAGATGCAGGAGAGAAGCACATTCTTCGCTACCTCTTTGCTTGCTTCCAGAGGGCCAAAGAGGAGGTGAGTTAGGCCTCCGTTTCTCAACCAGGTAGCCTGCTGGCTTGAACAGAGCAGCCCAGAGATCACACACCTCACTCTGTCCTTCTAGATCACCAAAGTGCCAGAGAACCTGCTGCCCTTTGCAGTGCGCTGCCGGAACCTGACTGTGTCCAACACCCGCACAGTCTTTCTCACTCCAGAGATTTATGTCAACCAGAACATCTACGAGCAGTTAGTGGACTTGATGCTGGAGTCCTTGAGAGGAGTTTGTATGTTGCAAAGACAAAACCAGGCCTATGGGGAAAAATTAATGTGCTGCAACTACTTAGGGCCCTTTGAAGAGGCTGTTCTTAAAACATATATTGTCCTCCCACTTTTTCCTTGCAGACTTTGAAGATGTAACAGAGTTCTTGGAGGAGGTCATCGAAGTCATCACTTCAGATGAGGAAGTGCGGACCTTTGAGGAGGTGATGGTACCTGTCTTTGACATTCTCTTGGGACGAATACGGGAGCTTCACCTTTGCCAGATCCTGCTGTACTCCTACCTGGACATGCTCCTGTACTTCACCAGGCAGAAAGATATTGCTGCGGTGAGCACCTGACAGCTCTTTCTCACTAATAATAATAATAATAAATTTTATTTATATCCCGCCCCTCTGCTGGGCAATCGGAGCGGCGAACAAGATTAAAACAAGGCCAGGGAGCATCCAGGTAACTGGTCCCAGTAATCACCAGAAGACTAATCCCTTGTTTCCTGAGCAGAGGATCAGTCCATTGTTCTCTCTGCAGTTTTGCTACCAGGGTGCTGGTCACAAAGTGGACATTTTCATAATGAAACAGGACTGTGTCTCCAGTGTACTTTGTTCGAAGGGTGGCTTTAGCGTTCTGGGAAAGGGAAAGAGAAGACTAACCCTAACATTCTGCTTCTATTTTTTCAGGTGTTTGTGGAGTACATCCAGCCAAAGGATCCAGCCAATGGACTGCTTTACCAGAAGACTCTGCTGGGAGCCCTCCTGAACATCTCATGCTTACTGAAGACTCCTGGAGTAGTGGAGAACCATGGATACTTCTTGAATCCCTCTCGGTCCAGCCCTCAGGAGATCAAGGTCCAAGAATCCAATATCCACCAGGTGAATCTTCACATAATCTGCCCTTGCTTCAGAACAGTAAGGCCTATAAACACTGAAAATGTGGGAGGTAGCATTGGCCATAATTTACTCAAAGAGCCCACTCTGTGTATAAGGAAGATCCCAGGTTACATTGCTTAAACCACAGGGAGAACATATACACCTAAACACACACATTAAGGATGTCTTCTCTTGATAACAGTTCATGGCTGAGTTCCATGAGAAGATCTACCAAATGCTGAAGAATCTGCTGCAACTGTCACCCCAGACTAAGCACCGGATCCTGTCCTGGCTTGGGAACTGCCTCCATGCCAACGCAGGCCGCACCAAGATCTGGGCTAACCAGATGCCAGAGATATTCTTCCAGATGTATGCCTCAGATGCCTTCTTCCTTAACTTGGGTGCCGCCCTTCTCAGGCTCTGCCAGCCCTTCTGTAAACCCAGATCTCCCCGGCTTCTGACCTTTGACCCCACCTACTGCGCTCTGAAAGAATTAAATGAGGAGGAGCAGAAGAGCAAGAATGTGCACATAAAAGGTGAACATCCTTCTCTCAGCTGAGTGCGGGAGCCCAGGGGTCAAGGGGGAGCCAAGGCAGACTGTGAGTGTGCTACCAGTCCCTTTGGCATGCTGCTGGTGGGTGCTGCTTGTGAGCGCTGGTGGAGAACATTTCCTTTTAACTTCTTCAAGGTTTGGAGAAGGAAACCTGCCTAATCCCAGCCACGGCAGAACCGGAGTTCGCCCCCAGCTACAACCTGGTGACAGAGAACCTGGTGCTCACACAGTATACGCTTCACTTAGGATTTCACAGGTACCATCTCCAGAGGCTTGTTTCTAGGTGGGAATGGCAAAGGCTATGGGACGATCTTGTCTGTAGCAACTAACCGTGTAGCTTGCTTGACTTCTTGAGGAGAGAAGTGGTCAAGCCAGCAGCCTTGGAAAAGTGAGGTGTCCTACAGCAATTTCTTCACAGGCGCAGCCTGTCATTTTTATGTTCAAGTGGCCCTCCCTATCGTAAAAGCATCCCAAGTAAAAGAGTGGACAGGAGGCACATGCTTGCAGTAGTCTTGGTCTCAAGCGTGAGTGTTATTCTGCTGCATACTGGAGGAACTGAGGAGAAGGGATTGAAATGAAATGAATAGGAGGGTCTCTCTGTTCTCAAAGCATCTCTTGATGCACCTCTCAAGTCAAAACATCCTTCCCAAAGCTTTATGTGGTTCAGCTGCAAGAGAAATGGGCCTGGGCCTGGGCTGGATTCTCATCTCTGACCTTGGGCTCTCCCTGCCTATGGCCCGCTTGTACCCACTGCCTTAATCTGTTGTGTTCCTCTGGCTTATTTGCCTTTTTCTGTTGCCTGTTCAGGTTACATGACCAGATGATCAAACTCAACCAAAGCCTTCACCGGCTGCAAGTGGCCTGGCGAGAGGCTCAGCAGAGCTCCAGCCCTTCAGCAGACAACCTTCGGGAGCAGTTTGAGCGCCTCATGACCATCTATCTCTCCACCAAAACGGCCATGACAGAGCCACAGATGTTGCAGAACTGCCTCCACTTGCAGGTGTCCATGGCCGTTCTCCTGGTCCAGATGGCCATCGGAAACCATGGGACGGAGCTGCTAGACTTGACCTTTCCTCTGCCAGAAGTGAAGCAGAGTGCCCTGGCCTACGTCCCAGGTGACTGGCATTTTCTGTAGCCAGTGGGTTGCTGCTGCGGGAGGGGCTTCCCCTCCAGAAATATTGGGTTGTCTTTCTTTTGCCCCATGGATTGCAAGGATGTGAGCACTTGCTCTGCCCCGCCATTTATTGGCAGCTAAGCACAGTTGGTGAGCGGTAACTTTCTGCTCTGATTCTTTTCAAGATTGAATGTGCCCAGATAATGCCACAGTGGAGTGGCAAAAGCCCTGATGATTAGTGGTCAGTGGTGATTTCTTTAAAACAAACCCCCATTACAAATTTGCCATTTCATTACAAATCCCCTCCCTCTGTGGTGTTAAGAGTTCCTTTGATTTGGATGAGCTTAAAGACACGCCTGTAAATATCCAGGGGCAGGTGATGAGTTAGCAGAAATGACGATGGACTGGAAATTTTCTCTAGGGCAGAGCGTGGCCCCTGGACCTCACTTTTGCAGACCCTGAGGCCCCTTCTCTTTAAAAAAGAAAATAAAATCTGCATGATTTTGGGCAACTTTTGCCAGAAAAATGCACAGCAAACCCTACAAACATATGAAAACACCCCTACCAGCCCACCCCAGAACTTTCAAATATTTGTTTTCCCCTGAAGTCCCTCTCAAAATGGCAACAGAAAGCAATGTGACATCACTTCTAGTGACCATTTTGGGAGGGACTATAAGCAAAGGTATTTGGGTTAGCTAGGGAGGGTGCAGCCTGTGGAGGAATTCATAGGGGGTCTTTGTCCCGCTATGCAGTTTCACCCCTGTGCTCTAAAGCAACCCTAAATATTCTGGGAAGAACGGCTGGAATAATTTGAGTGAGTTTTGGTTTATTTTTGTCTTGGTTGCATAATCCTGCATTGGGTGTGCTTTTGTACAGTCAAGGTATGAAAGGTAAGCTTATGCTTCTAGAATATTGGTGGGCAAGAGACATTCAGGTGGGGAGGTGCTGGACCTCATTCAGAGAAATATGGTGCTGGAAGCTCACTGTGGTGGCATGCTAGAGACGCAGGTGCTTGTGGGTGTTTCAAAAGGCCACTGTGCTGCTTGGAGAGCTGCATGAGGCACCTTGCTCTGCAGATTCCCAAACTCTCCTTCAGGAACCTCTTCCCAGCTGGATGGGCTGCCCTTGTGTGCTGATGGGGACAGGATTTGTTAAGGGCTAGCTAAACTTAAGAATCTGGAGAAATGGAGACATACCCTGGGTCTGCCTTGTATGTAAGACTATATCCCTATCTCTGTGTTACGTGTCATTTCCCCACAATTTGATGTTGGCAAACCCTGTCACTTTGTTTACCTGTGAGTGTGGGCTAAGAGCAGAGGGTGTTTTCTGCAGCCCAGAGGGCTCATTTGGGGCCTTGTGTCTGCAGAATTTTTTGCCGACAACTTGGGCGACTTCTTCATTTTCCTCCGCCGCTTTGCTGATGACCTCCTGGAGACCTCGGCTGACTCCCTGGAGCACATCCTTTATTTTGTGACTGTTTTCACTGGAGATGTAGACAGGTAAGGCCTCTCTAGCCATGTACACTCCCAGGGCTAGTGAGTCCTGATGTGAGCAATCCAGCTGATCTCCTGGAAGGGTGAGTGACTGGGAGAGATATGGCTTCTAACAGGCCCCACAGATTGTTAAGGCCGGGAAGCCTGAGGCCCAGGGAGAACCAGTTGCCTTTGGCCCAGCTTGTGATTTGGCTACTTCTGGCAGATATCCCTGAGGCCCAGGTCAGTGTTAGCAGCTTTGGCTGCTGCTATGGCCCTTGTGGTCTCTTCTATCTCTATGATTCTATGATCTGCTCTCCATTTGAAAGTTATTCCTCTGCCCCAGCAACTGTTTACAGAAGGATTATCTAGCCATGGCTTTCACCAGGTCGGCTTTACTTGGATGCTGGGGACCTGCAGCTCTGAAACAACTACTGGGTGTGGGGACACAAGAGGCGCCAAGTCCTTGGCATGAGGATAGCTTTCCCATCTTCCATACCCAGCTTCTTTGGGTCTTCAAAGGGAATAAATCCCTCTGTTTTTACCTGAGCATAAGTGGCAGTCCCTGCAGAGGTTGGGAGCACGTGTCCCAGCAGCCTGTGAGTTCTGCCCCAGCTGTGGCCTCCAAACAGTGTTCAGGGCCAACTCTCCAGAAGCACAATTAGAACAGCAGACTTTCAGGCAAGGCATGGCTAACGGGTCCCCCATAAGCCCCTTCTCAAGCCACTTCCCCATTTGCAGGATGAAGAATCCCCACTTGCGTGCAAAACTAGCTGAAGTGCTGGAGGCCGTCATGCCCCACCTGGACCAGGGGCAGAGCCCCCTCGTCTCCAGTGTCTTCCACCGCAAAAGGGTCTTCTGCTCCTACCCACATGCTGCCTACCTGGCTGAGGCTCTCATCAAGGTCTTTGTGGACATTGAGTTCACAGGTAAGATTATTATTATTATTTATTATTATTGCTAGGTTTATTTATATCCCACCTTCCTCCCAGTACAAGATGGGGAGAAGGAGGCTGTCTCGTTCCCTGGCATGCTGGTGGGCTCTGGAGAGGCTGTTCCCTGGGGCCATCCTGCTTCTGCCCCTGCTCTATACCACTGCTCTTGAAGCTCAGGGCTTTGCATTATTGGTAACATTGTGGGCAGGGGGCCCTCTGAGACCATTCCTTTGATTTGGGTATGTGTGCCTTCTCTCAAGCGGGGGGGGGGGGGGGGAGGGCACCCTTACGTTTTGATGTAAACTAAAGGGCAGAAAGAGCCAGTTCTCCTCATGTGCAAAGACCTTCTGCTGGCTCTCTTTCTCCCATCTTCTGGTGTTCACAAGTCTTAGCATTCATTTTAGTTAAAGCCTTCTTTCCCTTGCTCAGGAGATCCCCACCAGTTTGAGCAGAAGTTCAACTACCGCAGGCCTATGTATCCTATCCTCAGGTATATGTGGGATACCAATTCTTACAGGGAAAGTATCAAGGTAAGTCAGGGGAGGTTCTGGGATCCCCTGGGCCAGGGCAACCATGAGGCCTCAGAGGAAACAGCTACCTCACACCACATCTCCCTTTTTTCCTCTTCAATGTGCAGGCCCTCGCAGACTATGCCTCAGAGAACCTGGAAGCAATGAATCCCCCACTCTTCTTGCGTTTCCTTAACCTGCTTATGAATGATGCCATTTTCTTGCTTGATGAGGCTATACAGGTAAAAATATGATTGCTGGCGGAGGGAGGGGGGTGACAAAGGAAGTACAGTCTCACACCCTTTGTAGCAGTGATGAAGGAATTGCTGTCTGGTTCCCTTGACAAATACACACACACACACACACTTACTCTGTCTAAGAGAGTGAATAAGAGAGAGAAATATCTTTCCTGAAAATGTTTGCCATCATTTTTTGATCAGTCAGGAGATAGAAAAACATCCCTTGTACAGCTGAGGCAAGCCTCTCTGAAAAGTTATTGTGTGGAAATGTTCCAGTCTCACTATTGTGGCTTTGCTGATCTGGTTTGTGAGCTTCAGTCCATGCACCCCCAACCCTCCCCCAGGCCAAAATTTGCAGTAACAAATGCCCTTGGCATGCCTCCCTTGCCCAGGTACTGGCTCGTCCCCACCCGTCCATGTTCCTTCTCTGCTGCCACTTGGAGTCTCCTTTGTTTCTGCTGAGTCAGCTGTGAATAATCAGCAAGGGTCCTGTGCACTCCTTCTTGTGGTGTGCTTTCAAGTCATTTCCAACTTATGATGACCCTAAGGGATTTTCTTGGCAAGATTTGTTCAGAGGAGGGTTGTCATTGCTCCCTTTGAAGGTGAGAGAGCATGACTTACCCAAGGTCGCCCAGTGGATTTCATAGCCGAGCTGGGAATTGAAACCTGGCCTCCAGAGTCCTAGTCCAGCACTCAGACCACTACACCAGGAGAGCTATATCCAGCCAGGGTGGAGAGCACCTGTATTTCAGCAAGATGGTATTGCCACTGGTCACCTTCCAAGGAAGGGAAGGCTGCTTCCCTTCCTTGGAGGTTTTCAAACAGAGGCTGAATGGCCATCTGTTGGAGTGTTTTGATTGTGTATTCCTGCATGGCAGAATGAGGTTGGACTAGATGGTCTTTTCCAGCCCTATAATTATGCGATTCTCCTTGTCAAGAGAAACACGTTTCTCTGGAGGGGCCAGGAGAGCATTCATCATCCTCTTGTCCCCACTCCTCTCTTCGTTGCCCTGAATCTCTCTGCAGTATTTGAGCAAGATCAAGATCCAGCAGATTGAGAAGGACCGGGGTGAATGGGACAATCTGTCCCCCGAGGCGCGGCGTGAGAAGGAAGCTAGCCTGCAGATGTTTGGGCAGTTGGCTCGCTTCCACAACATTATGTCTAACGAGACCATTGGAACCCTGGCCTTCCTGACCTCAGGTGAGGTGGTCTTCTCTCCAGCAGGTGGGAGGGAGAATGAGGGAGAGTCAAAGACTGCCTCACAGAGACATGTTTTCTGTTGCAGAGATCAGGTCCCTCTTTGTGCATCCCTTCCTGGCTGAGCGCATCATTTCCATGCTCAACTACTTCCTACAACATCTAGTGGGCCCCAAAATGGGAGCCTTAAAGGTCAAGGATTTCAGCGAGTTTGACTTCAAGCCACAGCAGCTGGTTTCTGATATCTGCACTATTTACTTAAATCTGGGGTATGTCATTGGGGGGAGCTGGAGAAGACTCTGTTCTGTCTGTAATTGCTTTTTGGAAAATGAAAGCATCCTGGAACTGGCTGCTCCTCCAGGCTTAGGAGAAGCAGAAGTCCCTTGACAGAGAACCAGCTTCTGGCTTTTAGCCACAGTATGCTCCAGCTGCCTCTCAAGACCAAAAGGATGGCAGCTGAGCTAGGGAAAGAGGTTAGCCTACTAGACAGACCGTATTGGGACAGACTGGAATGCTGCTTCTCTTCCCAGTCCTGTTGAGGGGCTCTCGGATGCACTGGGGCTAGGGTTAATCATCCACTGGGTAGGGCTAAGTCTTTGATCTGACTAGGCTTTTGGGGGGAGGGCGGGGGGGGGTGGATTGGTGAAAGTAAATGAGTAAGTCTCAGTGGTAAAGGCAGGGAGTGACTCTGCCTTTTGAGGGAAGGTGGCCATGACTGTGTGCTTGCAGGTGTTACTGGCATAACCTTTCTGGGCCAATTCTCTGTTTCAGTGATGAGGAGAACTTCTGTGCCACAGTGCCCAAGGATGGGCGGTCCTATTCCCCAACTCTCTTTGCTCAAACGGTTCGGGTCCTGAAGAAAATCAACAAGCCCGGTAACATGATTGTAGCGTTTAGCAACCTGGCAGAGCGGATCAAGGTGAGACAGCAGGAGGGCTGGTGCTCCAACCCACCCACTTTGTTACTTACCCACTGCTTCTATCCCAGAGCCCTGCTGTGGACAGCAGCCTGTAGGTTCCCACATTAAGGCTCCATGGAAGTGAGAAGCCAAAGAGGCAAGTCAGCAGGACTGGGTGTGGCAAGGGCCACATTCTCAGGACTGAAGCGAGACTTCTCACCTCCCCTCTGGGCCTCGGCCAAGGCCAAGTGGGCTGCTACGATCTTACTTGGAACCCATTCCTGAAATCCAGGACCCAAGGTCCAGGCTATCCTTGGGCAGCAGGGCAGTTCACAGTTCCATGCTGGAGTCTGTCAGCCTCCCAGAGCTCCTTGCCTGGCTATATTTCTTGGGCTGGTCTAGCTCAACCACCTGGCCCGTCATTTCTCTCGGCAAGCAGGTGTGGGGGAGTGTGGGCCCTCTGCTCACCAGTGGTGGGGTTGGCTTCTCTAGTCCCTTGCAGACCGCCAGCAGCAGGAAGAGGAGACCTATGCGGATGCCTGTGATGAGTTCCTGGATCCCATTATGAGCACTCTGATGATGGACCCAGTGCTGCTGCCATCCTCTCGGGTCACCGTGGATAGGTCAACCATTGCCCGGCACCTCTTGAGGTATTCCAGAGGAATGGGAGGGGGACAGGATTCAGGTGGACATGATGCTGCCACTGCTCACCCTTCTAAAGAAGATGGAGCTTGTGTTAAATTCAGACACACACATCCCAGGCTGAAGATGCTGGGAGTGCAGACACTTGTTTCCACCGGACTCCTGCCCAGTCAGCATTACGCTCCCAAATCCTCCTTGGCATATGCCATTTTTGGTGATGCTGCTGCTGAGATTGATGGTTGCAAGTAAGACAGACAGCATGTGCTTTCAGCTCTCCTGCAGCAGCTGGCAAATGTCCAGAGCTTTGGCCAGCCCATCACTGCAAGGTGGCTGTAGGCTGGGTGGGGAACTGGGTGGCTCTCCAGCATAGCCAGCATAGCCAAGGGTGAAGCCTGATGGGCATTGCAGTTCAACATTTGGAGGACCACAGCATTGCTGGTCCTGCTCTGGGGTGGCCGGAGTCCAGGCATCCAGCTCTCAGGGCAGGTGTGCCTTTGCCTGCAGCCTCCTTTTTGCTTCACCATGTTCTTCCCTATGACTCATCTTCCTTCTCTCTCCTTGCAGTGACCAGACTGATCCTTTCAACCGCAGCCCCCTCACCATGGACCAGATCAGACCCAATACGGAACTGAAGGAGCGGATTCAGCAATGGCTTGCAGAGCGGAAGAAGGAAAAGGAGCAGTCGGGAGGGATTTTGTGACCTGGCCTAACCGAAGCTGGGCTACTCTGCATTTGAGCCAGGCTGCCCCCTGTTCTCTCTAGCGACTGCCATGGAGCATGGGCAGGTGGGGGGGGGGTTTATCCTTGGGCACCTCTGCCCTTCTCTTTCGTTTCTTGCCCCTAGGACTTTGCCACAATCCTCCAGCTGCTCCCTTGCCAAATTGTTTTGCCTAGTGTCCTGTTTCCATGGCAGCGGCCCTTCCTAAACTCCCTCCCCAGGTTGGTTTCCCTTCAGTTGATGCTGCCGCTTTTGTGCAGAAACCCCTTTTCTTCTGTGTAAGTGGAGGAGGCAAGAGCTCCGTTCTCTCCACTGGGCAGGCCCTTCTTTATGCAAATCCACCTGGATGATGCTGGTGGACATCCGCAGGCCCACTCACTCACTTGGGGCTGCCCAGGAGCAGTGGCATCTCTGAGAGGAAGGAGAAGAAAGAGAAACGTGGCTGCTACTGCCACAGCAGCCCCAGGAGTTGAAAGAACGGCTGGCCCAGCATTCCTCCGCCCCTGCCAACCAGAGTTCGATTTTGGCTCACTGTCCTCACAGGCTCCAGCCAGGAGTAGCCATGGCCGGGGGCGGGGGGTGGGGGGGTGCTGAAGGCCTTCTGGGGGGCAGCAGCAGGCGTGGGCCTGTCCTCGCAGGTGCCCTCCAGGCCTTGCCTGCCTGCGGTTCTACTGTGCCTGTTGCATGTCGGTCTGTATGCGGTCTGTATGCGATGCGTGTGTGTGTGTATATTGGGGCATCTGCTGTAGATCAATAAAGCGCCAGGCGTTCCCGTTCCTTGCTTGAGGACTGGTTCTTTCGGCCAGGCTCCCCTCTTTGGGCCCCCAATAACCCCATCAGGCCGGAGGCTCAGAGGTTCCCACTCCGTGGGTCACTGGACCTCTTTCCCTTCGTGTTCCTGAAAGGAAAGGCCCTGGGGAAGCAGCATCGCGGCGGGGCTCGGAGGGCCGGTGGGCCTGGCGCTGCGCTCCGGAGGCCGCGGAGGGCCTTCGTCCCCCCGGGAGTCGGGGGGGGGGGTCCCCTGGTCTCGGCCCTCTCGCTCGGAGGAGCCCCGCTGCTGCCTGCCTGCCTGCCTGCCTGCCTGCCTGCCTGCCTGCCCTCCTTGGGGCGCTTTTCCCGGAGCCTTCTGCGCCTGCGCCGGAGGGGAGGACGGACGCCTGCAAGCGGCGCATGCGCTCAAGAGGCGACGGCGCGAGCGGAGAGGGAAAATAGGGGCTGCCTGGGGAGTGCCTGCCGAGGAAGGAGCCCCTCCGCGGATTGAGCGGGAGTCCGCGGGAGAGGCCCAGCGCTCGCGCCTTCAGGCAGCGGAGAGGCCTCCTCCCCCTCCTCCTCCTCCGGCGTCCCAGCGAGGCTCGCGGGCGGGGCAGCCAGTCAGGCGCGTCTTGGGCAGCCGCGGAGGGGTCCTTGGCGCGCGCGACCTTGAGGGCCCTTGCCGAAGAAGCCCCTTCCTCCCTCCCTCCCTCCCTCCCGGCACTTGGACCGAAGGAGCGGCCGCTCTCCCTCTCTGTCTCTCGCTGCGGGCCGCTCTCCCACTCCCGCCTTCGTTTCCCGATGGCGCAGGCCGCGCAGAAGCTGGCCAAGGCCGTCACCACGCGGGGACCGCAGCTCCTCTCCGGTGAGGAA
Organism: Phrynosoma blainvillii; assembly: GCA_026167975.1. Lineage (NCBI taxonomy): Eukaryota > Metazoa > Chordata > Lepidosauria > Squamata > Phrynosomatidae > Phrynosoma > Phrynosoma blainvillii. Next base: position 35,377,225 of record JANUYF010000006.1, read on the forward strand.
GGAAGGGAGGCAGGGACGAAGAAAGCGAGGGAGGGAGGGAGGGAGGGAGGGAGGTTTCCCCTTGGTTCGCGGGCGGGGGGGGGGGGGCGGGAGCGGGAGCGAAGCGGGGGACTCGCGGGTCTTCAGAGGGGCGGGAGCGGGAGCGGGAGCGGGAGCGGGAGCGGGAGGGCATCGACGCCGCCGCCGCCTCCTCTTCCCCTTCCTCCCCCTCTGCCCAGACCTCCAGGACACCCAAAAGGCCAAAGAGCAAAAGCAGGGAGCCTTGGCCCCCCACAGAAGCCCCCCCTCCGGCTTCCTTATTTTTTGGGGGGGGGCTGTTGTTCTCCATTCCCCCTCCTCTTTCCTGTCCCTGAGGGTCCCCTGGGAGGTCAAGGGCCGCCAAGTGACCCACCGCTTGTGGCCCAGGGTCACTCTGGCCCACAGGACATGGCCCCCTCATCCGCCTTCCTTCCCTTTGCAGCGGCCCTCGCTTACTCCAGGCCTCGCCTGGCCACTTTCTGGCGCTACGCAAGGGTCGAGCTGGCTCCCCCGACTCCGGCCGAAGTCCCCCAGGCCATCGACAGCATGAAAGGGCTGGTCAAGAGCTTCCAGTCCGGCCGCCTGGCACAGCTCACGGTCAAGGTAAGCACCTTTCAAGGCAAGGGAAAGAGGGGGGGACCCTTCAGGAGGCACTTGTCAGCCAGAAGGCCTCCTCCGCAAAACCTTGTGACTGTGGCTGCTGCCTCTTGGCGCTTGGCTCCAGAACAGCAGCTTCACTGGCAAACTCTTTACCTTGCGTAGTGGCTGCCGTTCCAGGGACAGGTGGGCTTGGCCTCCTACCGGCTGCTCACCTGTCTCTGCAGGGGTCACTCAGGGGATAGTCTCTGTCAGTAACCTTCCCTCTCCCCCATCAGCCCACAAAGACCTGCCTTGATGGAACAAAGATGTTCCAGAACATCATGGAAGTCCTCTGCCAATGGCAGCTCCATGCCTCTTTTGGGTGGCACGTCCCTTCCTAATGGTCAGAGGAGCCCCTTCGTTGACCTTACAGCAGTGTGGGCCATTACTATGCACCTGGGAGCCACTTTTCTAGCTGGTCTATTGGTTGAAGGCTGTAGTTTGTAATAGATTGGTTGCATATATTAAAAAATAAAACATAAAATATGAAGAAATGAAATAAACATTGTTGTTGTCTTCCCTATCATTTCAAGCATCTATAGAGTAATTTTAGCTCATTTTAAAATAATTTAACATCTTATATCAGTTTGGGAAAGTTTATGAATGTTTTTAAAGTTACATAGATGGAAGCAGTGGCAGAAGCAGCAGCAGGACCAAACCTTCAAAATGCTCAGAGAACCAGAGTTTCAGCAGCCAGTGAAAGGCTTCCTGTTTGAATGAAGACAGTGGAATATCTTGACCAATTACACTGCGCTGCAAAATCAAGGTTTCCTTGTAAACAGAAGGCTTCCTGCTTGAGTTATGGCCATTTACTACGTAGAGAGATCTTGTAGCACCTTTGAGACTAACTGAAAGAAATTGGCAGCATGAGCTTTCATAGACTTCAGTCTACTTCCTCAGATGCTTTTGGAAGTAGACTGAAGTCTACGAAAGCTCACGCTGCCAATTTCTTTCAGTTAGTCTCTATGTACAGATTCTATAGACTTAACACAGTTATATCTTTGAATTTGGCCATTGACTACATTAGTCAACTGCGCTGTTTAGTGGCTGGTCTGAATTCTGCTAGCAAACCACAAGGGCAGCTTTTGTTTAATTTTTTTCCTCCCTGGGACACTTGTGAAGGCCACAGAAAAAGAGGTTAAGGATAGACTGTGTGCTGCACACTCATGCACAAATACTTGCTCTTTTTGTCACTCCTGCAGAGGAGTTTGGGTGGTAAATGTTACATGGCAACATGAATATGCCGTAACAACAACACTGGTATGATTTACCACCACAGACCAGGCTTTTAGGGGTTTTGTTTGTGGTTTGCAGGGATGATCTTTCAGTTTGGGGCTTCATACAGTGGCAAACCTCCTAATTGTTTCCCATTGTTTTTTCTTTTCTTTTAGGAAGCTCTCAGGAATGGTTTGGTGGCTACTGAGGTGCTGATGTGGTTTTACATTGGCGAGATCATAGGCAAACGCGGACTGGTTGGATATGATGTCTGAAAAGGATTACATTTTTTGTCGTTTGCGTCCTAGTGGTGTCTTAATGCTATTAAATATCCCATTGAGATGAAACTTGTGGTAGTGTCTATTCGTATGCCCAAACAGATTATTTTTTTCAAATTTGTTTATGCTTTTAATACCTTGCCTTTCCCTCCAGAGCTGGGAGTGAAGGCAGCTTACTAAGTTAAAACAAACAGGTTTTTAAAAAGTGTTTTAATGGTGGCTTGAAGGCTGAGAAGGAACCTTGACATTAGGGCTGCTCTTCTTGCTCCCCTAATCCTCCGTGTGCTTATTTGGCCATCTCCACAAACCCTTGAAAGAGACCGTGTGCCCTCCAGCGGCAAATGGAAGTGCCTTTGTGCTGACGCCTATAGAAGTATCAGACAAGATGAAGATCCAGGCCACTGACATGGTATTGCCAGCACTGCCTCTTGGCCCGGCCAGCATCCCGTCCCAGTAGAAGACTGCAAATATAGGTAGATTCACCTTCCTCCCAAACCCTAGTGACAGGACACCCCACGGCACTAGAAGCATCAGAGTGGAACACACCGATTTGAGGAGGGTTTTAATCTGGAAATGCCTCTGAACAAATGTAAAGAGAAATGCCCAAGTTAGAAGTCGCGAGGTCAGCAAGTGTTACTGACACTGCCCTATGGAGAGGTACATTTTGGCCCCAGTGTCGTCCTGGCTGGAAGAGTGTTTCTGAAGCATGGCGGAGGAGGAGGAGGAGGCTGGCCCTCAGGTGGGGCTGAGGGAAGAGTCAATGGAGGGAGGGTCCCTGGCTATCTGCTCTTTGGAGGAAGGAAAAGGCTGGCGCTGAGCACCCTGAGGCTCGCTCTCCACTGTCCATGGCCCCTTTGGGTCACCTGCCTCGGGCAGGGAGGGCTGCCAGGTGAGCTCCTTGCTGGGAATTAATTCCAGGTGTCCACTTCTCCAGCTGCCCCTCCTTCTCTGCTGGCCTTGAGGGTGGGTGCCCTTGAAGCCCTGAGGAACGTTCCTTGGAAAGCAGAGCGAGAGGGCCTTCCACGGACAGCCTTCCTGCCTCGCTCTCTGCCCCGGGGAGAGGCCTCCTGACCTCCCTCAGCCCCGGCCGAGAGAGAGAGAGAGAGAGAGAGAGAGAGAGAGAGGGACGCTGAGGCTTCGCTCCCCGCTCTCTCTGCCTCCGTCCCTCTGTCTGTCTGAGGCGGTGGGCGGGGCGCGGGCGGCCCGGGAACCTGGATAAGCGCCTGGGTTATGCTGGCGGCGGGGCGGGGCCGGGGCGCGCATGCGGGGCGCGGGGCGCGAGGCGCGCGCGGGGCCCCGGAACCTGAATGCGCGCCGCGCGTCTGCCGCGGTCCGAGGGGCGGTGCGTGCGCCGTGCAGGTTCCCGGGCGGGTCTCCCCGGCCCCGCGCGCTGGCCCTCCGCCTGCCCGCCTCCCTCACAGGGAAGATGGCGCACAGCGGTCGGTGGCGCTTCCCGGCCCGGCCGGGCTCCGGAGGCTCTGGGCGCCGCGGGCTGGGCGGCTGCCGCCTCAGGGTCCCCGCCCTTCGCGGGCCCAGGACCGACAACGACGCCAGCGCCAGCGCCAGCGCCAGCGCCGCCAAAGGAACGGCAGCAGGAGGAGGAGGAGGAGGAGGCCCCGCGGCGGCGGCGGCGGCGGCGGGAAGCGTAGGGGCGGCGGGGCCCTCCTCGTCCTCGTCCTCGTCTGCCCCTGCTGCTGCCGCTTCTGCCGCCGCCACCGCCGGTCCTGCTCCGGCTCCTGCTCCGGCTCCGTTCCCGTCAACGGTGGCTCCGGGCTTCGACGCGGCGCTCCAGGTCTCGGCCGCCATCGGCATCAACCTCCGGCGGTTCCGGGCGGCCTGCGGGGCGGCGGCGGCGGCGAAGGAGGCTGCGGCGGAGGAGGAGGAGGAGGCAGCGGCGGCGGCGGCGGCGGCGGAGGAAGAGGAGCAGGAGGAGGAGGAGGAGGCAGGAGCAGGAGGAGAGGTCAGCGCCATTGCGGGGGGGGGAGAGGGAGGGAGGGAGGGGGCGTGCCCGTGCGCGTGCACGAGGGGCAGCGGGAGCGGAGGCTCAGGGAGAGAGAGGGGGGGGGCAAGGAGACCGGGGCCCGGCAGCGACTGCGCCTGCGCCACGCCCCCTCCCTCCCTCCCTCCCCCATCAGTGTCAGAAGCCCCCGCCACATCCCCCCTGCCCCCCTTCGTCCATCTGGAGAGAGGGAGGGGAGGGCCGGCAAAGCCCCCATCCCCATCCCTCCGAAGGAAGGAAGGAAGGAAGGAAGGTAAGAAGGCGCCCCTCAGCCCCAAGAGCAGGAGCAAGAGCGAGAGCAGGCACCGCACGCCCCGAGCAAGCGGCTTACAAGTGCGTCAAGGCCAGGTGTGCCATGGAGGGGCAGCAGCAGCAGCAGCGGCGAAAGGGGCTGCCCTCCCCTCCTCTATCTCCCTGCAGAGAAGGAAGGAAGGAAGGAAGGAAGGAAGGAAGGAAGGAAGGGGCCCAGTGCTGGCCCTGAAGGGGAGGAGGCCAGCCCCCCCCCCCAGTGACCTCCTGTGGGGAGGGAGGGAGGGGGCCCTCTGAGCCTGCCCCTGTACCCCCCCCCCGGGCTGCCTCCCTCCCCCCCCCCGCTACCTGTCTGCTCCAGGGGGAGGGGGCAGGTGGCACTCAGGGGCCAAGCCCTTTGACACGGTGGTCCTTGCTTCAGGGAGGCCAAGGGCTGCTTCTCATTTCGGCTCTCGCTCTACCTCTCCGGGCGGGCGGCGGGCGGCGGGGGGGGGAGGTTGGTGATGGGGGGGGGCTATGCATGAATCATCCTCCCGGGAAGCTGGAGGGAAACGAATGATGGAGGAGGAGGAGGAGGAGGAGGAGCCCTGCAGCCCCAATGAGAAAGAGGCTCTTTCTCACCCAGACCCTCTTAGATGGGGCCCAGCAGCCCTCCCTCCCTCCCTCCCTTCCTTCCAGAGGCTAGAGAGGCCTTCCTGGAGAAGCCTCAGGGACCGGCTGGAGAGCAGCAGCTGGCTTTGTGCCTCAGGCAGGCAGGCAGGCAGGCAGCTGGTCAAGGAGAGCTCAGGTTGCCCCCTTTCTCATGATCTGTAGCCCAGCTGGACCCAGCAGGTGCCGTGGGCCCTCCTCCCACAGAGAAGGACTCTGCATGGGCATGGAGACCAGGGGAGATGCGTGCCCAGCTGCGTGCTTTGCATCCGCATCCGCATCCGCATCCGAGGGGGACGCGATTGCTGCATGTTCAGCATCAGGCAACAGGGAAGCAGGTGGGCTTTTGCCCTCCTCTGGTTGCAAGTAACCTCTCAGGAGGCCGGGCTGTCTCCCTGCCCTGCCCTGCCCTGCCCTCACTGTATCTGTTCAGTGTACAGTCATGGAGCACTTACCATTCGTTCATTAATAACTGTTAGGAAGAAGAAGGAGAAGGGCTTACGGTTGTTGTTCAAAAGGAGCTGCTGATGGGATGCAACCTGCTGCTTACCTGCTCTTTCCCCTTTCGACGTCAACCTGGCTGCGCTTCTCTCTTGAATGGGGCTCTCCTGCGTTTCCAGGGCTAGATAGGAATATTGGCATTAGCCTCAGCTAAGCCTTTGGGTGCAATAACATTATGTAATTACCCTGACAACTTTAAAGACAGTTTGTGCTCCAGATTTGCTTCCATTCTTAGGAAAGCCTGGCTGCAGCACTTGTAACTAAATTAAGATCAATGAACTGCCTTTGCTCTTGTACTCCCTTTGTTTATTTGCACTTGTATCTCTTTCTGTATCTACAAGAAGCTCAGAACAGCTGGTGTGCAGTTTGTTTTATTCTCACTACAACCATGAACTATTCATTACAAAGAGAAACAGCGACACTCAAGGCCATTCAGTCAGCTTTCTGTCAGGAGGCATTTGAACCTGGATTTTATACAGCCAGTTCCAGCACTCTGCTGACTGCATTATACATGATACTCCCTGTTCATAAGGAACCCCTCAAGTAAGCAGCTCTCTCACTGCTGTGACTCTTCCGTTGTTTTGTCTCAGTAGAAGCATTGTTAAAATAGTGGTATTGCTGAAGGAGGGGCAGATTTAGCAAGGTGAGGCATAACTTTGCACTTTTATACAAAAAGGTTTTTTAAAATCAAAAAGATAGAAATGAATCTTCTGTAAACATGTTCTATTCACAGAGACTCAGACTGGACCAATGTTTGCATCATTCCTTTGCATTATGCAGAACACTGCTCTGGGTATATGGGGACCAGATGCAGATATTTTTGTGGCTTTGTCACAAGTCTTAATTGCACCAGTAAATGCCAGCACAGCAGCACAGTGTCACAGATCTGATAAGTAACCCCCTGTGCACATCATGATCACCTTCGCAATTTCAGATCTTCCCATGCAACCATTTTTAGTGAAAAAAAATGTTTGAGGATGAAATTCAAGAAGCTTTTTGTCTGATCCTTTTAATGCTGCTCTTTCTTTTTACCCATTTAATTATTTTAGCAGTAACTTTTGAGGGATAAAGTTAGGAGTTTGTTTTGAATATTCATGGTTTCCTCTCTGCCGTAGCTAAACAAATATAGTAGGAACGTGCTTGCAGTGCTACAGTGTGATTGAATATTAACATTATGGGATACCACGGCCAGAAGGTCACTGAAATTGTTTCAGGAAAGGAGGCTTTCCTCTAAGGCAGAGGTAGGCAACCTTTCCCCTTTAAGGGCTGAGGGACTTCAGCTCCCAGAAGCCTCAGCCATGTTGGCCAATAGTCCCATGTTGGCCAATAGCTCCTGGGATTCTGGGAGCTGAAGTCCCTCGGCCCTTAAAGGGGAAAGGTTGCCTACCCCTGCTCTAAGGGGTGAGAATTGTCACCCCTCCAGATGTTGGACTGCACATTCCAGCAGCGCTAGCCTGTAGTAGGCAATGCTGGGAGCTGCAATCCAGAAGGGTCGGAAACTGCCTGACTCCTACCCCTGCCTGATTGCTTCCTTTCATACATGCCAGTGTTGTGTGGGTTTTTTTCTTCATTAATATGAAATATTGCAATTCAGAGTTGTTTGGTGTTGACTTTTTAAAAGCAAAGGTCTCCACTGTGGCCTTGTGTTTGCAATCAACAGAAGCACTGGTTGCTCACCTGACACTACTCACTGCTAAGCTGCCCCTGAGGGGCTCAATGCTGGGGGTAACCCCCCCCCCCGATGTCCACTGTGTTCTTTGCTTCTGCTGTGAAAAGTCTGAGTTCAGTCTTCCCTGGAACCTTGCAACCTTCAGGATGGTGACAACTGGGCATTTCCCAGAGAAGATGTTGGCTTTGGGATGTCTCTGTAGAATCAGGTGTGGTTGTGGCAGGGCCACTTTGACCCATGTGGACTTTGGCAGAAAACAGTGGCTTATAGCAAGCTGGAGAAGGAGGGGTGCTGCCTTTCTCAGGAAGATCCCATTGAAGGTCAGTTGAATGGGGATCTCTAGAGAAGGAGGAGTTTATTCATGTGTGAAATTTAAGAGTTGCTGAAAGTCAGAGGCAACTCAGAACAGCACTTCTGTTGAAAACAGACATGTGCACTTGTGACTTAGAGGTCCTTGTGCATTTTCAGAAATAAATTTTAAGGACAGCCTGACAGTGCTCCCACAACACCTATGCAAAGTCCAGTGGTGGCATGATACAATTGCGGCTCTGTATCCAGCCAGCCGAAGGGGAGTTAACATCAGCTCTGCAAACAAAAGCCAAGGCAGCGGCACTGGCAGATATACGGAGCTTCCTAGGAAGAATTGCCCAGAATTTGGCACTTCTCAGGTGAGGGCTGTTGAATGGCACCAGCCTGTGTTTGGGGCTCTGTGGTGAGTCAGTGCTTCCTCCAGGCAACCAGGAATGCTCTTGTGCATGCACTGAGGAAGCAGAAGGAGGGACACTGGATTGTGATATTTGTACAAGGCACAAACCTCCTAAGCTGTGGCAGGGCACTATGGGGAAATAGCAGCGCACACAATATGGACTCAACAGGGACTGAAAGGCAGCAAAAACAGAAATATCTGCTACACTCAACCTTTGTGGGTGACAGAGTTTAGCTTTCCAGGAGCACGGAACCGTGTCTCCTTGGGTAGTCCTCCAAAATGGTTCTTGTGCCATTGTTGTGGGATGAGATGCTTCTTTCTTGTTTTCACCAACAGCCCTTTCAGATCAGCCTTGCTCCATCCCATTTGGGGGTAAACAATAACACACAGCCCCGGGTCCTGCTCCACGATGTTTGGTAACAGAGCGTGGAGACTTAGGGGGGTTGCAGACTGGCAGAAATAGTGCAAATTGAGTCCACTTTTAGGGTTAGGGTTAGTGCTAGGGAATCATGGGAATTTTTTTTTTTTTCTGAGACATTGAGCCTTCTCTGTCAGAGAGCTCTGGTGCCACAATAAAATACAGTTCCCATGATTCCCTAACCCTAAAAGTGGACTCAATTTGCACTATTTCTGGCAGTCTGCAACCCCCCTTAGAAAGATGTGTTTATATTCAGAGGCATGGGAGACTGTGAGGCTAGAAATTCAGTTAGCTGTAGTGCTGTGCTAGGATTTGCTTCTGAGGTGGTAAACGTGAGCACCTGATTGTGATGGACAGGACTTGGATGAGAAGGTGTTGGAGAAACAAGGTGGTCTTGAGAGACATGAAGAGAGTTGCTGAAATGAGAAGCTGTGAAGTCACTGGAGGGTCCTGAGTCACTCAGCTGGTGATTGGGACTCTCTGCTTATGGGAATCTAGATAGCTCTCTGCCTTTCTCTCTGTTGTTAAACTGGGTCTCCAAAAGTCAAGGAGATCTTGCCAAAAAATGGCAAGCCGAGGGGCTGTGGAAGCACTGGAGATTTGTGGCCTTTGACCAAGACAAACTTCTCTTGAATGTTGGCTAGTGCCCAGTGGTTAGTCCTCACTGCACTTTCTTTGAAAATCCTTAGCTTTGGTGTTCTTGGCTTTCTAGGAAGGAAAACTGGCCCTGGGGCCAGTGAGACTTTCCTGGCCAGCCAGTGTGCTTGTCTGCTGTGGCTTTTCTGTCCAAGGACGCGGGGAGCTACAGAGGCTGCCCCTGAGCTTTGCAGAGCACCCAACTGATAGCTGGGCACCTGCCCTGTCCTGCTAGCTTTGTAGAGACAGCTTAGTCCTTCCTTGAAGGCCAGAACATGGTTTACTTCTTGCAGGGAGCCCCACGTGTGGAAGGGGAGTGGCTGGCAGGGAAGAGGGACAGCAGGAGGAGGAGGAGGAGGAGAAGGAGAAGGAGGCTGCCGCTACCACCATCACCGCTGCTGGTCTCTGCAGTGCTGTGTGCAAAACTGGGAGCGATGGGCTTCCACAGCATTCATCCTGCAGCCCTGATTGTTTCAGCAGAGCACAGAAACCACAGCTGAGCTCATCCTCCATGAGGTTACCTCCTTTGGAGGAACCCACAGACACACGGTCAGTCTTTCTCTGTGGGTCTTTGCATATCTCCTGCCCCCGCTCCCTCCTCAGGCCCATCGCTGGCAGGAGAGTGGGCTGCTTCTTGACGTAATGCTGAAATACAAGCCACCTCATGGCTCCCTCACCAGGCCCTCCCTGATGGTTATGAATGTCGAAGGAGGAAGGCGGCTCACCCTTCCAAGGTGCTCTGCTACCTCTGACTCTTTCTGCAAGTCTTCTGTGCCTAATTGTAGCCTGCAGCATGATAGCTTCCCCAAGAAATGATGTCCCTTCTTAGATCGCCCACACACCGGTGTGCTTGTTTGTGTGTTCTGGGAAGCCTTCCGCCTGCCCTCCGCAACCAGGCGGGTTGATAAGGATTCCCTGGGAAAAGGCTGGGGATGTATTCTGTTTCCCTCAACATACTTTTCCAAGTGTGCCCACACAAAATGACGCCTGGCCCATCTTGTCCCTCCTTTCTGACAACTATAAGCCCTCCTTAGCTACAAAGAGTCCAGAAACTAGAGCCAGCAGTTGCACATATCCATTCCCCGCAAGGGCATTGTTGGGGTCTTCTTCCCATGGAGCCCCCTCCCACTCCGGTTGTGGGGTGTCATGACTGAGGTCTTCCCCTGCAGCTGCCGTGGGGCAGCTCCTTTCTACTACTGTCCATTCCCTCTCTTCTTGCCCAGCGCTTGTGGGGAGGAAGGGGTTACCCTTGCTGGGCCCTTCTCCATTCAGTATAAATCCTGGAGTGCAGAGCTGGCCTGGGGATGGGTGGGTTCTTCTAAGTTTTGTGACACAGGTTAACAAGATGTACCTGGCAGTGCAAGCAGAGGGGCCAGGGAGGCTCCCCACCCAGCCATTCCCAAGCATGCCCCTTTCTTTTCTGCCAGCTGAGAGAGTGGCTGCCATTCGTGCTTGTGGCAGAACATGAAAGCACCAGACTTCCAAGAGGAACGGGTATATCTCATCCTCTCCCATTGACCTTGGGTAGCCTGGTCCCCACTGATGGGCCTTGTGGTACATGCCAGCTACCCAACACTGAGGCATGGCTCTTCACATCTGGCCAGTCAGAAGCCACCTGCCTTTTGCTCTATGTTTGCAGTCAGCAATGCAGTTGTAGGCCTCAGAGCTTCTGAGTGACAGCCTAGGCAAGCAGAGGGGCATGTGACACACACTGGTACTCACATCCCAGTAGGATGCAGCTGATGCATGAGGGCCTTTGAGCTTCCCACTGAAGTGGGACTGGGTACACCCCCTTGGCTTCCAGTCGCACTGCCAGGCACAGGCCCCAGGCCCATAAGTGTGCCCTGAACATGCTACCCTCCGGTTGTAGTTGGTCCCCACTGATTGGTTCTTGGAGGATCTCTCTAGGCATTGTGGCATGGACTGGCCTGTTCCCCTCCATAAATCCACCAAACTCTTTATTGTAAGCAAGTGATGTGTTGTGAGAAGAAATCCCTCCTGGTGGCTCTTTCAAGGCAGCTCTGTTGAGCTCCCTCTGCATTCAGTTGCTCTAGGCAAGTGGCTTTTTCCCTCTGAGACTTGGAGAGCCCCCCATCGTGTGGGGATCTCTAGTTTTGTTTGCAGCGTTCAGATTTGGTTCAACTGTACTTTGTGGGGGTTGTGAGGGGCATCTTGAAGTTGAGAACACCTTGGTCCAGCAAGAAGCAGATGGAGGTGAATCTTGTTGCTAGTTTCCTTCAACTTCTGCTTATTTGGGAGCAGGTATCTGATGAGGCTGATATATTTTCCAGTCCATAGCAGGTATGTGGTGAAGCTGATAGATTTTCTCTTCTTCCATTGACCACCTTACTATCTCTTACAGGATGAACAGTTCCTAGGCTTTGGATCAGACAATGAGGCCAAAGGACAGAGTCCCACCAAGTCTCCCACAGGTATGTTGTGCTTCCATCTTGCCACCTTCACATGGGAGTTAGTTCCAGTGGGCTTGGCATCTGGCTGGCTTTAAAGGGCACACCATTTAGGGCTGCAGGTGGTGAACTACAGATGTTCTGTCTCTTCTTTGTATTGTCTGCATAATATCATATATTCCTTTTAGTAGAATGAGACATAAGCCCTACAACTAAAGAGTCCTTTGGCCTTTCTTTTGGGGAAGGGAGAAGCTCATATTGGCACCCTTTACAGATTGAAAGTCATGTTGTTACTTTAGGAATGTCAGACACATTATAGATCAATTTGGCACACAATCGTCATGTCTGGTATATTAAAAGTACAGTTTCTTCAGTAATTACAAAATGAATTTAGTTTTTCTTAAATTAATATTTATTAAAATGGACTTGCAAGGCCTTCAGCTGTAAGAAACACTTCAGCTATAAGGAACCTATTTATTTTTGCCAGTTTATGAGAACAGACAAAAAGAAAAGCAGTAAAAACAGAAGAAATTGTCAATATCAGCCAGGGAAACTGTCTCTTTTAGTCCTCATAGTGCTAAGCAGACATAAAGCATTCATTACCCTAAAAAGAACTGAGAAAAGAAAACCAACACCAGGAACTGCAATGATGTGAGATTATTGGTCATAGTCTTACCTAAAAAAAAATTATTGTATTTTTATTGATGTTAGCCGCCCCGATTGATCTCAGAGGGGCAGGATAATAATAATAATAATAATAATAATAATAATAATAATAATAATAATAATTAATAAATCTACCTGCTATATAATTTTTAGAATTAATGTGGGTAAAAGAGACACAAGAGCACCTTGTATCAAATATTTTCATCTCCATTTTAAAATATTTTATTCCTCTTGTTCCTGCTTGAAGATTAAAGTCTGCTGGGGGGGGGGTTCCTCCTCTGTGTCCCACCAGTAGGGTCAGTAGAACATGGGAGAGGACGGCCTCCTCTGCTGTGGCACCCAAATTGTGGGATGCCCTGCCCTGAGAGGCCGACATTGGTTTCATTTAGGTGCCAGGTAAAAATATGGCTCTCTGTTAAATCTTTGGGCCTCACTGATTTACCTCAAAAACTATGTGCAAGTTTTTTTGACTGTTTTAATCTTTTAAACCTGTGTTCAATTTGTTTTTAGTCCATTTAAATTTTTTTAAAAGTATCTTAACCTGTTTATATTGATTTTAATTGTAGCTCTCCCTGAGATCTTTTGATATGAGGTGGGAGAGAAATATTTTAATAAATAAATAAAAATCATTCTTAAAGAAAATGTGGCATAATATATTTTTCATCTTTTTCAAGAAAAAAAATACTTTTGGGGGAAAGGTGGTTGTTAATTTTTCCTTTTATTTCTGGACTTTGACATTTCTGAAACTTTATGAGATTTCTCTGTGATTTTTAAATCTTGGGGTAAATTCTGATATCTCCTAGTGATTTTGGTGGAAGTCTTTCTCCTACAGAGAAGCCATGGAGTAGCAGAGTATGCTTTGCTTCTTTCCTGTAGGCAGTTTGCCATGAACTCAGCAGCCTTTCCCATGTGCCACGTGTCTTCTAGACATTCACCTGTGTCAGGCGAGGGGCAGCCCATGCACAATACTGAGAAACATAATATTCAGCTGGTCTTTGTAAGAGTGGTCTACCTTGAGGAAACGGATGTCTGCATCTCCTTGCTTTCCTTCTCCCTCCCCATTCTCTTTTTCCTTTTGTGTCAGGTATTTTTACACTGTAAACTTCTTGCTTTAATGTTTGCTAAGGGGCCCTCTTGATATTAATCAGCTATAAGCCTCTTGCTTGGGGAGCCTTTCCAGCTGCAAACAATGCTTTCAATAAATAGACAAAAAAGTAAGGAGCACTTTCTCCTTCTTCTTTTTCTTCGGCAACCACAGCCAAGGCCAGTGCACGCAAACCTCGTGGGAGACCCCGAAGCAGCTCAGACCGAAATTCCATTGTTCTGCCAGAGTCCTTACCGGAATATTCACCTTCAAGTAAACCAGAACCCACATTGATGGAAAAAGTGAAGAAGAAAGAGTTGAAAGGCAGCGAAAAGCGGCGAGGGAGGCCTCCTGCCCTCACTAATGTGAAGAGCAAGCTCACCCGCAAAGATGGGCTTCCAGAGGCTCAAAAGGGAGACAAGGAAGAGAAAGAGAACCTGAAGAAAATCAAGCGGACACCCTCTACGGCCTTTCAGCATGCTGCAAAAATCAAGAAGCTGAGAGCAGGCAAACTCTCCCCATTGAAGTCTCAGTTCAAAGCTGGGAAACTGCAGATTGGGAGGAAAGGGGTCCAGATTGTGCGCAGGAGGGGAAGGCCACCATCCTCTGACAGAGCCTTGAAAGCTACACCAGCTCTTGTAGTGAGTTCTCAGCTGGAGAAAGCCCAGCGGGTGCGAAAGGAGAAAGAAGGGATGTCCCCACTCCCCAAAGATGCCAAGGCCCTGGCAGTCAGGCAGAGCCCCCGCCGGCCTGTGAGGATCATTCCTTCCTCCAAGAGGACTGATGCTACCATCGCCAAGCAGCTTTTGCAACGGGCCAAGAAGGGGGCGCAGAAGAAGATCGAGAAAGAGGCAGCCAAGCTGCAGGGGCGGAAGGGAAGGACTCAGCTAAAGAACATCCGGCAGTTCATCATGCCGGTCGTGAGCGCCATCTCCTCACGGATCATTAAAACCCCCAAGCGCTTCATCGAAGACGAGGACTACGACCCGCCCATCAAAATAGCACGCCTGGAGTCTACCCCCAACAGCCGCTTCAGCGCCACCTCTTGCGAGTCCAGCGAGAAGTCCAGCGGCGCCTCCCAGCACTCCTCCCAGATGTCTTCGGACTCCTCACGCTCGAGCAGCCCCAGCGTGGACACGTCCTCCGATTCCCAGGCCTCTGAGGAGGCGCAAGCCCTGTCGGAAGAGTGTGGCAACACCCCGGAGGCCCAGCCTCCGTTGCCCCTCTCCCAATCGCCTGAGAACGAGAGCGGAGAGAGGAGGAGGAGGAAGAGGAGGAGGAGGAGGAGGAGGAAGAGGAGGGTGTTCTCTCTGGCAGAAGGGAACTTCGTGCACAAACCATCCAAGAAGCTGCCCAACCTCCAGAGCGTGTCCCAGCCGCAGCATCCCCCACCCGCCTCCTCTTCCTCCTCCCCTCCCCCACCCCTCCTCACCCCTCCCCCTCCCCTTCAGCCTGCAGCTGGCATCTCGGACCATGCCTCCTGGCTGATGCCACCCACCATTCCCTTGGCGTCGGCTTTCTTGTCCCCCGCTGCTGCTGCTGCTGCCGGCACCCCCATGCAGGAGAAGCGGAAGTCTATTCTCAGAGAGCCCACGTTCCGCTGGACCTCCCTGAAGCACTCTCGGTCCGAGCCCCAGTACTTTTCCTCAGCAAAGTATGCCAAAGAAGGTCTCATCCGCAAGCCCGTATTCGATAACTTCCGGCCTCCACCTCTGACTCCGGAGGACGTTGGCTTTGCCTCTGGTTTTTCTGGGCCCGGGGCCACAGCGCCAACCCGCTTGTTCTCCCCACTTCACTCGGGAACAAGGTTTGAACTACAGAAGAGGAGTCCCCTGCTGCGCGCCCCCCGGTTCACCCCGAGCGAGGCCCATTCACGCATCTTTGAATCTGTGACCTTGCCTTCCTCTGTTGGTCGAAGCGCAGCTGGAGGCGCTGTGGCGGTGGGCTCTTCGAGGAAGCGAAAGCGGAGGGTGTTCAGCCCCATTCGATCCGAACCCAGGTCTCCGTCACACTCCATGAGGACAAGAAGTGGGCGGCTCAGCGCCTCTGAGTTGTCCACTCTCCCACCTTCATCCTCGGTCTCTTCCTCTCTGACAAATATTTCTGTGGGTTCCCTCACCACCAGTGCCTTAAATTCCACGTTCACGTTTCCTTCCCATTCCCTCTCCCAGCCTGGGGAGCCAGCAGAGAAGAGTCAGCGGTCGCGGAAGCAGGGGGGCATTCCATCTGAGCCTTTCTCCTCTGGCAGCCCTGCTCCCCTCTTTCCCTGGTTCACCCCAAGTCCCCAGACAGAGAGGGGAAAGAACAAAGACAAAAGCATCAGTGACTCATCCAAAGATAAAGAGAGCGAGAAAGGTCTTGAGAAGGAGAGGAGCAGAGAAAGAGACAGAGACAGAGAGAGGGAGAAAGAAAACAAACGGGAGTCCCGGAAAGAGAAAAAAAAGAAGGCGTCAGAAGTCCAGGGTAGCTCTGCTTTGTTCCCCCTGGCTCACATGGCCAAAGGAAAATCCACTGCCCATGAAGAAGCGGCAGTCTCCTCTTCGGCCAAGAAGCCTGTGGGACGAAAAAAGGTGGCACCAGCAGCAGCCGATTTGGCAGTGGATGCGCCCGCTGTGGTTCTGGTGGACTCAGCGGCCACCCTCGTCAAGAGCAAAGTACCCAAGAAGGGCCGTGGGGCATTGGAAAAATCCAGCCTAGAACTTGGTCTGGCGGCTCCTTTGGTAGAAAAGGAAGAGTCCCTGCGTCTCCCTACCACATCTGTCGGCCTCATGAAACATGCCTCCATCAGCTCGGTGTTGGCTCATGCAGACAAAATCCCAGTGACTGACAAGAGGGTGGCCAGCCTCCTAAAGAAAGCTAAAGCCCAGCTGTACAAGATCGAGAAGAGCAAGTCCCTCAAACAGGTGGAGCAGCCCAAAGGACAGGTATTTGCCCCAAACAGAAGGTTTCAAAACGGAGCTGGCAGGGGAAGGGAAGTAGCTGGGGCAGCCAGAGGCTGTGCCTTTCTGGCATGATTTTAGGATGCAGGAGGAGGGCTGTGGGCACAGCACCTCCTGGGTTTTCTGTAAGCAAACCAGAGCAGGATGTTTGGAGTCAGGCTGCCACTGAACCACAGGTCCCCCTCGGTCCCATACTGAGGCCCCTCTTGCTTCCTTATCCTACAGGCTTCCCCACTGGTTCTGGCCCTTAGCTCTTGCTGCAGTCTTTTGAACCCATGCTTCTGGCTTGGGCTCCCCACAGTCATCCCCATCAAGACAGCAGCTGGGAGAAACCTGGGGAGGTTGGTTGCTCACAAGGGGCATAGCCCATGGGTTCATGCATTTATACAAGTAGCTGGGATCCCAGAATGCAGGCAGAGGGAGCACTCACATGTTGGCCTGGATTTTACTGGGGCTCCCAACTAGAGTAGGCTCATCGAATCAGGGGGATTTACCTCAGTGTTGTCACACCGTTAGACTGTTAATTAGTGGTTCTAGTCTAGTTGGAAGTCATCTGTAAGATCTAGGTCATTCTGTTGTTTATACTAAAGGGCCTTTTTCATGGTGGTGGGAAGCTGCAAGTGTTCTTGGCGCCATAGGAAATGGGTCTCACTGGGAAATTAAACTTCGCAGAAGGTTGAGAAGGAGTGCCTTATGCTTTTCCTGCTGGGTCTTGGTGGGATAGTCAGCTGCACCGGATGCTTCAAACAGCCCTTGCTCACTACTTCCTGTGTTCTCTTCCCTGTGGGATTCAGGGTCAAGAGAGTGATTCCTCTGAGACCTCTGTGCGAGGGCCACGCATAAAGCATGTCTGCAGAAGGGCAGCCGTCGCACTAGGCCGCAAGCGAGCTGTCTTTCCCGATGACATGCCCACTCTGAGTGCCTTGCCGTGGGAGGAACGGGAGAAGATTTTGTCTTCCATGGGGAATGATGGTAAGCACCTGCGCATACATGGCTTTCCCTCTCACAGTGGGAGGTGTCAGTAGCCCTCTGTGAGGCTAGAAGCCAGAAGAGCTGGGTTTGTGGGAAGCCCTGGCAGACCCTCTGGCCCCCCTGTTTTAGGAGAGCAGTACAGGGTCATTTTGGTGATCACTCCCTAAGTTCTCTTGCTTGGCTGCTGAATGAACCGGGTATTTCTTTTGACAGACAAGTCCTCCATTGCTGGTTCTGAAGATGCTGAGCCCCTCGCGCCACCTATCAAGCCCATTAAGCCTGTCACCAGGAACAAGACCCCTCAGGAGCCTCCAGTTAAGAAGGGTCGTCGATCAAGGCGCTGTGGGCAGTGCCCGGGCTGCCAAGTCCCTGAGGACTGTGGCGTCTGCACAAACTGTCTGGATAAACCAAAGTTTGGTGGGCGCAACATAAAGAAGCAATGCTGCAAGTAAGTGAGGGGGGGGCAACATTCTCTACTTACCCCCTGCCCTGGGGGCAGCATAGCCCCCCCCTCCCCCAGTATATATCCTGCTTTCCTGTAAAGGCAGGAGAAACCATCTGACTGCCACCAAAGAAGTGGGAATTGCAAGATGGGTGGCTTTGCCATGCTCCAGGTTTTGCTTTTCCATTTCCAAGATCAAGTTCTAGCAAAAGCCAGCAAGTACCAGCCTGAGAAAAGGGATATAAAGAAAGAGATATGGGAAGGGAGGGAGGTAAAGTCTGGCAGAAATGGCTTCTCCCTCAGTCAGAGGGAGGGACGGGTGAGGTGTTGCCATGCTAAGTTTGGCTTCAGCCTTTCTGGCTTTGGGTGTTCAGTTGCCAAACAGGACCACTCAAGTGTAGTTAGGAAGGGGGCTCTCTTGTAGGAAAGCATGCATCCCCTGCAATGATTTTCCCAAGCTGCTTCACCAAGAGTAGTATGGCCAGCTGTCAAGAGCAAGCTGCAAAGCTCAGCCGTGGGGGAACCATCACAGCCTCCTTTGCTTGAAGAGAAGATTTAAACTCCCAGAAGACGCTTTATGGTTCCTTTCAGCAAACTAGAAAGGCTGGCCATGTGAAGCAAAACCTGGGTGCATGTGACTCACATTGGTCTGGACCTAGCACCTAGGGAACCCTGATGTTGTTCTAAATATTCCCCTCTTTCATGCTCAAAGCTGTGCCTTTTCCTAGAGGCCTGTTGTGTCATGCCAGGGTCCAGAGCCCCCTGAGAAGTCTGCATGGGGACACAGAAGGTTCTGGGTTGGGAGATGTCCCCAGTATCTCCTCCATTGAAGCTCCTTCTTGCCTCCTCTCTTCCTTCCTAGGATGAGGAAGTGTCAGAATCTTCAGTGGATGCCCTCCAAAGCCTATCTCCAGAAGCAAGCCAAAGGTTTGTTGGAATTATTGTTGTTATTTGAAGTGGGGAGGGGCAGAATGGCAACTGCTCCAGCCCCCCACCTCCTCTCTGCCATTAGCAGTTTTGCAGGGCCTGGCTTGTCATTGCATCTGAGGTACCTTTTTGTTCTGCAGCTGTCAAAAAGAAAGAGAAGAAATCCAAGTCCAGTGAGAAGAAAGAGAGCCACGTGGGGAAGGGCCAGTCAGAGCCCGGGCAGAAAGCAGCAGCACCAGCAGCAGCTCCTCAGCCCCCACTAGCGAAAGAGAATCACGCCCCAAAGAGAGCCACTGAACCAGCCCGGAAGCCCAGCGAGGAGAAGGGCGAAGAGGGGCCACCCCCACCTCCTCCTCCCCCACCCTTTCCAGACTCCAAGCACACTCCCCCTCCCATCGCTCGGAAGTCTGGCAAGCAGGCGGTGCCCCCTGTGCCAGTGCCCCCCATCCCAGCCCTGAGCTCAGGCCCACCGAAGAAGGAAGTCTCAAAAACCATCCCTTTGGAGCCCAAGAAAAAGGCGGCCCCACTACCAGACATGGGTATGTGTTCCTGTGGGGCCTGGGCAGCCCCACACTGTCTTCTAGAGAGAACAGTCCTGGCCCCACTGAGAGAGAGAGAGAGAGAGGAAAACAGGGAGGGAAGAGAGCTAGACCTCTCTGCAGTGACCCTCATGCTCTGGATGGGAGAGGACACTGGGCCAAACCCTGGGGGAGCTTGAGAGTCTGCTAGAGGAATCCTTTGATGCCTACTCCCTCCATAATGAGCCAGGATTATCCCTTGGTCCGTTTCTCCCACTCCTCTCCCTCTGTCTCACGTGTGCAACAGACACACGTGGTTGCTCCTTGTCTCCTGTCTGGCAAAGTCAAAAAAGCTCTTCATGGGTTCCTTCATCTTCCTTTGCCTTTATTGTTTCACCCAGTGAAGGCCTTAACATGGCAGAATGGGCAGACTTTGCTGGGAGCCTACTAAAGCAGCAGCCCATTAGCGCAAGAAGGAGGGGGAAAAGAACTGGAGAGGTTGAGTGTGCTTAAGACTGTGCAACAAAGTCACATTTGGCCTGTGTCTACTTGGGTGCCTTGATCTTGTAGGATTTGCTGCAGCTCATCTCTCAAGAGATAACCTCCTAAACACAGAACTGCAGGCCCAGGCCCTTGTGTAGGGTTGGTATGGGTGTGCTTGACCAGGGAATTCTTGGATGTTGTCTGAGACAATGAGAAATGAGCTGCCTCCACCCATGACAGTCAGGCAAGACCAGGCCAAGATGTGGCAGTAGAAGGGATCATCATGGGCATGAGTTTGTGTGCTGCTGGTGGAATTCACCGGTCCCACCCCAAGTCAAAGCGAAAGAGTCCTCAGTCCCCAGAAGGCTCAGAAGCAGTGGCTCTAAAGCCCAGGGACAGTGAGAGGGTCTTGTGTGCATTGGCCCCTTCAAGGCAACTGATATTTCTGTGGGTTCTGAGTGTTTTGTTTTTTTTACTTCTAGAGGCAATTCTTCATTATAAACAAGTGTGTTTTTCCTCTTCCTAGCTGCAGAGCAAAGCAAGCAGAAGAAAATCGCTTCTCGCCCAAGTTTGCCGGTGAAACAGAAGCCAAAAGAAAAGGTTAATTGCTGTTCTGCTTGATCTCATGGCTAGATTCATAGTAGAGAGACATAAAAGTAGCCCCAGCTGAGAATTGGTTCTGTCACTCCCTGCCCCTCCCCATGGTGGCGCCTTGGGAGCGAACCTGCATGGCCTGCCCAGGGGCAGATTGGTGCCTCCCCTCCTCCTCCTCCTCCTCCTCCTCATGATGTGGCCACTGCATGGAACAGCCTGTAGTCCAGGCACTTATAGAGATCAAGGTGTCTGCTTTTAAAAAATAGTTGTTAACTATTTTTTAAAGCATCAGAGAAGCCAGGTCACAAGTTTTCTTGCTTTTCTTTCTTTCTTTGGGTGCCTGAGCAGAGAGCTTGTGGTATGGAAATTAATACCTTTTAATATATATATTAAAAGGAGCAGGAATGATTAAAATATAAACTCATACAATATTTATATATGATTAAAATATAAACTCATTCTCTCTCTCTCTCTCTCTCTATATATATATATATATATACATATATATATTGTATGAGTTTATGTTTTAATCATTCCTGCTTCCTCCCCCTGACAGCAGTAAACAGAATTACTTTTCAGTTGAATTCTACAGCCATGATACCAAGATAAAATATATCAGAAGTGACCTCTTTTGTGTCCTGGTTCTCCAGGAGAAGCCCCCTCCGGTCACCAAGCCAGAGAGCGGCACCTTCAATGTGCTGAGCACTTTACCCAACGGGAGTGTCTCCAAGCAAAAGCCCCTGACAGACGGAGTCCACAGGATTCGAGTGGACTTCAAGGTAACTGAGTGGTTCTGGCTGCAGCATCTACTTGGTCTGTCAAGAATGTGGCTTGTGACCCAGCAGAAACCTTTGCCCTTCTCCAGAGAGCTGTTCTGCTGAGCGCTGCTTTGTTTTCAGTAATAAGTGAAGCCCCTGGGTTCTTGGTGTGGCACGCAGTGGACAGCCAAGGTTGGTGATTGTGGTTGAGGGTACTGGCAAGTTCTGTAAATGAAGGTGGTAGCCTCCTGAGGGTTTTGATGCCCAAGGATATTTTGGATCTGTTAAGATAGGAGAAGCCATGCTGGCTGTGACCAAAGGCCCCGCCTTGCCCAGCCTTCTCTTCAAAGGGGTGCCAGATGCCCCTGGGAAGCTGAAGGCAGGAAATGAGTTCAAGAGTCCATGTTGCTATTGATGTCCCCAAGCAACAGGTATTCAGAAGCAGGTGGCAACTTTGCTAATGGAAGTGGCCATAGTCAAGGGTTAGTCACCAATAGCTTTATTCTTGGGGCATTTGTCTAATAGCCTTTTCCAAACTGTCAGCTGTCACTTTATCTTGAAATAGTGAATTCTGCTCCTTTAAGTGTTTGCCAGGTGAATCTCCCAACATTTTGTTTCTGGGGATCTGGTCCTGTTGGCTGCTGGGGTTACAGGAAAGGGGGAACCACACTGTCCACCTTCTCCACACCATGCACAGTTTTATGCACATCTGTCATGGCCCTCTTTACTTGCCTTTTTTCTAAACCCAAACCCTTCTATTGTTACTTTTTGGAGGAAATACTTCTGCCCATCTGGAGGGAGGGTCTGTTTTGAGCATATTATTCCTCTCACTTTTGTCCAGCAGGTGAATTGTTGTACGTGCAACACTTTCTGTGCATGAATTATTTCCTGGGCTTTATTCTTTATGTATTTAATTTTATTTATATTCCTCTTTTCCTCCAGTGTGAGACCCAAGGTGGCTGATGCCAAAGCTAAAACCTGATAAAGCTAAAAACTAGATTATAAAAAAAAAAAAAATCAGAACATGATAAAACAAGATATACTAAAATGCCATTAATTATAAAAGGGGTAAAATTAGTTCAAAAACAGCATTAAATATAAAAAGCATCACATATGCACCATGAAAAGACTCTCCATGACCACTTAGCCATCAAATGCTTGTTTAAATAAATACCAGCACTGGCACGACAGTCAAATGGCTACCTGAGTAAAAACCCAGGTGGGCTGCCTGTGAGGTACTCCAGCTGTTTGGCTATAATGCCTGTGCTGGGAAGGGGCTTTAGCCCAGCAAAGAAGCATGCCTTGGTAGGTGACAGGACTGTTCAGGACGGCTGGCCAACAGCTTAGGCCCCAGGTACACCTGCAGGACCTTTGCAGTAGTGCCTCTTCCTTCTTCAGTTGCTAGGCCTGGCATGAGGCTTGCTCCCTCCTTCTCTTGCCTTTCTGCTTTTCAGGAGGACTGTGAGACTGAGAGCGTTTGGGAAATGGGCGGGCTGAGTATCCTGACCTCAGTCCCTATCACACCCCGGGTGGTCTGCTTCTTGTGTGCCAGCAGTGGGCATGTGGAGGTAAGGAGTCTAATTGACCATCCACCCAGAAAAATCCAAAGGGGGTGCTTTGTGGGCAAAGTGACAGGTTTGAGTCCTTCATAAAGACTCCCAGTTATCTGTGCAGTCAGCTGCCATCTGAGAGGCTGCCTAACCTTCCTCTAAAGGGAAAGGCTAGCTGAGCCAGTTCTGGCTGGTCTTTCACAAGTCTGCCCAGTCCATGTCAGGGCAGTTTGGTGAGGATGGCTGAGCTTTGCCTCACCCTTCAGTGTTGCAGCCTGGGGTGGATGGTCTTCCTGGAAACACATGCTAAGTACGTGTGGGACTGAAGGCCAGACCATGAGCATGGAAATGACCCCCACGGCATGCTCTTTGGAGACCCAGCCACTGGAGGCCAGCTGATGTAAAAAGTGGGTGGCCTTGGTGCACAGCTGACCCACTAACTTGCATCCTTTCCTTGCAGTTTGTGTATTGCCAGGTGTGCTGTGAGCCTTTCCACAAGTTCTGTCTGGAGGACAGTGAGCGTCCCTTGGAGGACCAGTTGGAGAACTGGTGCTGCCGTCGCTGCAAGTTCTGTCATGTGTGTGGGAGACAGCATGAGGCAACCAAGGTAGCTGGGCAGCCCTTGGGGGGTCACTGAGAATGAGAAGCTAACTGGGCTTTGTAGCATCCCCAGGGTGGTAGTGAGGAGGTTCTGTTTCCCAAATGCACCTTGGTGACATGACACGCTCTTTCAAAGGTAGCTGCCCCTTCGGTCAAGCAGAACAGACGCTCCAGATGAGTGTCAGAGCTTAAAAGCAGTGTGAGAGGCTTTGGGGCTTGGCCTAACAGATTGCTGCTGCCTCTTGTGTTGCTACAGCAGTTGCTGGAGTGTAACAAGTGCCGAAACAGCTATCACCCAGAGTGCCTGGGACCAAACTACCCAACAAAGCCTACCAAGAAGAAGAAAGTTTGGGTGAGTATCTCCCAAGCATTGTTAAGGCAGACTTCCCTTCTTCTTCCCTTATCATGAGACTTAGTTAGCATGATGTCCACAGTGGTAGACCTCACCCAGAACCCAGACAAATACCGACATTTGTCCTGCGTGCCAACTGTATGTCCCCACCCCATGGGCCATGGCAAAGGAGGGGGCTTGAGACTTGACTTCCCTTCCATGGTTCACCAACAAGGACAGCCTCTTTACCAAAACAGGCTGCACTGGTAATGCAAATGCATTGCCTTAGGAAGGTTTCTTGGCTGGTTGCATTCCATTTTTGCTATGCTGCTGCTGTGCTTTTACCATATTGCTGTTTTCAGCTTTCAGTACTTTTGAAATATTTGAGCAAATAAATGTTGTGGTTATTTGTCGTGAATACACATACTCCTTGTCTCTCTTCCCAGATCTGCACTAAATGTGTCCGCTGCAAGAGCTGTGGATCAACAACGCCAGGCAAGGGGTGGGATGCCCAGTGGTCTCATGACTTCTCCCTGTGCCACGATTGTGCCAAACTCTTTGCTAAAGGTGAGGACTGGCTGGAAGCACAGCTGGTGACAGTTCCACAGGAAGAGGCATACCTTCTGGTGGCGCAGTGGTTAAATGCCTGTATTGCAGCCACTCACTCATAGACCACAAGGTTGTGAGTTCAGTACTAGCCAGGGCTCAGGCTAGACTCAGGCCTGCATCCTTCTGAGGTCGCTAAAATGAGTACCCAACTGTTGGGGGGCAATGAGCTTACAGTTGTAAACCGCTTAGACATCCCATAGTGCAATATGAAGCAGCATATAAATGAAGCTGCTTGCTTTGCTTCTGCCCAGGAGGGGAAGGTTGTAGGCAAAGTAACTGAGGCAGGCCATGTTCTGTCTGTCTCCCTGTCCTTCATTTCATTTACTCATGGCAACTGCCAGGTAACGATCTGTTTTCTGCTTGTGGCAAAACCAGCTGGTAGCCATACTTACCTTTCTGTTGGTGTCTCTTAATGACAGCTAGCCCCGTGGGGACTGGTGGTGGTGTCTACCTGCTGGAGCCCAGGTTCAGCCTTTTGTCTCTCTTGCAGGGAATTTCTGCCCCCTCTGTGACAAATGCTATGATGACGACGACTATGAGAGCAAGATGATGCAGTGTGGGAAATGTGACCGCTGGGTCCATTCCAAGTGTGAAAACCTCTCTGGTGAGGCTCTGCTCCAGCCTCTGCCACCCAGAGGAGTGGCAGATGCAAACAGGGAACTGATATCTGAACACCTTGACAAAGCCAGCTTGGCATATGGAGGGTGGGGGTAGGTTCTTCCGTTGGCAAAACCAGCTGGTAGACACACTGCCTCTGGAAGATGGGGCACCAGAATGCTGGCAAAACCCAGGAGGTGAACAACCTCTGTTGTAGGAGTTTAATCTGTGGATTGAGGGGCTGCAGGGAACCGAGAAGCCCTTTTCCTGCCTGCTGAGGAGGGGTTTTTTTGTGTGGGGAGGGGAGTCATTCATGAATCTGTATTCAAGGCAGAGAGTTGTGTCTTAGTCCACCCCAGAAGCAGATCAGAGCCCCCTCTACTTTTATGAACGTGAGCACTGTTTGTGTGCCCCTGAGAGCTGCCCACTGCCTGTCCAGCCCTCAGCTGTGACATTCGCAGCCCTCTCTACCTTGGCATCCATAATGTAACAGTTGACCTGTCTCCTTTCAGATGAGATGTACGAAATCCTTTCTAACCTGCCAGAGAGTGTGGCTTACACCTGCATAAACTGCACAGAACAGCATCCTGCAGAATGGCGGCTGGCACTGGAGAAAGAGCTGCAGCTCTCTCTGAAGCAGGTTTTAGCTGCCCTGCTCAATTCCAGGACTACCAGCCACTTGATGCGCTACCGACAGGTAAGCCTGCCTCCCCTCCTCCCCATCTTCCTGGGGCTGCATAAACATCTCTGACCTCCAGCTGCTGGGAACAGCGTGATGGGTGAGCTTCGGGTATATTTCTTTTAGGATTTCTAGGGCATGCAAAGCAGAACTAGCACTGTGTTGCCATTCCTGGTTGGTGGCAGTTGTGAAGGTGCATGTCAGAGGGTGACAGCTAAAAAGGAACAAGAATGCAGCCTTCTGTCTCTAGTGGAGGTTGCCAGCATTTCTAGAATCCTAGAGTTGGAAGGGACCTCGGGGATCATCAAGGCCAACCCTTCCCCCCCCCCCCCCCACTCAACTCAAACCCAAATTTAAAGCAGGCCTAGCAGCAGGGAGCTGCCTTGAGTCCCTATGCCAAGAGGAAGGCGAGTTGATGATGATTATGACTGATTATGATTATGATGATAATAATAAAGATGCCCAGAGAAGGGCACTTACCTCTCATGTTTCATGCAGCGGGGCATTGGGTTGTAGATTCAGAACTTATTCTGTACCCTTTGTATCCTGTCTCCAGGCAGCCAAACCCCCTGACTTAAATCCTGAGACAGAGGAGAGCGTCCCATCCCGCAGTTCTCCAGAAGGCCCAGACCCACCTGTGCTAACGGAAGTCAGCAAGCAGGAGGAGCAGCAGCCACTGGACCTGGAGAGCGTGAAAAGAAAAATGGACCAAGGAAGCTACACTTCTGTGGTATGTCCCCAGAAAAGCTGCTGTCCAGCCTCTTTCTGAGGATGCCCAGAGAAGGAGACCCCACCACCTCCCTAGGCAACTGGTTCCACTCCTGAACCTCTCTCACTGTCAAGATGTTCCTCCAAATGTCCAGTCAAAATCTATCCTCCTGTAACTTATCGTCACTAGACCTGCTCCTCCCCTCTAGGGCAGCAGAGATCAGGTCTGCTTCCTCCTCTCTATGACAAACCTTGAGGCATTTAGAGAGGGTGATCATGTCACCCCTCAGTCTTCTCTTCACCAGGCTGAACTTGCCCAGCTCTTTTAACCTTTCAACATAGGCTTTGTTGCCCTTCTCTGAACCTGCTCCAAATTGCTTCCATCCTCCTTAAAATGAGGCGCCCAGAAGTGAATACTGTACTCCAAATGAGGCCTGACCAGCGCAGAACGTAGTCAGGTTTCCTCCTGTGCCCTTGTATGTGCAGTCTTAGTAGCAGTGCTGCTACCTGTTGCCTCAGCTGCTCTGGCTGTGGCATGCTGAGCATATAAAAGGGGCCTACTGGGCCATTGACCAATGAGAGAGAGAGGGTGGCCTTTGGCTGCTTGGCCTTCAGCCTGGGAGTCTGAAGGGGGCCGTGAACTGAGGTTGCAGAAGAGTGAGCAGCCCATTTCTCCCATGCAGCTGGAGTTCAGCGATGATGTGGTGAAGATCATTCAAGCAGCCATCAATACTGATGGAGGGCAGCCAGAACTGAAGAAGGCCAACAGCATGGTGAAGTCCTTCTTTATTCGGGTGAGCCAGGTTTAGCTCTTCCTTGAAAGAGGGACTGCCTTCTGCATGCAGATACCAGTGTAAGCATTCCCCAGGGAACTCTTGTTTAAATTGTCCTTGGTGGCCTGTGAAGCAAATTAAGGCCATTACTTGGCAAGTCTCTGTCCCTAATAAATCTTCCTGGCTGTAAATTAACAGAGCTCCTGAGCAGCCTCCTTGAAGTGTTAATGGTGCATCTTGTAAAGTGCAACTTTTCTCCCCTTTAGCAAATGGAGCGTGTTTTTCCATGGTTCAGTGTGAAGAAATCAAGATTTTGGGAACCAAATAAAGCTACACCCAAGTAAGTAACTTCCAGTGCTTGATCCATTGATGCCACTGCTCTCTCGCTTTCAAGGGAATGTATTCCACTTCTCACAGCTGTGCTGTGTCTGAGCCCTGCTACATAAGAGGGGGTGAGGGGCCTTCTGCGACTATGCTGTTTTGCTCCTCTGGCAAGAAGGTATGGCATCCTACTTTCCAGGGAGATCCTGGCCTCAGAGTTGTAAGTGGAAGCTGGATGGGCCCTACCTAGGGGCTGTCTGACACAAAGCTCTGTCTCTGGTGCTTTTCAGCAGTGGGATGCTTCCGAATGCTGTCTTGCCCCCATCACTTGACCATAACTACGCGCAGTGGCAAGAACGTGAAGAAAACAGCTGTGCTCAGCAGCCACCCCTGAGGAAGAAAATCATTCCTGCTCCCAGACCCAAAGGGCCCGGAGAGCCTGACTCCCCAACCCGGCTGTATCCTCCTACACTGCCCATTTCCAGTGAGAGCCTGAGTCTTGTTGCCTGGGGGCAGCCCTGCAGAATGGGGCTGTCACTGTGGGAGGGAGTCTCGCTGGCTCAGGTTGGTCTTGTCCAGCTAGAATTGGGGCCTGGCTGGAGGCCTGAAACTTGTTCACTCCCCTGCCCAGGGGCTCTGGGTGAAACCCTCTTCTCTCTCCCTTGGGGCTGTATCGTTGGTTGGATTGTGTTTTATTTTTTTAAACAAACAGCTGAGAGTCTGTTCTTGTTCTGGGTCTTTGCAGGCCAACTAGTTTCTCCAAAAGGCAGTTTCCAGATCTCCTCCCCCAACCATCTCTAGTTAGGATGTGAAAATGAATGTTCCTCTTATTGTTATTTATTCTGTAGCTTCTGACAGAACCCAGGAGGATAGCCCTGAACTTGTCCCCCCTCCAGATGTGGAAGATAACCGGCAGTGTGCACTTTGCTTGAAGTATGGTGACGATGGGGGAAATGTAAGTTGTGCCTTGGCGGGACAGTGTGTGTGTGTTGCATGGCAGAGCAGGTGCCTTTTGGCTGCCAGTTCTCCTGGAAAGGGCCAAGAGATTACAAGGCCTCACCTTCAACTCCTTGTTGGCCCTCTGTCCAACTGATCGAGACTCGCCTCTGTCATTTGTCTTAGTTTCTACTGAGTGTCTGGCAGTTTCCTTGTGGCTCTTTGTGCTTGTTGGCCCTCCTTCACCACAGCTGCCTTGGGAGCCAGTGGAGGAGGACATTCATCACACACACACACACACACACACACACCAGGTACTTTGCCCTCATCAGTGTTCTCAGTACCTCTGTGGGGGGGTCTTCCTCTTGCTGCAGGATGCAGGCCGCCTCCTCTACATTGGCCAGAATGAGTGGACCCACGTGAACTGCGCCCTGTGGTCAGCGGAAGTGTTTGAAGATGATGATGGCTCGCTGAAGAACGTGCACATGGCTGTGATCCGTGGGAAGCAGCTGGTCAGTAGGAGGAGGAATAATGGGAATAATGAATATGCAGGACTTGCAGTTCAAAAACAACAACAACAACATGTCTATCTCCCACTTGTCACCACAACACAGAAGCATATAGAAAGCTGTTAACATCTCCCCACATATTTGATGGGGGTTGGGGGGCAGTGCCTTCTGATTCTTCAATCTCTGTGAAATAATACACCTGAGTTTGCAGATCCCTGTGTACAAATTATTTTGCTTGACCATTGGCAAGATCCTCTTTTGCAACAACACTGGAAGCCTTTTTAAAAGGTGATCCATGTTTTTAAAAGAATAGGATGGGTCGCCTTTGTGAACTCTCCAAGGCCAGAGCAGAAGCATAGAAAGTCATCTTTTGAAGCTAAGAGACAGCTAGTTGTGGAAGCTGATGCCCTGAAATCGTCAGGAGCCTAGCCCACTCATGTACCAGACTCTGGCATATCATGCCTCTCCTAATCTTAATCACTGAGCCCTTTTGCATGCTGGGAATCTGTGGCAGATAAGCAAACCTAAAACCTTTCATCCGAGGGGGATTAAAACATGAAGTCCAGAAGACCCGAGTTTGTGTAGTGAACATAATGAATCAGGGTAAGGATGCACTCAGTCAGATGAGAAGTTCCTTGGGCTTCCTTTGCTGCTGGCAGTCTAGTGCAGCAGCAGCAGGAGTTCCCTTGGCGGAGTGTTTGGGAGTGCTCTCCTTATGACCTGACGGCTGTACCACCTGCTCCTTTTCACCATACTGCCCTCAAGCCAGTGCATGGCCATAACACTGAAACTTATCTTGCAGAGATGTGAGCTTTGCCAGAGGCCTGGAGCCACAGTGGGATGCTGCTTGACCTCCTGCACAAGCAACTATCACTTCATGTGCTCCCGGGCCAAGAACTGTATTTTCCTGGAGGACAAGAAAGTATACTGCCAGCGTCACCGGGACCTGATCAAAGAGGAGGTGAGAGCCCCCTTCCTGTCTTTGCCCAGCAACACTCCATTCCCACCCACCTCTGCCAATTTACAGGGCTCAGCTTGGGTGCCTTTTGTCTGGTCTTCAATTGAACTGTCCAGACCTCTCTTGTCTGCTTGCTGCAGGTGGTACCAGAGAACGGCTTTGAGGTACTGAGAAGAGTCTTTGTGGATTTTGAAGGGATTAGCTTAAGGAGAAGGTTTCTGAATGGTCTGGAACCAGCAAATATCCACATGATGATTGGTAAGGCCTTGGCCCCTGGCATTGGAAGGAGGGCTGCTGTGACCAAGCCCCTTTCACTGGCCCTTTTAGACTCTCTCTTGGACTGTTTACTTACAGGGTCAATGACAGTTGACTGTCTTGGGATTCTGAATGATCTTTCTGACTGTGAGGACAAGCTCTTCCCCATTGGCTACCAGTAAGTACAGGCTGACTCCTGAGTGGGCAGCAGAGCCTGTGTCACCCTTTCCCAAAGGGGTTCCCAGGACCCACCAAGTGGACTAGGAAGGTTTTAGCCAAGAGGGACCATGTGCAGGCAAGCACAGCTCAGCCCAGACATTTTCCCTATGCACATCTTGGTCACACCTGCTGTCACTTTTTCTCAGATGTTCTCGGGTGTACTGGAGCACAACAGATGCTCGAAAACGCTGCGTCTACACATGCAAGATTATGGAATGCCGCCCACCCACCCTGGAACCAGATATCAACAGCACAGTTGAACACAACGACAACAGGACTATTGCTCACAGCCTGGGGCTGCTTCCAGGTGAGTCTTTTCAGCAGCTGCTATGCCAAGCTTCTGCCTGCCAGCAAGTTAGGTTTCCACTTGGGTCCCTTTCTCTTGGGTACATGGCAGGGCCAGTGCTGCCTGTAGGGAGAAGGCAGGTGCTTCAGCAGAAGGTAGAACAGGATTCTTCCCCAGCCAAGGCTGCATCCTCATACTTGGTTGTTGAAGTGGGCTCATCGTCTGTGCTGTGTTACAGTATTGGGTCCAGGAGGCACTCCGCAGTGCTGATGGTTGGGTGGCACAATGTGTGGTCCACAAAGCCCCTCTGAGAAGCTTCATGGCTGGCTTAAGAAAAGTGATCAGGTTGGGGGAGGAGGAGGGGACTTTTAATGGAGTAATCCCCTTCCCTTCCATGAGTGGCACAGTCGCAGTAGCCCTTGCTCCCTGTGGCATGATGCTTTCCCTTTTTTGCTCCATCCTCTGAAGAGCAGTGTCATAAAGACTCAGCTGACATGACTGAAAGGAAGAAATGTTTCCTTCTCTACTTCTTTAGTGAAACTGTTTTGTTCCTTCCTTTTGTTTAAATTCAGCAAAGTTCCTGACTTTCCTTTTTCTTCTGCAGCAGATGTTCCAACCAGGGAGGGCCAGGTGTTGCCATGTGTCCTGGGCCCTTCCTCTGCCGATCTTCCTCTGCATCCTCAGCACTTCAGGGCTTTGCGGATCAGGACACCAAGCTTTTCCCCTGCCCAGAGATCTCCCGGTTCACGCCCGTTGCCCTCTGCAGGTCTGGCTTCCCCACCCTCTCTTTTGTAAAACTACTCTGTGTTGTGTGGCTTGGCTTCTGATATGACTGCCCTCACACCTTTTCTATGCCCAGTGTTTTGTTCAAGCTCCTCTCAGTAGCCTTGGACCTCCAGAAGCTAGTCTCCACCAATACTGAATCTTTCTCTGTGTCTTCAGAACTCCGTACAAATCCTGAGGCCCTCTCAGGCACAACATAGCTTAGTAGTTCTGTGTGCAGAACTATGCTACGTATCTCTTCTCAACAACCACCAGATTTATTGATCAGCTACTATAGCCCCTGCTATTCCATCCCTGATGTGACGGGGCCAGGGATCAGAGAGCTGTCTGGCTGTGTCCCCATAACCAGATGTAGGATGAAAGCATCATCCACTAAGATCTGCTGAAGCCCTTTGAAGGAGCCTTACAGACAATGTCATTATTCTGCATCTGACTACAGGAATATATAACCAATCCCTTTCCCGACACAATTCAAAGTGCTGGTTGTGACCAACAGAACCCTGTACAGCTCCAGTGTAGGTTATCTGAAGAACCTTATCTCCCTACACAAGCCTGCCTTCATCTTGCCATCTTCTGGGGCGGACCTTTCCTCTGTCCCATTACCCTTACAGATACATCTGGTGGGAGCATAGGGGAAGGCCTTCTTGGTATCTGCTCCCAGGCTCTAGACCTCCTTTCCAAAGAGGTTAGACTACTGTCCTCCTTGCTGTTCTTACATAGGCTCATGAAGACCTTTTGGTTTTGGCAGATCTTTGTAGGTTGACTGCTTAGGGGGAACAGGACCTATGCTGTGCTGTTTATGTTTGTTTTTCTTTTTAATGGTTCAGCTTTTAATTGCTTTTCATTTTATTGATGTTTAATTATATTTTTAACTATTATAGAATGTACAATTTTTAGCTGCACCTGTTTTAAATCTTTAAGCTGCTTTGAACCCCAGACTGGGGAAAAGGTGAGATAGGGTGAGATGTTGATAGTTACAATAACAACTACCATCACAAACCTTCTTAAGTCTTTGTGATAGAGTGAGATCTATTTGTTTGGGTGCATGTATGTGTGTGTTGTACCTTAAACGACACGTCAGAGTGTGTTTTTTGCCTTTTTGCCTGTATGTCCTCCTTAGCTACCCACTAGCTCACAGTCTTGCAGTTGGCAGACTGGGTCTTGGTGAGGAAAGGGATCCTGGAGTTTTAGATCTGATCCTCCAACGGCTGCTTGATTGGAGCTTTTAAGAAGTCCAAGGAGAGTTGCACTTGCTGTTCTGAAAGTCTGGAAATATTGACAAGAGAACCAAAGCACAGACTAGGGAGAATTGGGGCTTGAGGTTGAGGATCTCTTGCTGCTTTTGCCTTCATAGGTCTGGATATTTGCATTCACAAAAGGTCTTACTGGGCTGCAAAATAAAATCTCTCTCTTCCCCCCCCCCCCTTTCTTTCCCCTCAGGGAGTCCCACTCCTGTGACACATGAGATTGTGACTGTAGGAGACCCACTGCTATCATCGGGACTTCGGAGCATTGGTTCCAGGAGGCCAAGCGTCTCTCCTCTGTTTCCCCAGCAGCTGAGGTCCTGGATGGTACCTCCCAGCAGGGTGGGCACCTCTCACACCACCAGGCACAGCATCTCTTCAGGATCCAGCATTGCTCCTGCCCTAGAGCAAGCTTCTTCAAGCACCAAGCCTTCCCTGGGCTCAGCAGGCTCATGCCTTGCCATCCAAAATAGCTCATCCCCTCCCAGTTGCCTGAGAGCGGCAGTAGGGAATGGAAACAATGGCACTCCTTCCTCAGAGGGAAGTTTGTCTTCAGAGGCTGCACCAGCTGGAGGTCCCACCCCAGTCAAGACAGCAGAGAAGGGCAAGCTGCTGAGCCCCAAGGACTTCAGCTCTTCCCCACTGAATTCAAAAGCAGGCCCTCAGGGGCAGGGCTTGGCTGGCATGGAGACAAACACCAGCAGAACTGGAAAGCTTCCTGAGCCCCCAACAGAGCCCTTTTCTTCCAAAGATCCAGTAGCTTTTCTGCCTGTACATCAGAGACCTCCAAAGAAGGAGCAGGACCAGCAGGTGGATGCCCCCCAGCCAGAAAAAAACTGCACTTATGAGGATCTAGAAGCCAAGACCTCCAAGCTTTCTGGACCAAGTCTCCGGCCTCCTTCTGTCAGTGACCCATTATTGTCTTCTATGGGCAAAGAGAGGCGGCAGAAGATGAAGAGGGGAGCAAAAGAGAGACATTCCAGCAAATTTTTCACAAGTCCCAGTCTTCTTCCAGCTGGCAACCAAGAAAGCACAGAGCCAGAATTTGCTCACCACACCGTGACTCCTGATCCAGTTCCTCAGAGGCTATGCAACAGCACTGCCACTGCTGCTACTACTGAGAAGGCTGTTGTCAACAGTGGCCTTCTGGACCAGAGAACACCCAAAGCTCCTTTCCAGGGTGACACAGCCCCTTCCAAGGAGATGCAGGCTTCCCAGAAGCGCACAGTGAAGGTAACACTGACTCCCCTCAAGATGGAAGGGGAGAGCCAATCTAAGAGTATACAGAGAGAGAGCGACTCAGAATCACAGACCAAAGAGAGCAAGCCAGACCCTGTGGCCCAGTCAGGGGATAGTAGTGTTCTTCCAGAAGGCCAGAGTACTTCTTCAGCCCCAGAGGCTCCGGGGAACAGCTACCCAAGCCTCCCTGTGCAGGAGAGCAGCCTGATGCTACAGGATGGAGCAAAGGCGCAGGAAGAGGGGGCCTATAAGCGGCGGTACCCCCGGCGCAGCGCCCGGGCTAGATCCAACATGTTCTTTGGGCTGACCCCCTTGTATGGGGTGAGGTCTTACGGTGAGGAAGACATCCCCTTCTACAGCAACTCCACAGGCAAGAAGCGGGGGAAGAGATCTGCAGAAGGGCAGGTGGATGGGGCCGATGACCTGAGCACGTCGGACGAGGACGACCTCTACTACTACAACTTCACCCGGACGGTGGTCTCCACCACAGAGGAGCACCTTCCACCTCACAGCTTGTTTCGAGAAGAGGAACACATCAGCCTGCCAAAAATCTCTCAGCTGGATGGTGTGGACGATGGGACAGAAAGCGATACGAGCATCACGGTGACCACAAGGAAAGGCAACCCAGTGACCAAAAGGAGTAGCAAAGAAAATGGGACCGAGAGCTTGAAAGAGAGTGGGGAGAAGGCACAAGTGACCAAGAGCTCAGCTGGGCACAAAGTGGCTGAATCAAAGATAGAGAACTGCCGGGTCAAAGCTCAGAACCAGGATTCTTTGGAAGCGCAGCTGAGCTCCCTGGAGGCTGCTGGCCGGCGCACACGGGCCTCCACAGAGCCTCCTGAGAAAAACCTCCTGGACACATTCAGCACGGAACTGCTCAAGTCCGACTCAGACAACAACAACAGTGACGACTGCGGCAATATCCTTCCTTCCGACATTATGGACTTTGTGCTGAAAAACACCCCCTCGATGCAGGCCCTGGGGGAGAGTCCTGAGTCCTCATCCTCTGAGCTGCTGACACTGGGAGAAGGCTTGGGCCTTGACAGCAACCGGGGCAAGGACATGGGCCTCTTTGAAGTCTTCTCTCAGCAGCTGCCGAGCACTGAACCGGTGGACAGCAGTGTGTCGTCCTCGATCTCCGCAGAGGAGCAGTTTGAATTGCCCTTAGAGCTCCCATCTGACCTCTCCGTCTTAACCACTCGGAGCCCCACAGTTCCTAGCCAGAATCACAGCCGACTTCCTGTCATTTCTGAATCCTCCCTCTCTTCTACTGGGGAGAGATCCATGTTAGCCTTACCTTCCACTGAGTCTGGTGAGAAGCGGGTGACAGTCACGGAAAAGCCTGCCTCCAGTGAAGGGGAACCACCTCTCTTGAGCCCCCGAGTAGACCCAGCCCCTGAGGGACCCCTGACCCCAGACCCCTTCATTCAAGGTCACATGGAATCAGAGCACATAACTAGCCCCCCATGTGGACCCCCAGAGCCAGGCCACACAGCCAGCCAAGACCTGGGCAGGAACAGTGGGACACCCAGCCTCCAGGTCCCTGTTTCACCCACCCTCCCACTTCAGAATTCCAAGTACGGGCCAAATGCCGTGGAGAACCCCGGTCCCTCTCAGATCTCCAATGCCGCTGTGCAGACAGCCCCTCTTCACCTCAAGGCAGCTGCCGAAAAGCTCCTGGTGGTTAACCAGAATATGCAGCCCCTGTACGTCCTCCAGACACTTCCCAATGGTGTCACGCAGAAGATCCAGCTGACCTCCTCTGTTGGCTCTGCCCAGGGGGTGATGGAGGCTGGCTCGTCCGTGCTCGGGCCAATGGGCACGGCAGAGCTTGCACTGGCAGCGGGCTTAAGCTCCAGCCTGCCCTCCTCCCAGCCGCTCTTTCCATCCACTGGCAAGGGGCTGCTGCCCATGCCTCATCACCAGCACTTGCATTCCTTCTCTGCCAGCCCCCAGGGCAGTTTCCCACCCACACTGGGCAGTCCTGCCTCCAGCCTTCTGATTGGCGTCCAGCAGCCCCTTGACCCCGAAGGCAGTCCGAGGGGAGAGATGGGCTCCTCCGCCAGCACCCCACCCTCCAGCCTCAGCAAGAAACGGCCGATTGCACGGCTACAGTCTCGGAAGAACAAGAAGCTTGCTCCATCTGACATGGCCCCCAACATGGCACTGATCAACTTCACTCAGCCCCAGCTTCCCAGTCACCCAGGCCTCCTGGATCTGGGAGGAGCTGTTGGTAACTCTGCCTCCCACAGGACTGTCCCCAACATCATCAAGCGCTCAAAGACTGGCGGGGTCATGTACTTTGAGCAGTCGCCGCTCTTGCCCCAAGGAGCAGCAGTCGGAACACCTTCCAACATGGTTGGGCCAGAAACTGGCCACCTTGCCTCTGGGCCAACTTCGGGTCTCCCCTCCTCTCCCTCTGCACTCAATGTTGTGTCTATGCAGACCGTGTCCTCCCCTGCCACGGCCACATCGGTCCCCGGGCACGTGCTGGGGCAGGCCTCAGTTGCCTTGGCCAGCCCTGGGCTGCATGGCGTCTCTGACATGGGCTCACTTGGCAACCTTCTTCTCAAAGCCACCCAGCAGAGCCTAGGTCTTCCGGAGCAACACGTTACCCCACCGCCCTCTGGATCGGAGATGTTTTCACCACTTTCTGATTCTTCAGTGACTCAGGCAGCACCTCTGGCGGCAGCGTCATCATCTGGCATGTGCGTCTTGCCTTCTCCACAGACTCTGGGCATGGCCACTGATCCAGACAACTCTTACCATCCTGGGGGGCCTCTAACCCGGATCCTGGCCAGCAAAAGTGGGGCCATTGCACCTCAGTCGGAAGCACCTCCACTCTCCCGCTTCCCCCAGTTGGTGGATATTGCTGACCCAGCAGCCTTGGAGCAAAACAAGAACTCCTCTTCCTCTTCTTCCTCCACCATTCAGACCACCTTGGCTGCTTCTCCTGGGAGCTCCCCATCCACTGAGCCTGGAAGCTCCATGAAAGCAAAACTCAAAGTCAAGCGGCTTCAGCCCTCATTAGACAGCAGAGGGCCTGGGAAGAAGCACAAGATGTCTCCCTTCTGGATCAATTCCCCAGAGAAGGAGGCTCCCCAGCGAGGCGCAAGGGTGCCAAGCCAAGATGTGTGTGGAGGGTAAGAGAAGGAAGCCCTTGGTATTCTGCCCCTTCTGACACAGCAGCCTCTCTTTTTCAGTATCCTTTACTTTGGACAGTTTTATGCCACACAGTAGCTTTCCAAAGACGTGAAACCATAAAGCAAATAAAACAGTATAGCAACTGGTAAGAGCAGCAGTAGCAACAAGAATAATTACCTTTGACAAAATAGAGCCAGAGAGAAACTAAATGTTTTCTCACACACACACACACAGCAGGCTTCATTCCAGGATGAGCTGGAAGTCTCCCTGCTAGGCACCAGGCCTGTTCCAAGAGGGCCATGGGCAGCATTTCTTGTGGGCCTACTTTGGAAGGTGAAGGGCATCCCTTCCTGGCTTTTAGTGCTGCATGGCTTGCTCCCTTAGTGGAATGGGTGGGCCAAGGGGAAGAGGGTGGCAGGTGTGTGGGGTGAAGTAAGGCCCCTCAAGGCCTACTCCGAGGGGCTGGTGTGTGATTCCTGGCTGCCTCCTTTGGGGTTGCTCTGTATTTTTGAGGCATGGGAATCCTTTCGCTCAGAGTCTGCTGTTCGACATGGAGGTACTGCATATCCCACCTCCTCTCATTCCAAAGCAGCATCCTTCCCCATCCTGCTGGTAGCCCTAGGCATCACATGGCACTTCCTGAAGGAACAGGAACCATGTTCCTCTCTTGTTGCAGCTGCTTCTCTCTGTTGGTGGAGAGGAGCATCACTGGGCTTTGACAGGCTTTGTTGACCAAGTTCACATTTGGGTGCAGCGCTGTCATCCTACTTCCCCAATCTGAGTAAGTCTGTCCTTCTGTCTCTCTGTCCTAGGATTTCTGCTCTGAAGATGCAAGCGGAGGAGGAGGCCACAAGCGTAGGTCCCCCACCCCCGAAAGCAGCTGGGTAAGTCCAGCCAGCCTCTCTGCAGTTGTTCTGTATTTTGGGTTGTGAGTCCCTCAGGAGCAGCAGCAACTCTTGAGGGAAGAGAGAGGAGGAAGAAGTGCCAGCATGCTGAGGCTGTTCTCATCCTGAAAGCCCACTGACATTCTGGAACTACAGCTGTCAGTCAAGGCAGTGAGGCACCAGACCCCTCTTAAGGATGGTGTTGTTTGCTCGGAGCAAGGAGCAAGGATCCTGCATCCTCTGTCAGTTCTGCTTGGTCCCTGCTAGGAGGGGGTCATCCTCCACTGGTGGCCATTGAGTACCCATCAGGAGGCTTCAGACCTTGTCCCTTGTGCCAGCCAGCCCAGCAACTGAGTTGGGGGAGGATGGCACTATGCTCTGAACCATCCGCTATTCAAGCTGTCCGTCTCAGAGCATCCAGAGTCTTCTCAACCAAGTCAAGGTGGTTTACCTGTCAGACAGGAGTAGCATTTCCACTTGTGCACTGACTGTCTTCTCTC
Source organism: Phrynosoma blainvillii (assembly GCA_026167975.1). NCBI lineage: Eukaryota > Metazoa > Chordata > Lepidosauria > Squamata > Phrynosomatidae > Phrynosoma > Phrynosoma blainvillii. Next base: position 35,415,117 of record JANUYF010000006.1, read on the forward strand.
TTCACAGGCAATCCACCTCTCTTCCTGAAGTTCAGCCAGTGCAGGGTACTCCAAGTGAGCAAGAGCTTGCAGGTGGGTGGGGTGCAAACAGAGGCCCTCTCTGGTACTGCTGTTCCACCTGGGAAAGCACCTCTTGGCCTAACCAGAGGACACTTGTGTGGCAGTTCCTCCAGGCGCCGCAATTGTGCGCACAGGAGGCCCCTGGGTTCCCATGGCTGTTTTCCTAATGGCCCAGTCTCCCACGTGTGGTACTGCTGGTGTGTAGAAGGCAAGCGGTTCCTCTTTTCCTTCCAGATTCCAGAGCTCCCGAGGATGAGGAGGGCATGTTTAGCTCCCCGCTCATGTTCTTGCTGCAGCGGGAGCAAAAGAGGAAGGAGAGCCTCACGGAGAAAAAGCCCAAGAAGGGGCTGGTGTTTGAGATCTCGAGTGATGATGGCTTTCAGATTTGTGCAGAAAGTATTGAAGGTGGGAATGGGGCAGAATGGGCCTTCAAAGTATTGCAGGTGGGAATGGGGCAGATGGGGTGTGAGGCAGTGGGGGCCACTGCTTTCTGCAGCATCTTCCTTGACTGTGCTGTCTTGTCTCTGTTGCCAGCTGTCTAAGAGCTACAGGAGAAGGCTGGTCAAGACATGCTGAGTGTGGGAAAGCATTTGGGAGCTTTTGGGGACCTCTGACTTCTTCCTTCCTCTGAATCACCCTTTGTTTCTCTTCCCATAATCTCAGAAGCCTGGAAATCTCTGACTGACAAAGTCCAGGAGGCACGGTCCAATGCCCGCCTGAAGCAGCTCTCCTTTGCAGGTACAACAGCAGCAACATCAGGAGCAGGACTGGGGCTCTGGCTTGGCAGGCAGTCTTGCCAGGAGGGACAGGAGGGAAGGATGAGTGGGCCACTGGCGGATGGTCTTGGTATGGCACAGACCTTTTGGGAAGGTTTGCTAGACAGGGCCAGGCAGCCAGCTCAGGATCTCCTTTGTGACCACTGACCATTTGTGATAGTCCCCACCCACAGGGTGGGCTGCTGCTGCTGCTGCTCCTAGAGCCTCTTCTGTGCGAGGGGGCTTTGGCTGAACTCCCTTGAGCTGGGTGGGCAGCTTCTCCTGTCCTGCTTCCCTTCCTTCCCTCCTCCAGGTGTGAGTGGACTGCGGATGCTGGGCATCCTCCACGACGCAGTTGTGTTCCTGATCGAGCAGCTCTATGGTGCGAAGCACTGCCACAACTACAAGTTCCGTTTCCACAAGCCAGAGGAGACTAAGGAGCCCCCCGTCAACCCACATGGCTCCGCCAGGGCTGAAGTGCACCTCAGGCAAGTGGAAGCACTCCAGAACCTGCCTTCCTCTCAGCGCCCATTGCAGGTGCACTGGCTTGGTTGGCTCTAGGTCCATTTTGGAGGACCAATAGCAAAGGCGGTGGGCACCAGCAGGCGTTGCTGTAGGTCTGGCCAGTTGGCCTCAAGAACTCCAAAGATGTAGGGAGCCAGCACAAGCCCCTTCAGGGAATGGCTATAGGGTTGGCGGCCCAGGAGGGAGCTTCACTGGCCACACGAGTGGAAGGTTGCAGGGAGGCACAGACAACCCTGGTCAGGAACTTCCTGACAGTAAGGGTGGTTCGACAGTAGAGCCACTTGCCCAGAAGTCCCTGCTGTGCTTCTTTACCCTTCTTTACTGCTCTGCCCTCCAGGAAGTCTGCCTTTGACATGTTCAATTTCTTGGCTTCCAAGCACCGCCAGCCACCCGAGTACCACCCGAATGACGAGGAGGAGGAGGAGGTGCAGCTGAAGTCTGCCCGGTACATAGCGGGTGTGGAGGCGAGTTGGTGGGGGGGACTCGAAGGCTCATCTGGGAGGTGGGTGGGAGGTGCAAAGGTCCTGGGTCCCACCAGTTGGCACAGAGTTGGAGCCACGGAGTAGTTTGTGGGGCATTCTGAGGCCAGAAGAGAAAAGCTGCTGCTGGCCCTGCAGGCTTGCCTCCATCTCTGGTGGCTTGGCAAGGGGGGGGGGGCAGGGGGGACTGTCCAGCAGAGGATCCACTGGTTGCAGGTGGCTCTCAAGCAGCCTCCTTCCTTCCTCCCTTTTCTTGTTTAGGAGGGCCACCAGCATGGACCTTCCCATGCCCATGAGGTTCCGACACTTGAAGAAGACTTCCAAGGAGGCCGTGGGTGTTTACAGGTAGGTGGGAGCATGACAGAGAGACTTTATCGAGGAGACTGGCCCAGCCTGAGTGGCACTCTCTTGGCCCACCAGGGGTGCCTGTCCGGCCTGTCCGGCCTTGGCCGTTTCTCCAGCGGTCTGCTGCTGGTGGGTTCTGCTGCCTGCATGGCTCAGGACTGGGAAGCAGGGCAGGCCAGCCCCTTTTGCACACATGGCTCCTCCATTTGCAGGTCTCCCATCCATGGCCGAGGCCTCTTCTGCAAAAGGAACATCGATGCGGGAGAGATGGTGATCGAGTATGCTGGCAACGTCATTCGCTCCATTCTTACTGACAAGCGTGAGAAATACTACGACAGCAAGGTGAGATTTGGAGGCAACATGCCAACTGGGAGCGAACACATTTTTCTCAGCAGAGCATTCTGGGTCCTTAGGGAGATGTTGCCAAAAAGCCCTGCCGCCTGCCCCAGGGCAAGGGAAGGAGGGCTGCCTGGATGAGGCACGGAGACCTGACCTGTGCCAGACCTTTGCCTCCTGCCTCTGGAGCCCACGGGAGCTCCCCTTTCTGAGTCTGTTGCAGTGGGGTCTAAGGGCACTCCAGGAGGCACCCACGCTGGTTCTGTGTGTGCTCAGGAGATGCTAGTGGCCATGGCCAGAAGGTTGCTTCAGCTGCCCTGAGAGAGCCTCCGCACAAGCACTGCCTGTGCCAAAACACTTTGGGACCAGCCTTTTAAAACAGGCATCACTGTAACAGTTTGGCTTTTGCCACACAGCTGGTTCTGGCCCTGGTGGCAACCCTCTCATTCTCTCTCCCAGGACATTGGCTGCTACATGTTCCGCATCGATGACTTGGAGGTGGTGGACGCCACAATGCATGGGAATGCAGCCCGCTTCATCAACCACTCCTGCGAGCCCAACTGCTATTCCCGGGTCATCAACATTGATGGGCAGAAGCACATTGTCATCTTCGCCATGCGCAAGATCTACCGTGGGGAGGAGCTGACCTATGACTACAAGTTCCCCATCGAAGATGCCAGCAACAAGCTTCCCTGCAACTGTGGCGCCAAGAAGTGTCGCCGCTTCCTCAACTGAGCAGCCTGGCCGGAGGGGTGGCTGGGCTCCAGGGAGGAGTGCTCAGGTCTGGAGTCTTGGATTAAGTGCAGGACCCCACCTAGAAGGGGATCTGGAAGTTCCATGTGATGAGGGGAACTGGCCTGCATGGCCACAGAAACCTCCACGCCCCCCCCCCACTCCTCACTCAGAACAGGGAGGTCTCTGTGGCTAGTTTTGGCTGGGCCTCAGTGGCAGCTTCCTGAATTTGAGACTCCCCTCTGTGTTAGAGGGTCGGAGGTCAAGGAGGCCCTCAGGCCTGCTAGAGACCCCCCTCTCCTGCCTTCCAGAGGAAAACTCAGAGACAGCCCCCTTGGAAGCAGAATGGGAAACTGATGCTTGGGAGTGGGTCCCCTTTGGGTGTTCTGTGGAGGCAGCATCTACAGCAGCAGATGTCTCCTGGCTGCTTCCCAAAATTGGAAGAGTGGTGCCCTCAGAGACGCCTGGTGTGTGAGCCTTGCCTGGGAGCAAGGAATTGGCAGGGGGCAGGGGATAAGGAAGCACCCCACCCCAGCCACCCCCAGTGAGACCCTGCACCCATTCCCAAGCAGCGCAGTTTCCTTTCCGCCTCTCAAATTATGTCATTGGATTTTACTTGGTTCTGTTTACAGTTTTGGTATTTAAGGTTTTGTAAATGTAAATATATTTTGTATATTTTTCTATGAGAAGCAGCACTTCACAGGGAAGAGCACTTAACGAGACTATTTTTTCAATTGTGGTGTCATCCTGATTTTTAAAAAATCTCTTGCTCCAATCCTTTTTCTTTGAACAGGATGGGCTTCGGGAGGTGGCAGACCAGGGCTGGGCTTGGACCCTTTTCCCCCGAAGGGGGGTGGGGGGGCAGAAGGAACCTTTCAGAGACTCCCTGTTTTCTGAAAGCTGGACCTTCTCACATCCAGGGGAGCTTCTCCAAGGGGCTGAGCTGGCGCTTACTGGCCCTTCTGTCCTCTGACTTTCCCTCTGGCTGTGAGGGGAGCACATGCATTTGGGCAGGGCAGGCATTTGCCTCTCTCTCCCTTCCTGTTTCACCCTCTTCCAATTCCAAGGGAGTCAGTGGCACACTTCCCACCAGGCTCTGCCTGCGTAGTTGACCACTCTGGCCTGGCTCTCACACCCAATTGAGGATTTCCTGACTTTGGCCAGGAGCAAAACAGCCTGTAGACATCCATGGCCAATAGGCCCCACCAGCCTGCCTGGAATGCCTCACGCTGCAGCACTAGGTTGCTTCCTGGGCAGCTGTTCCCACGTCTGAAGACGTGGCCCTCGGCCTCACCTGTGGCCCAGCCACCAGTGTCCCAAGGCAGACAGAGCAGCAGTAGTCACCCAGCCTTCCTCCTCCTGGCCCCAAGCTTGGTTTCCCAGCCTGAGGGATTCATACTTTGCATTTGTTTCTCCTTCAAAAGAAGGGAGGAATCCATGCATGTGGATGGGTGGGTCAGAGAGTCGCTCTCTACCCTCCCTCTTCCATCATGGCCTCTGGTTTTGCAGCCTTTGAAGAGGACCATGGCACATTCCTCTACTGCTACCAAAGCCCATGCCAGCAGAGCAGAGAGCCCTCTGGGGCTGCCCTCTGACACATGCACTTCCACTGGGAAGCTGAGCAGGGGCTAGGCTCCCCTGGACCAGGTGGGAAGGGCGCTGGGCACACAGCTGGCCGCTGCCGCCAACTGAGTTGTGGCTGTCCTGAGCAGCAGCTGCTCCGTCTGGCCATCCAGTCTGTGATCCAAGAGACACTGTGTCTCCTGCTGCTGCTGCTGCTGCTGCTGCTATTGCCGCTATTGCCGCCACCTCACTGGGCAGCTCCTGGCAGAGTGGGACGGGGGTCCCTGCCACCCCCCTTGGCCGAGATTTCGGCTGGCAGGGCAACAGGAGGCAGTGTGATGCCGCTTCCTGGCAATATGAATGTATGTTTCTCAGACCTGACCGAGATCATGATGATTCCTGAAGATTCAAAGAGTCAACCCCTCAAGGTGTTTATTTTTCTAAAGGAAAAGCGGGTCACTGCAAAGGGCTGGGCTGCAATCTCGTTCGTCTTCGTTTCCCTCCGTTGCGAAGCAATACTGGGTTCCTCTATTGCCACTGGCTCTCTCTTGTGCAGAATCATGTCGCTCACCTCCAGGTTGCTCGGCTCTCCACAGATCCCTCTTCCCACCTACCTGCAAGTTTTTGTAACTATAAATAATGGTATATATAGGAACTAATACTCATACTGCACCGTGTCTTGAAACCTGGCTTTGAATTCTCTTAACACTAGATAACAGTTGTGTTCAAGTTGCTCCAAAGGCAGGAAAACCAGCAAGCCAAGGGCTTTGGGGGTGCCGGCCGCGTCCGGCTGCGTGTGTAGCCCCAGGGGTTGGGGGCGGAGAGTCCGGCTGGGCTTTGGGGTCTCCTGGCCTTTCTGTGTTAACAGTTGATCTTTGTCCAACAAGTTGTTTCCTTGCTGCTGCCGCCGTTGCCACCTCTTCCTTCTCTTGGGTTCAGTTGATGGTGTAAAACAACCACGCTGTGTCCCCTGCAGCTTTGTCCCGCTGCCGCTGCCAAGATCTACGCTTGTGGTGTCCCTTTGATTCCGTCTTTAATAGCGACAGGTAGTGAATTATTGTCTCAAGCCGTGCAAATGCTACACTTACAGGGTTCTGTTCCAGACAAATACAACTTATCATGTACAAGCAATTTCTCTTTCTTTTCTCCTTTCTCTACTTGTGTTCTTCCAAATTGTTTGGATTTCTGTTTTGGGGTTTGGTTGTTTTTTTAAGAGGAAATGCGTCTTGTGCTGCATCAGTGTTAATTCCCTGTCTTTGTCACAGGGATGAAGGAAGTACTTTCAATAGTTCAAGGAATGACTGAAAGACTGAATGTAAAAATAAGTGTATATAGTTGTACAAAAAAAGGAGTTTTTAAACATGTTTATTTTCTATGCACTTTTTTATTTAAGTGATAGTTTAATTAATAAACATGTCAAGTTTATTGCTTCAGAGGCTGGTTTTTCAATTTATTGACCTGGGCTGCGATGGTGTCTCGGGGGCTTGTCACTTCAGGCTCCTGTCACTGCGGAGGGGGGCACACGGACAGACCCCCGGCCAAGCTTCAGGACATCAGATGCTTATGAGGAGGAATCGCTCTCTCCAGTGGTCAGAGAAGCAGTGGGACAGATTGGAACAGGGACCCATTTCCCTCTTCCTCTTCCTCCTCCCTGAGCAGCTGCTTGAAAGAGAAGCTAGCAAGGAAGGTGGCTTTTGATTCTTCTGGATCAGGACATGGTCACTTGAAAGATTCCCCCTCCATTGAGGTATTTTGCTGCAATGTGCACAAAACAAGGGAAGAGCTGCCTGCCTGCCTGCCTGCCTTGCGCTCCCTGGACCCCTCTTTGGGCGCAGGACCAGCCTGGGAAGGAAGGGCTTCCACTTGGTTCCAGCACCTACTTTTGTTGCATTGTCCTGTTAAGTTGTCTCTGCCTCACAAAGTGTCCACTGGACCGCTGCAGCCAAAATGGGAATTTCCATCTAACTTCTGAGTAAACCTGCCAGGGCTTTCAACCGAGGAGGAATTCTTGGGCAGGTAGAATTGGCTCGGCCTGGAGACAGCTGGGCAATGGCGGGAATGCATGGCAAATAAATAGCGCCAGGTGAGGGCAGAAGCTGGTCCCCTTCTCCAGTTGGGTGGGCTGGATCCACACTGGGCTAAACGGTCACATCCCTTGTTTTGGCAAACGTATTCAAGGCAGCTGCCATGTTTTTTAAAAAATGGCTCAGATGCTAACATACTAATGTAATACTTTATTCTAAAATAAGCACCGTTTGTATCCTAACCATGGAGGGGAGCTCCAGGTCTGTTGGATTCCCAGCTATTTCTCAGCCCCAGCTAATGTTACCAACTGAGGATGGTGGGGATTGTAGTTTCGCAACTCCTCTAGGGCCATAGGTTTCCTGCCAGAAAATGGTCAGGCTGGGACCAAGGAGGCTTTCCACACAAGTGAGTTGCCGGAGGGCTCTGCCTTGGCTTTTCTGGTCCTTGGTCATTTAGGGCCTTAACAGAAGCAGGGTCAGAGCTTGGTTGGTAGTCCATGAAGCTGGCCACTGGACCCAATCCAAGAGGCACAATCCTGACTAAGAAGGGGAATCTCTGACCGGCTGAAGCGTTCTCCAGTGTGTCCAAAAGAGCAAGCTCCTCTCAGCCCTGACACACTTGCTCCGAGCGGCTGGAAGGGGACAAAGTCCAGTCTTTCAGCAACCAAAGCAAAACAGGGAGAGCTCTGGCCCTGCCCCACACCTTGGGGTCAGGAGGAGCACAGTAGGCCCCATCCTGGCAAGGATGACCTCTGCCTGTCCCTGTCCTCCCCTGGTCCCCGGGAGTGCAGTGGGGAGAAGCAGGGAGCGACAGCTCTCCCTTGCATCTGGCCTGCCAGGGCCCCACAGGGCCACCCACCGGACCCCACACGCTGCTCATCTCTGGCCACAGACTCAAGGACTGCTCAGCCCTCCCTCCCCTCCCTGCTATTGGACGTTTGGAGGGCTGTCCCTCCTGGGCCCCAGTCGCTCTGGGCTCCCTTCTGCCCTTCTCCACTTGCCTTGCCTGGGAGTCAGCATGGCCACGGCCAACGACAGGGCAGTTCTGCAAAGCATCTTCCACCCCAACACCCCCTTTGCCGAACTCTCTGGGGCAGAGTCGGAGGAGAAGGGGAAGGAGGACGAAGGGGAAGGTGAGCTGGGGGCCCCATCCAGGGTTGGGGTGGTCTGGAGCTGGCCAGAAGGGCCTCAACATCTGCATCCCAGACTCTGGAGCTTCTGTGCAGATCCAGGGTGCCACGAATGTTCCTGGGGCTCAGGAGCCCACAAGGAATGGCCTTTGCCTGTTTCTCATTAGCCAGGCCTTTGCACAGTGGAGACGTGGAACAGGGGAGGGGCAATCTCTCTCCAAAAACTGGGGGCCGTGGGGGGTGGGGGAGGAAGGCCTGAGCCTCCTGGCCCCCTTCTCCAGTCTCCAGCATGGGCACCTGGGCTTCACCTGTGAGTAGATTTTCTGGGTGATGCAACCACTCTGAGAGTGGGGACCCTGGGAGACTCTGGCAGACCAGGGTTCAAATCTCTGCTCAGCCCTGGAAACCCAGCTAGTGGGCAAGCTTTGGGCAAGTCACATTCTCTCAGCCTCAGAAGGAGGCAAAGGCATTCCCCCCTGAGCAAATCTTGCCAAGAAGACAGCATCATAGGGTCGCCATAAGCCAGAACAGTGCCTTGTTCTCTGAGAAGCAGGGCCATTGTCCAGTTGTGTGGGCAGCCCACACCTTCGGCCAAAGAAACCATGCCGCCTGCCCATTTCTCACTGGGGCCATAACAAGGACCTCCCTCTCTTCCTCCTCTCGGCGGCCGGCCGCAGAAGGAGCCTTTGATCCGGAGCTGCTGGGAAGAGCCATGGAGCTGGAGGTCCAGGGAGTCAGCCAGGCAGAGGCTGGAGACCTGGAGAAGGCCCTGGGGACCTTTGGCCAAGCCATCCAGCTGCTCCCGGAGCGAGCCTCTGCCTACAACAACCGGGCCCAGGCCCTCCGTCTCAAGGGGGACGCGGCGGGTAAGTGATCCGGCCCCTTCCCTCAAGGGCACCCCCAGAAAGTGGTGGGGGCCAGCAGGGAGGCTAGCTGTTGTTGGTGCAAAGGAGCTCTGGGCTCAGCAAAGCAGGCACCCCTGAATTCACCCCTGCCCCATGGAAACTCTGCCCGGGGTGCCTGACCCCTCAAGCCCATCTCTTCCCTGGGCTCAGCTCAGAAGGGCTGGCTGCACTGTCCCAAAAGGCCCCCCCCCCCACACACACACACAGCCATAGTGCCACCTGCCCTTTCCTCCTCCTTCTCCCAGGGCAGAGTCCATGCAGTTGGGGACTGACTCCTTTGGCTGAGTGGAGCCCAGACGGCCACCGCAAAGGCCTAGTCCGGCAAGGCAGGCTCTGGCCATGTAGGACGGGTGGGTCTGCGGTTGCCAGGGGTCTTTGCGATCTCCCTGACCTCCCTCCCTCTTCCTCCGTGGAGGTGCCCTGGAGGACCTGGACACAGCCCTGAGGCTGAGCAAAGGGACCGGCTCCGTGGCGTGCCAGGGCTTCGTGCAGCGGGGGCTGATCCGGCGCTTGCAAGGCCAGGAGCAGGAGGCTCGGGGCGATTTTGAGCAGGCCGCCCGCCTGGGCAGTGCCTTCGCCGGCCAACAGCTAGTCCAGATGAATCCTTACGCTGCCCTCTGCAACCAGATGCTGTCTGAGGTCATGAAGCAGCTGCACGGCCCGATCCAGAAGGAGCCTCCACTGGGGCACCCAGACTGAGATAGCCGATGCCCACATCCTTCCTCTCGCCCCCCACCCCCACCCCAATGGGCTTTTGGCAACAGGAGGGGCTCCTGGGGAGGGCCGGGCGCTTGGCTGAATAAAGAGAGGCAGGCCTTTGCCAAGAGTGGGGCTGCTCCTTCATGACTGTTACGGGGAAGGGGTGAAAATGAGCAGAGACCCCAGTCCAGGATCCCTGGGGCCAGGCCCCAGCCTCCTCCCAGGGCCCCCGAAGCAAACACTGGAGCAGCAGAAGGGGCCTTCCTTGTTTATTGTGGGGTGGGTGTGTGGTGTGCGTCCACAACCAGGGGGCAGAGCCTTGACCCAGGCTTCCCCAGAGAAAAAGGGGGCCCTGCTGCCTCAGAGACCCTGCCAGGCCCTCGGGGACCCCCATCCAGGCCCATACGGCCAGCACTGACCGGCCAGCAGCCCTGTCTCTCAGGAGGGGGGACTTTGGGGCAGAATGCTGTTGGGGGCTTGTGTGTGAATGCGTGGCTGACACGTGTGTAGGTCTCTTTTGGGACCGAGGGCTTGGGGGCATTCATTCCCTTCCTTCCCCTTTGTGTCCCATCCCTGTCCGTCCATCCTTTGGAGGGGCAGCTGAGTCTGCTCTTTGTGGGTCGGGAGGGAAGGATGGGGGGCAGGCAGTTCAGACCATGAAGCTGCAGTGGATCTCCCACCCAAGGGAGGGGAGGGGACAGGGCAGGGCAGGGCAGGACAGGACGGTGGGGAGCTGCACCTGGGACCCAGGCCAGCTGAGAGGGCAAGCGGGGGGTGGGGTGGGGGGCACAGGACTGCAGGGGCAGAGCCTCAGGCCTTTGCCCAAAGGCTTTCCTGGAGGCCCTGCTGAGGGACTGGGGGGGGGCAGGCAGGTGGGGGCTGGAGGGGGCCACTGGTCCTCCCCACTCCTTCCTTCCCAGTCCTGTGGCTTTTGTGCAGGGAGCCCTTGAGAGGGAGGGCCATGGCAGTCTCAGGGGAAGGGACGGTCCAGGCGGGCCTTTGAGGCCGGCGGCGGGGTCACCTTCTCAGGGCCAGGGCTTCGGCCCAAGCCCACATACTGAGGACTGCCCGGCGCCCTCGGGACCGTGGCTCCGCTGGCCGAAGCAGAGAAGCGCCCTTTCCCACAGAGACGCCGCAGAGCCAACCGAGGCTCCTCCGAGGCTCTCTGCCTGCCGGAGGCCGTTCCGGGGCCACCCCGACCCCGTCCTTTCGGGCGCCTCCTCCTCCTCCCCGAGGACTGCGCCAAGGTCTCCGCCGCCGCCGCCGCCGCCGCCGCCTCCCCCGGAGGAGGGTCCTTCTTCTGGGCGGTGAAGGCAGGATGGCCGGAGGAGGACGGCCGCAGCCCGGCGCCCCTTCGCCTCTCCCGGCGGTGCTCCTGGTGCTCCTGGCCCTCCTCCCTCCGCTGCCCCAGGCGGCCCCAGGTGAGAGGGAGGAAGGGTCCTCCGGGGGTGGGGGGTGCTTTTTTGGGGGGTCCCTTCCCTCCTGGGCTAACGGCGGCGGTGCCTCTCCCTCCCGGCAGGGAGCCCCCCCCAGGAGGCCGGCCCTGTCTCCTGCCTGGCGCCGGCGCCCTCCCTCGCCTGGTACCTGGACCGAGGAGGAGGACGAGGAGGACAGCAAGGAGGAGGACGAGGAGGACGGGGAGAAGCGGCGGAGGCCTTGGCGGCGGGGAGGGCCAGGCGCCTGGAGCGGCCGCTGCTCAACTGCTCCGCCACCGACCCAGAGACCGGGCGCCCCGCCGACGCCTCCGTCCTCCTCGACGTCCAGTGTGAGCAGCCGGGACCCCCCTTGACCCCCTTGACCCCCTCCCTCCCTCCCGGCCGGGGAAGCGGGGCTGGGGAGGGGCGCCGGGCCGAGGGACCCCCCCCCGCCCCATATCTCCTTGGGCTTGAGCCCGGTCTCTCTCCCCTCCCCGCCCCCAAACACAGTTCAGCCGGAGCTGGTCAAGCTGGAGGCCGCCTCCGAGGAGGAGGAGGACCCGGGGGGGCTGCTGGTGGTGCTGCTGGTGCTGGTCCAGGCCCACCCTCCGGCCACCATCACTTGGGTGGACCAGGACGGGCGGACGATGGTCAACACCTCCCACTTCCTCATCGTGGAGGCCAAGACCTACCCGTGGCCCACCGGCCACTCCGTCCAGCTCCAGCTCCACAACCGCTCCCTCCGGGACCCCGGGACCCCGGGGGGCATGGCGGCCAACGCCTCCCTCCTGCTGCCAGGTGAGGAGGAGGAGGGGGGGGGGGAGAGGAAGCGGCCTCTCCAGCCAGCCCTGGCTCAAGGGGGCCGGAGCGTCCTCCAGGCCTCCGTCCGACACGCGGCGTTTCTGGCCCCCAGGTCTCCTGGCCGCCCGGGTCGAGCTGCCGCTCCTGGCGCTGGTGGTGGGGGCCGCGGGGGCCGCCCTGTGCCTGCTCTCCCTCCTCAGCTGCCTGGTCTACCGGAAGGGCAAGAAGGCCGCAGGTGAGGAGGGCAGGGGTCAGCGGCAGGGCCGGAGGGAGGGTCAGCGCCTCCCTGGAGGAGGAGGAGGAGGCCTGATGGGCCGGTGCCCTCTTCTCCTTTTCTCCGCCTCCAGGACCCCCCTTCCTGGCGCCACTGCCTCCCAGGTAACCTTCCAAGCCATGGGCTCCTTCCTCTTCTGGTGGGACTCAGTTTGGGGTAAAAGACTCTTGTTTGCTCCTGTCCTCTTCCTGGGGCTGCCAAGGCACAAGGCCAGCCTGAGACCACAAAGCCCTCTGCTTGACCTCCAAGAAAGAAAGAGGGCAGGGGCATCTGGCCCTGGCTTGACCTGCCCGAGGGGGGCAGCCTTTACCCCTGCTCTGGAGGCCCCCCTCTCACCGCTGCCTCTGCCCTCACCACAGTGACTCCAGCAATCTGAAGCCACGGGGGGTGCCACGAATGCCACGGGCAAATATCTCCCTCCCAGCCAACCTGCAGCTCAACGATCTCACAGCTGAGACAAAAGGTGAGGGAGAGGCTCTCCTCTGGGGCAGTTGTGGGGCAGACAACTTCCCTACCCCACACCTCTTTCTCCACACAGGCCAGGAGAAGAGAGCAGGTGATGCTCCAGTGGAAGAGGAGGAAGAGAGAGCCCTCTCGGAGCCAGAGAACAGCCTGGTCCTTGTAGAGCCAGGTAGGGTTCCTGGGGCCCCTCCAACGCTATGGGGAACAGTGGGGTAGCAACAACACTGGGAATGGGAGAGCCCCAACACCACAAGGGCTGGCTGGCTGGCTGCACTGCAAATAGAAATAGGCCAAATAGAAACTCTGAGATGCCAGAGGCAGCCTTCTTCCAGGAGGCATCTGCAGAACTGAATGCTGCCAGAATGAAGGGTCACACAATGAAATTTGTTCACAGTAAATTGGGGTCGGGCATATAATTAGTACATGGCTTATGGAGTTGAGATGTCTTTAAAAGTAAGGACTGATGGACTCCTGACAAGTCCTGAAGAGGAAGCTCTTCATGCAAAGGTAGGAATATGCCTCTGCACGCCAGGCTCTGGGGGCCCTCTGGGAAGAGAGCTTTCGGACAGGAGCGCAGCATTCAGTTTGTGGGAATGGGACAAAACTGGTTTGACCCCCGATACCTGCCATTGTAACCCCCCGGCCTTGCAGTGGCTTTGTGTTGCTTCTTACACACATGCTCATGCAACAGGTCCTTCTCCACAACAGAGCAAAGAAAGCCCTTGTCTTCCAAAGGAAATTGTCTTCTTTCTGCAGGAGTGGCTTCAAGTTAATTCCTGGCACTTTCAGGTAGCAGGCGAAGCAAAAGGCTTCCATGCACTTGACTCTGGGAATTGCTGGCAGTCTGAGTAGATGGGGCTGGGCTGGGCTGGGCAGATAAGTAACCTGGCCCACCAAGGTGACCACACTGGCCTGGTACCAAGGAGCTTTGGCTCCAGGTGGCTCTCTGCAGCCCTGCTAATTAATAGGAGGATGTTTCAACACGAGGTGCCTGGGAGGGGGGTTAATCAGGCCCCATCTCATGCCAAACACGGGGTTCCTACCCTCCTGTTTTGCCATAAGCTGGGAACACATCTCTGGCCTTGCAGGTCTTGGCCGCTTCCCCATGGTTGGATACATCTACCGAGCCTCCAGTATGAGCAGCGACGAGATCTGGCTGTGATTCCTGTCCCCAATAGCAGGTGAAAAGACCTGTCGACGTAAAAGGCGCCTGCAGGAACAGAGCAGTGATGAGAGACCTGCGCTCGTCTCTCTGGAACAAGATCCTGTACAAGGCAGTAGAGCTGCTACCGTGGCTCCAGGATGACTTCTGTGGATGTGGGGCTCCTGTGCAAGAGGAGTTGAGGAATGGCTTCTCCTGCATCCAGGGCTGCTGAATGCTGCAAGGGCCATGACAGCAGCAGTACCACATCTCCCACTCCCCGCTTGTGTCAGACCTCTTCTGTGGCCCTGCTTCTCCCCTCAGCATGGCCATTCTTTCCCCCTCCCTCCCCCTCCAGGGAGGCTCTATCTGCATGCAGATGCTTATCCTTCCTTCCCATCAGCAGGCCAGCTAAGCTGCTGGGAAACTGGCCAGGCTCTGCACTGCTGCCCATCTGAAGCATGTTGGCTTTGCTGCTTCTACACTTTTCCACATAAAGGGCCAAGTCGAAGTGCTGCCCCTTTGCTTACATATACACCCTGGACTCCTGCTGAAGAGGCTAGGTCTCCTCTCTGCATAGGGTCAATGGTGAGAACCAAGTCTGAAATAAGATACTCTTCATGCTTAACAGTAAATAAATTATAGGGGTACCAGAAGGCTCAAAGGTGTGCAGTCATTGGTTGTGTCCACAGGCAGGCTGGGCAAAGCTGGTGAGATAGACCAGGTGACTGAAATGCAACCCTTTGGACCAGAGTTAAGCTGAGAGCACAGCCACAACCCTTGCATCTTCAAGGGGGAAGAAGAGAGTTTATTGTGTTTAAGATGTGGGAACAGCTTCCAGTTCCCCCAAGCATACCCATGGCCCTTCAGCAGAGGAACAATGCTGGGTCTAGATTGATGACTCTGGAATTCACAAACCAAAGTGCAGCCCTTCCCTCCCAATTGCCCTTCAGGAACAAAGTAGTACCAAGAGCAAAACTTTACTGAAACAACTCTCTCTCAAAGGCTGTACAAAGCATGTGAGATGCTGAACATCTTCTGGTACCAAACCCAGGGGGACAGAGCCTTCAAGCTGGATCCCTATTTAAACCCACCCTTCCACTGGTATCCTCGGGCTGCTGTGTTTTGTTGGCCTCCATCATGTTAACAGTTTTGTTTAGCCTTCCACAACTAGACACTTGCAAACAAGACCCTGTGTACTTCTCTTCAGATGACTCCCTCCAGAGGCCAGTGGACGTCTCAAGTGAAGCTCAGGATGTCAGACTCTCCAGCCTGGGAGGGGGGGTTGGAAGGAGGACTTGTGGCCTTCTTGCCTTCAGCCAGGGCCTTGAAGTGCTACAGGAATATAGAGGGGTGGGGGAGATCCATGCATAGGCTCATCTCTCCATAGCCCTTTCTGCCTGGATGGGGCTCACTGTTCAGGCTTGCGAATGGATGGCAACTGTAGACAGCTCCCCAAAAACCCTCTCTCTATCCCCAGAGCCAAGCAACAGCTTCTGGGAGCACTGTCCCACCTACCTGTGAATTCTTGAATTCAGAGTAGAGTGAGAAGAGAGTGTGCAGAGACTGGATGCGGCTCTTGTAGACAGGAATGTCCAGAATAGCTGAGGAAAAGATCCCCACCCATGAGGAACATTTTAATTTGGACCAAACAAAAAATTAGCTAGCCAGCTGTACCATGTGGCAACTGGAGAAACTCTGCCTGGTGCTTAACAGCCAGGATCTAAATGTTCTTTGGCAGTCTGCCCAGTTGATAAAGCTACACCCACCCACACCTAGAGGTGGTTTGGCGTTCAGGCGGATACAGAGCCAGGAAAAGAAAGCCTGCTTTGAGTACTCACCACATATCATGTCTGTGTATTCCGCAAGGCTACAATCAATGTCTGCAGTGGGCAGGCTCACCTGAAGGGCAGAAAATGGAAGCTCAGGGGCATTCAACAGATCCATTGGCTCCTCTTGGCTTATATGTCAATGTGCCCCCCACAGGAAGATGCTAGCAGGAAACCAAGCCTCCACAAGGGGCAGGGGCAGAGGGGATTGGCTGAAAGCAGTGCCTGTGTGTCCTTACCTTTCCCAGCAGTTCTTCAAATTCAGGGGGCCACTCCTGCATGAGGGTCTCAATGTCAGGCATGGGCCTGAAAGGGAGAAGCATGGAGTAGCAGCCTGAGAAGAGGGCTGAAACTAATCACCCCTGCAGGAGCAATCATGCTAACCTCAAGCATCTCTCCTCCCCCCACCCCAACTCATGTCTGGCTGAGGTATGCCCTTTCAGGGAGGCCAACCTGGCATAGTGAACGGTGGCAGGGGGCTTGCAGCGATGGAGCTCACTGATGCTCTCAATCCAGTTGTCAATGGCTTTGGGGTTCTTCTCAGCATTCTCCAGGCTCTTCACTTTAATCTGCTGCTAGAAACAGAATGTGGTCCCTACACCAGCCATGGCTCTAGATGGCCACTTAGAGCCAAGAACCAAGTGCTCCCTTCCCTTTCTGCTTCTGAGAGCAACTTCCTTCCTCCACAACTTACGGCCACATTGTGCTGCTTGGAGTTTTCTGTCAGCCAGAGGGAAAGCACAGTTGGATCAGACTGCTTCGTTGAGGGCTCATCCAGTACCAACAGACCAAGATTATCTGGCTTCCCATCAGGGCGTGGGACCTGAAAAACAGCCCAAGGTCCCCTGATAGACCATCACTTTAACTCTTTCCCCTGGGCAAGAGAGTCTACTACAAAGCATGGTGCTACCCAAAGGGGTGACTCATGGATCATCCAAATACAATATGGCTGTGCCTGACATAGCACCCGGGATGCTGCTAAGTGGCAAGACCAAGAACAGAGGCAAACCCTCCACATGCTGCCCCAGCTGCCCTCCTACCCTTGAGAAGCCAATGCTCTTGAGTAAAGAATGTCAGAAGGAACACTATACCTTTAAAAAAGCATCAATGTCTCCAACAGCAGGAATGAAGTCTGGAATGAAAGGCTTCAGCTTGTGCTCGAGGTCATTTATTTGTGAGGTATACCTGAGGAGCAGATGCAGTGAGCAGACCCCCCAGAAGAGAGAGACTTACTTGTGGTACAGCCGAAACTGCCTGCTTGACCCCTTACCTCCGAATGTACTGGAAAAGCTCTTTGACCTCCAGGGAGACTGGCAGGTAGTCGTAATCTGCTGAGTTGTATGCCCTGGGGAAAGAACCAGCTGTGAGTGAGGCAAGGCAGGAGGCAATGGAGCCTCTGGAGGTGGTGGGCTGAGTGGAGCAGGGCCCACACAAAAGCCAGCTCTCTCCTCTGCTATCTCCTACACACATAAAATTGCTTCTTGCGCAGAAAACACTCAGGAATTTCTGCCAAACAGGTTTCCCTGAACAACGAATACCTAAAAATTACACAGAAATCCTTTTATTCTTGTGGTGCTAGGAAGAGATTGATGATGTTCTTCCAGGTGGGAACAAAGTAAGTTTCGGCCTTCCACATATGGTGAGGCTGCATCTCCTATCAGCCCCCGGCTGCAGACCCAAGAGCTGATAAGAATGGCAATGCAGAGAGAGCTGGAGGCCCACAGGTTCCCCATCCCTGCCTTGACCACAGTGGGACAGCCCATACTGGCCTTAAAAGCCACTCAAGTGGCCAAATCCTGGTACTGCAGCCATTCAAAGCCACAAGGTTGTGAGTTTGGTCCCAGTCAGGGCTCCAGGGTTGACTCAGTTTGGCACCCTTCCGAGGTCACTAAAATGAGTCCCCAGCTTGTTGGGGGCAATTAGCTTACACATTGTAAACCACTTAGGGATTGCTTAGTTGCACTGAGAAGAGGTATAGAAACGTATTTGCCATTGCTATTACTCAAGCCCCATGGCAGCAGTGGGCTTTCTTCCCCTCTGTATGTCCAGCGCCTGAGGAGCCCCTTGGAAGGAGGGCAGGCGGATGGGATCCAGGCGGGGAGCCCTTTCCCCCTGAGAACATACCCTTCCATGGGAGCGCCATGCTCCTCGTCGTCGTCATCATCGTCGGAGTCCGTTTCGGAGGAGTCCTCATCCTCGTCCTCCACTTCGTTCCCACTGAACCTGCGCTGGGAGGCCAGCTGGGTCCCCTTCTTCTCCTGTGGAAAACGGGGCTGTGAGGGGGCCCCTCCATTTCGGGCCCGGCTTAGCCCTGGCGGTCAAGGCCAGTGTCCCCCGAGACTCCCTGGGGGCCTACCTTGAGCATCTCCTCGTCCTCGTCGTCCTCGCTGCTGTTTTCCTGGGCTAGGCCCTTGTGGGGGGCGTGGGCGACGGGGCGGGGGCCTGCGGAGAGGGCACGGGGAGGGGGGGGGCGTGAGGCCAGAGGCATGCCGGGAAGGGCCCCCAGGGTCCAAGCCCCCTGTCCCTCTCCCCTTCCCCTGGGGGGGCCCACCTGGCTGCGGGGGGCTGGGCGCGTAGATGCTGGCCACGTCCTCTGCCTCGTTGACGTCCAGGCTCTCGTCGTAGGGCTGGTTCTCCAATAGCCGCGTCTGCGGAGGAAGGAAGGAAAGAAAGCGGATGGGGGGGGAGGACCAAGGGCCCCGCCGGGAGGGACCGGACCTAAGGAGCCCTCCTCTCCAGTCCCGGCCCCGGCCCCGGTCCCAGGCGTCTCCTACCTGCAGCCCGGCCTCAGGAGGAGGAGGCGGCGGCGGCGGCGGCGGCACTCCGGCCATGGCAGCGGTCAGGGGCCCCAGCCAGGACCAGGCCGCTTCGTCTCCATGGAAACGCCTCTGTGGTCTGCTTGGCGGGGCTAGAGCGGCCGGAGAGGCGGCGGCGCCCTCTGCCGGTGGGAAGGCGGGAGGGCAGGGCGGTGGCGGCGGGCTTGGCTCGGAGGAGGGGGCGGAGCCGCGCTGCGTGAGAGCGTGCGTGGTGACGCCACTTCCGCCTGGGAGACGTGGCTCGGGCCGCCATCTTGTGTGACAGCCTCGGCAAGCAGCGGGAGCGAGAGTCGGAGCGGAGCCGCCGCCGCCGCCGCCGCCGCCATGGTCAGTCAGCGCCCTCCGCCGGGCCCTCCTTTCCCTTCCCTTGCCTTGCCTCCGGTCCGTCCTTCTTTCCGCGGCTGGTGCTTTGGGCCCTCCTTCCTTCCTTCCTTCCTTCCTTCCTTCCTTCCTTCCTTCGGGCCGGGGCTGCGGTGCGTCTCCGGGCGGCCAGGAAGCGGGGCCCCTTGGCCGGACGCGGCTGCTCCTTCCGCCCGGCCGCCTTGCCCCGAGGGGAACCGGGAGGCCGGTGGCCCTCTCCGCCCTCAGGGCCCGCGGAAGGCGCCTCCCTGGGCCGGGCCCTTGGTCCCTCCGCGTCGCGTCGCGTCGCAGCGCCTGCGTCCCCGTCCCTGCCGTTGGCTGCTGGGAGCTGCAGTCGGCCTTTGCTCAGGCTCCGGATGTCTTCCATGCTTCTTCTTCCCTGCTCCGAAGTAGCCCTGGGGCCCAGTTGAGGTCCGGTGGGCGGCCTCGGGGTCCCTTCCTTCCTTCCTTCCGGTGGGCCTGAGCTGAGCCCCGGCTTTCCCTGGGCAAGAGGGCTCCTGAAGGAGGCTTTGTTGGGGGGCCCTGTTGCTCCAGAGCTTGGGAGAACCCTGGGCTCGGACTGCAACTCCCATGTTCCATGCAAGGAAAGAGAACCTTCCCAAGGGCTGCTGCCTGCTGCCTCAGTTTCCCAGGTGGCCTGGTCTTTTTAACACAAAATGCCTTAAACGTTTTGGTGTTAAGTTGCCTAATGAGCGATCGATACACACGCAAACCTATTTGAGTATTTAGAAAATAGCAAGCCTAGGCTGTAAGGACTTTTTAGAAGGGAGAGTAGCGTTTGGCATTGCCCTTGCAGCAGTGCTTTTCATCTTAAACAAAAGTATTATTGTTACTACTATTATATTCATTTATATCATGCTCTTTTCCCAGTACTGGGACCCAGAGTGGCTCACAACACTAAAATGACAATGCTATTAAAAAACAGAAAAGTGATACATTAAACACCCAGCTTACATTGAAACGCTTTAATTTGTTGCTCTTGTGTATTTGTTCTTGTCTCTTTTTTTGTGGGGGGGGGGCAATTTTGATAGTTTTAGATACTGTATTAAATTTCCAGAGTGTTTCTGTTAGTGTGCTCCCTTCGGACAAACTGTATTTTGAACCATGACGTGTTGCTCTATAAAGGGAAGAAGGTGGTGCCGGCTGCCAGCCTGACAAAAGTCTCTCTCCCCCCCCCCCCCAACCCAGGTGCTCTTGGCAGCAGCAGTCTGCACAAAGGCCGGGAAGGCCATCGTCTCACGTCAGTTTGTGGAGATGACCCGGACCCGCATCGAGGGGCTGCTGGCAGCCTTCCCCAAACTCATGAACACAGGGAAGCAGCACACCTTTGTGGAGACGGAGAGCGTGCGCTATGTCTACCAGCCCATGGAGAAGCTGTACATGGTGCTCATCACCACCAAGAACAGCAACATCCTGGAGGACCTGGAAACCCTTCGTCTCTTCTCCCGAGTGGTGAGGGTCCCCCTCCAAATGCACTTGCAGATGTGGCTCATGCTCTCTAGGCAGGAGCCCTTCAGAGGGAGCAGGAAAAACAGCCATGCTGTGGGGCCTGTTTCTGTGGCAAGACAGAGCAGAGGCCCTCTGGGAACTCTGGGCCCAGTCCTCCCCTTTCCTTTGAATACTTTGACCAGTTCAGTTAATTCACATTGTGTGGAGGTGAAGGACTGGCACATACCTGGGGAAGGGAGACACTTCATTGACTTGCAGGACCTTGGAAGTGGTCTTCAGGTCAGTGAGATCCAGCTGACACATCTTTGTTGATGTAGGTAGGTGGGGCTCATGTTACTTGCCAGGGAAGCGATGCGGAGACAGATTTAAGGCAACTTTATTCCATCTCTCATTAGACGAAATATTATCTGTTGATTGGTGGATCAGTATATGACTTCAGTTGCACTGATTGTTCTAGTGAGACTCGTAAGGGTGGAGAGGAAAATACAGAGCTACAAAACCTGTGGCCTTTATATTCTTTTACAATACCAGAATGTAAGAAATTGTTGTGGTTTGAGCATGCTTTGATGGTGTTAAAACGAAATGATTTCTTTGTATTTGTCGCTATTTCTGTTTAGTTTATGTAAAGTTATCATTGTGCATATATATTTATAGTTTGGGCAATATGGCATTGAGGTTTGTCAACCTGTTGGTTGCCAGGGTTAATTAAACTGACTTGGGGCCTTTACAGACTGCCAGAAATAGTGCAGCTTGAGGCAACGTTTAACTGTCCTGGCTCAGTGCTAAGGAATCATGGGAACTGTAGTTTATTGTGGCACCAGAGCTCTCTGACAGAGAAGGGTCAATATCCCAGAAAAAAATACAATTCCCATGTACTGCACTGAGTCAGGACAGTTAAAGTGGCCTCAAGCTGCACTATTTCTGGCAGTCTGTAAAGGCCCTTGATTGGCTAGTTAGGTGTCCCTATTCTCCCTCACTGCCCCTTGTTCATCCCTCCGGAAGTTGCACATTTGGTGGAAGACAACAAGCATTCCATATAGAAGAAGATTAAATACAAGCACCTTTTGAATGCTTCTTAAAACAGCTAACTGAATTTGCTATGTTATGCTATGATCTTCTATAAAAAATAAAGTTCTAAAAAGAGGAATACACTGTCTTTTTCTCTGTTTCTCTCAGATCCCTGAATACTGTAGAGCACTAGAAGAAAGTGAGATCTCTGAACATTGTTTTGATCTAATATTTGCCTTTGATGAAATCGTTGCCCTTGGCTACCGAGAGAACGTCAACCTGGCTCAGATCCGCACTTTTACAGAGATGGACTCTCATGAAGAGAAAGTCTTCAGAGCTGTCCGTGAGGTACACCCAAAACTTCCTGTGTGCCCCCCGGGCCAGATTCTCTTCTGCACTGGGTGCATTTGGTAAGGGCTAATGGCTTCCCTCTACACATGTTAAGATTCAGCAGAGTGTCTCCTCTTTTAATCTCACATTTAGACACAAGAACGTGAGGCCAAGGCTGAAATGCGCCGGAAAGCCAAGGAGTTGCAGCAGGCACGCAGGGATGCTGAGCGCCGGGGCACAAAAGCACCGGGCTTTGGTGGGTTTGGCAGTTCTGCCATGTCAGGAGGAACCACGGCCGCCATGATCACAGAAACGATCATTGAAACCGAGAAACCCAAAGTGACTCCAATGCCATCCAGGTACAAAGGGGCCTTTGCTGGGCTGGATTCCTAGTAGAGTAAACTGGGGGTGGGGGCTTTGCCACTGGAATTGATATCCCAGCCCTCTGTCCTCAGTAGGTTTCTTGGACTAGTGGTCCAACAGAGCTTCCTTAGTAGCGAGATGGTGGCTGAAGGGCATCCTGTAAACATGTCTTCATACGAATCCTTTAGCTGGTGGGGTCTTAAGGCCTAGGAAAAAGCAGGGTGTCACAGCAGCATTGCCATCGTGGCCTCTTTTTGGCTCCTTGCCATGCAGCAAAGAGCCTGCTCAGAAGGGCTCTCTTTTGTCCTGTTTGTTAGGCCCTCCGGCTCCAACAAGGCACTGAAGCTTGGTGCCAAAGGGAAGGAAGTGGACAATTTTGTGGACAAGCTGAAATCTGAAGGAGAAAACATCATTGCCTCTTCTGTTGGGAAGCGGTCCTCGGACACAGCTGCGGTTCTTGCTCCACCCGTTAATATGGAGAGGTGAGGGTGGCCTTGTTGCCATGTGAGAGGAGTGCATAGCCCCTGAGTAGCTGCAGCTGAGTTTCAGGGTGACTCACTAGGCTTGAAGCATCCAGTCCACATCTCCTTTTGGGGTGGGGGAACTAGGCCTCTTGTAGCATTCCTGGGAGGAGTTCTTGACCTTTCAGGTAGCAATACATGGGTGCCTGGGGGTCCCTGTGTGGAGTGAGATTTGCAGAGAGCTTTACTTGAGCCATTAGGGTTACTGTCCTTCTATGTTATTGGGGGCAGAGACACTAGGGGGAGAGAGGAGGGAATTCCAGAATGGGACTGGACAGTGATTAATCTCGATCAAGGCCCCCTGCAACTTATCTCCATGGTATGGATGCTTTGAAACATTGTTGACTAAGGACTTTTTAATAATCTACTACTACCATAGTTACAGAAAGAGGGATGGCATAATCTTCTATGAATTTTGCACTTATATGTGAACTATTTTTTTTAATGATGTTTTAATTTCTTTGTTTTAACTTTTAGATTGTACGCCACAGGCAGGCTTTTTATTTATTTTGGTTTTTATTTGATTTTGTACAGCGCCGTGTACATCTACGGTGCTTAATAAATAAAGGTAATAATAATAATAATAATAATAACTATTTCTTTATAAGTTGTGTTTATACTGTTAAATACATTATAACTTATTATAATTACATTTGATAACAAAGTCATGAACAGTTGATATAAAACTAACTAGCTAAAAAATGTAAAAGAAGGCTACCTGATTGCTTGCATTATAGTGACCATATTCAGGGCATTCCTTTATTTGTGTTGTGTCCTGATGCTTTACTCCCTAGTGTACATATGAAAATAGAAGAGAAAATCTCCCTGACCTGTGGCCGGGATGGGGGCCTTCAGAACATGGAGCTACATGGCATGATCATGCTGCGGATTCTGGATGAAAAGTTTGCCCGGATTCGCATCCATGTTGAGAATGAGGACAAGAAAGGGGTGCAGCTCCAGGTGGGCAGACTCTACAGCTGGCTTGTCCAGCAGCTGGCACAGGTGAAGGTGCTGAGGGATGTAAACAGCTCAGAGGCACCTGTCCAAGGGCTCTGCCTGACTGTTGCATTGTCAGTCAGCCTCCAAAGACTGAGCTCAGCTGCCTTCGCCATCCTTCCTGCTACTCCACACTCAGGAAGATTCCCAGCCTCTCTTTCTGGATTAAGGGTGGGGACTGCTCACTTGCAGTCCATAAATAGAGCTGCCTTGCTAAAAGCAACCCGTGATCAGAGGGTCAGTTCAGGAATTGGCATGTCCGATTCGGGGGAAGATCCAGTTGGGCAGTCTCCTTGTTTTGACCCTGGCGCCCAGAGGAACGAGAGTTCAGGGTTTGTGGGGAGGGCAAAGGAATGAATGTCTTCTCAGAATAGGCTGCTGATTGTTTGTCTGGTCTTTTCCTTCAGACTCATCCCAATGTTGACAAGAAGCTTTTTACAGCAGAGTCCCTGATAGGCCTGAAGAACCCAGAGAAATCTTTCCCCATAAATAGTGATGTGGGAGTGCTGAAGTGGCGGCTGCAGACAACAGAGGAATCATTCATCCCGTTGACAAGTGAGTGGTGGAGGAACCCCACAGACCAAGTTGGGAGTCTGAGTGATGGCAGAGCCAGGTGTGATCGGCTTTCTGACTGCTGCAGGCCTCCATTTTGTCAGGCCTTTCCACAACTCTAGAGATGGGAGCCCATTATGGGGAGCCATGGGGTTGCTAACAGGGGACCCCTTTTGCCATAGTTAACTGCTGGCCATCGGAAAGCGGTAGCGGTTGTGACGTCAACATTGAGTACGAGCTGCAGGAGGAGAGCCTGGAGCTGAATGATGTGGTGATCGCCATCCCCCTGCCGTGAGTAGCGGTTGCGTCTCCCAAGATGCATTATAAAGGTTTAGCTCAGATGCAGCATGCACTGTGCGGGTGTGATTGAGTATGTGTGTGAGAGAGATAGGGCCTGTACAGACTGCCAGAAATAGTGCAGATTGAGGCCACTTTAGCTCTCCTGGCTCAGTGCTAGGGAATCATGGGAACTGTAGTTTATTGTGGCACCAGAGCACTCTGGCAGAGAAGGCTCAGTGTCCCAGAAAAAAAATACAATTCCCATGATTCCCTAGCATTGAGCCAGGACAGTTAAAGTGGCCTCAAGCTGCATTATTTTTGACAGTCTGTAAAGGCCCAAAGACACTGAGATGGAGATCTGTGCTGATTTGTTGCCTTTTCATCCAAGGCCTGGTGTGGGTGCTCCTGTGATTGGGGAGATTGATGGGGAGTATCGCCATGACAGCCGGAGGAACATCCTTGAGTGGTGCTTGCCTGTGATCGATGCCAAAACCAAGAGTGGCAGCCTGGAATTCAGCATCACTGGCCAGCCCAACGACTTCTTCCCTGTGCACGTCTCCTTCATCTCCAAGAAGAATTACTGTAACATCCAGGTGAGCTGCTGGTGGCAAGGGCAGGAGTGTGTCTGGCATGGGCAGTCCAGCCCAGTTAAGGAAGGACCCAGGCCAGCAGCACCATCGTGGTCCACCAGAAGCAACCTGTTTTCTTTAGTTACATGAATCTTTGCCCAGACATATGGGCAAGGTTCATAATCCTACTCTTCAGGGCAATTGTGACATCTTCTGAAAAGCACTTTCAGTAGCAACCCAGTAAATTTCCTCCCATTCCATGCTTTTGCCTTGGAACAAGCAATGCATTGAAGAGGCATGACTGGTTTTAACTGGAGGTGGGTTCTCTCTTGCTGCGGGTGCCTTTTTAAGGTCCCTGCCTATCTGGGTGAGAAGCCCTATCTGGGCTTCACTGCAGCGAGATTGCCCTTCTCCTTCCTTACCTGTAGGAGTACTTCCTCAAATCACCTCTGGTGTTGACAAGGGTCTTGTGTCTGCGTGCTGGGAGGGTGAGCACAGCTGTTCCCCGACTGATCTTTGTGGTGCCTTTGGGCTCTCCCTCCCTCCCTCTCTTTCCCCTCAGGTTTCCAAAGTGACCCAGGTGGATGGGAACAGCCCCGTGAGGTTTTCCACAGAGACCACCTTCCTCGTGGACAAATATGAGATTCTGTAACCCTTGCTGCTGGGATGTACCAACCAAGACTAAAGTCTTTGGGGAAAGCAGGCTGCAGTTTTTCCATGTCAGGAGACACTGAGCTGTTGGTTTGCCCACCGACCTTTCCAGGGCAAAGCCAGGCAGGGAGAGACTGCTTGCTTCTCTAGCACAGCTGGCTCGGCCCCTCTTCCTCTTCCTCCTCCTCCCCCCCTCCCCCCCCCCGTGAGCTCACTCCTCCTGTGCTTTCATTCACAACGGCTCTTCCCTCCTCCTCCTCTCCCACCATCCCCAGAGTATCCTCCTAGCAGGCCACTTAAAGCTGCTGAGAGCAGTGTGGCTATACTTCTTTTCTGTACCTTCCCTTTGGCCAGTGCACCAACATGGCAGCTAGCCCCTTTCCAATGCCAACTGCTAGCTCTCCCTTTCTTGTTGCCATGGAGCTTTTGCTAGCCAGCCTGGCTTGGCAATGGGAGTTATTGGTGCTGTGCAGCTCCTTCTTGACATTATCCCCTGAGGGATCCTCCCTTCCTTTGTTGTCAAGGCTGCTGCACATGTGGAAGAATGGCTTGCAACTCTGGGAAGGGGAGCAGCCAGCGGCATTTGGCACATGACCGTTTGTGCCCCCTTCAGCCGCTAAAGAAGTCACCAGCCTCTCCTGGGTTGCCTGGCTGCTGATGTGACTCTTTCCAAAATTTCCTGGGGGCAGGGGCAGGGGCAAGCTCTGTACCATAGGTTAGTATCTATGAAACTTACTGATCCAGCTGTGTTCAAGAGTAGTCTGTCTAATTTTTAAAACAGTTTAAATTTAGTTCCACCATCAAATTAGTTTCCCCCCCCTCTTAAATTTACTTGGGGTGATGGGGGGGTGATATTTAAAGAAGATTTTGTAACCCTGTAAAATAATGCGTTAGGCCTTATAACACATTCCAGTGTACACACAGACCCTGCCCTTGAATCCAATAAAGAGTATTCTGCAAGGAGATGCATGGAGCTGTCCAGCGGCTGAGAGGGTGGGCTGGCTGGATTTCTTCATGCGGGAGGTAGAGCTGTCAGGACAAGAGTGGATGCGGTCCTGCCCCACAGGAGAGAATTCAGGGCCCTTTTGCCGAGTGCCTCTTGACAGCTGTGGGTCACTGGGGTGGGGGGCAAAGAGCTTCCTTCCAGCATGGAGCAGCAATGCTCCTCCTGCTGCTTTGCTCAGATGGGGACACACAACACTCTGAGCTGCCTCTGATGGGCAGTTCTGGCTGCCCAGGTGGTTGCTGTGTAGAAGCTACGGTGTCTCCTCTGTATAAGCCCAGAATTGGATAGGAGGTGCAGAAAACATTGGCCTTTCTTTCAAAAAGCATTCCCTCCTTGCAGTGAAAGAAAGGCAGAGTGGCCGGAGAGCCCCATAGAACAGGGAGGGCAGGGCAGAAGAGGGAGCCCTCAATAAGTTGTCCCTCCGCTTGATTCACTGAATGAATGCCAGGACTGGTGGCTCAGCAAAGTCTAGTTGGGCAGCTGTAATCTGGCTTCTCTCTGTGTGTGAGAGGAAGGGGGGCACACACTTGTGCCAGACCAAATAAATGGGGTCTTCTGCCAGCAGTTTTTCACCTGCCTCTCAACCTGTGCCCTGGAGCCAGCCAAGGATAGCACAATACGGGGATGAGGCCAAAAGAAAGCAAGGGGTGGGGTTGCCCCACAGGTAACCTGTTTGGAGAGGAAGGGTTGATTAAAAGAGATTTTTGGGGTTGCCCCCTCCCCTTGCTTGAGTGGCCCATCTTTCTCTTTGTGGTAGCAGGGAAGGGCATCATCACTTGGTGGCTGAGCAGCTTCAGTTCTGCCTGGAGAAGGTACCAGCTTTCATTGCCAGGTAAGGCTGAGAAGGACCTCTTTCCCAAATGGCAGAGAGCACCTGTTGGTCAGTGTTGAGAAGGGCAGAATGGACTCTTCAACGCCAAAGGTCAGTTTTGATGGGGAAACCCAGGGGCTGCATTCAGGCCCACCAGTTACGTGGGGGAAGGAGGCTTGAGCCTTGCCCCTTTCAGACTGACCTGCGGTTGGCATTGCTGTGCCCACACTGCCATCAGAGGGCCAAAGTGCTCTATGGAGCCATATCCCAGGCATCCAGGAATGATGGTTCGTGCATCTGCAGCACAGATGAGACTAAGCAAGATGGATCAATACCTTGGTTCCCATTTCTTGCTTTCAGGGGCCTGAATGTGTCGCCTTGTGCTACTTTCATGTCCTCCCTCCGTTGTGGAGCTGAAATCCCTTGCTGTACGTTCCCACTTTTGAGCCAAGGTTCCTGTTGGAGGGGACATGCCAGGGCTAGATTCCCGGAGGTGCCTTGTGATGCTCTTGCCCCACTGTGCCCCATGGCCGGAGGCTTTGCTCTTTGAGCCTGGTCTCCTTTGCACCTTGACATAGAAGCGGAGGAGGAGGGTAAGGAAGATGAATGACAGCAGCCGCTCTCTTCACCTGGATATTTGGCAGGGCAGAAAACCACGCAGGTGTGGACTAGTGGGGAAGGGATGTGTGTGTGTGTGGTTGTTTTTTTAAAAAGGGAGGCATCTAAGAGCAACTCCTTTTAAGACTAGCTGTTTTATTTCAGCATGGTCTTTTTTGGATTTCAATCCACTTCTGATGCAGGAACCTGCATCTCTCTTAATGTGTGAGAGGAAGTCCATTGAAATCCAGGAAAGTGCCTGTTGGAACAGAGCAAGTGGTCTTAAAAGTGCTGCTAGAGTCCTCTTTCATCTTCCCCTTTTCATGCTGCAACAGACTACTAGCACAGTCTCTTGGAAAACAGAAGAAGGAAAACATGAGAACATCCTGTAAGAGAGCCAGGTCCCACAGGGGATTCGGGATTCTACGTTGGGTCCCTTTCCATGTAAGGCTGCAGCAGCCATGCCCTTGTCCTCTGCTCTCAGGCCCCCCCCCCCAGTCAGAGACTGACCTCCAGAGGCTGCAGAGGCTGACCTCCTGGTGTTTGGACACGCACCCTGCCAAGGCCGAGGGGCCCTGCAGCTGGCCAGTAAAGGAGCAGATTGCCTGCCCCATCCATCCCTGTATGCTGCAGGGGAAGCGACTGGGAGGGCAGGGAAAGAGCAGCCAGAGGATCTCCCCTCCCCAAATCCATTCCGGGTGATGTAATGTTCAGCTATCATTAGTGTGAGCAAATTTGTTTTAACTGGAAAATGTTTGGGGTGTTCTGTGTGCTCTTGGTGGGAGACTGTCCAGGTTTGCTGACCAAAGACTGGCCACCTGCGCATGAGAAGGCGGCTCCCAAGTGTTTCAGTCCAGCTTACGTTCCTTCACACGTGAAACAGGAGAAGGAGACAGCCCTGCTTCACGGGGCATCTGTGAGGGCCGCTGCAACAGTAAAGGGGAAGGATCCTGAGTTGGGGCCTAAAACTCCGTTTCCTAAATCTGGCCTTCTGGGGGGCCATGGAGGAGTGCACCCGCTCTGCCATGACGCCATGGTGACGGTGGGTCCCATTGTTTGACTGGGATTTCCCCCTATTCTGCCAAAAGTTGAAAATGCTCCTAAGGCTTAGTTACGTTACTGGCATATGCCACTTTGGTCTAGAACAGATGCTGGTGTTTCTGGACCCATGGAGCCAGCATGGAGTAGTAGTTTGGGTGCTGGACTAGGACCCCAGAAGAACAGGGTTCGAATCCTACTGGGTGAGCTCAGGGTAAGTCGCCCTCCCTCAGCCTCAGAAGAAGGCAATGGTGGCACACTTCAGCTGAAGAAATCTGGCCAAGAAATCCCTAGGAGAGGGTTACTGGATGCTGCTTCATGTCAGTAGTATAATACCCCCACCTTTCGTCAAATCAAAAAGTGACAGGTGCTCCGCCCCCTTTTTGGGTCTTAATCCCGCCTCCCTGTTTTTGGGGTGGTTCTAGGTTTTGGGGTGCCAGTATTTTTGGGTTTCTAGGCTTGGGGGTTCCAGATTTTGGGGGTTCTAGATTTTGGGGTGCCACTTTTTTGGGGGTGCCACTTTTTGGGGTGCCACTTTTTGGGGTGCCCATTTTTTGGGGTGCCCATTTTTGGGGTGCCACTTTTTTGGGGTTCCACTTTTTTGGGGGGTGCCACTTTTTTGGGGTTCAATCAGTGGTCCCCCTGAACCCCAAAAGTTTGGCCATTTTGTTTTTTGCAAAAGTTGTTTTTTTGGGGGTTGTGTGACCCCTCTACGGATTCGTCTCGGGCCCGCTGACCACTAGGAGCAGCTCCCATACCTCTCCGTCCGACGGTATAGCCGCAAGCCGTGTTCGAAGATGGCAGTCAGCAGCCATTTTTTCTGCGCCAACTTTAGTTTTCGGGGTGGTTGTGACATGTCTCCGGACTTGTCTCGAGCTCCCGAAGTGAACAGTTCAGAGGTCTGTTGCGCTCTGAGCTTCGGAAAGGCGCGCCGTCCAATCTGCTACCGCTCGCCCCTCCCCTGGGGGTGTGTTTTCAAAAAACGGCGCGCTTTTGAGAGAAGCGGATTGGCCCAAAGACCCCCACCCCCTGGCACCATCCAATGAGTTCTCACAGAGAGGGGTCCCACTCCCAGGATAGGGTATATGAGCATGAGTTTTGGGGGGGCAGCGGCTTTCACTGTCACAAACCTGTTTTTTCAGGGTGGAGTGTTATACATTTCCAAGTCGGTCTCAGCACCTCCGATAGAGAGAGAAAGAGAGAGAGGAGGGAAGGGTTTCCAGGAGCGTAGAGCTCAGAGGAGGGGAGAGGTCCTTCACTCTTCAGCAGTCGGTCTGGATCTGAGCTTCACAGCTCTGAAGTGCAGGGAGGCTGAGAAGAAGAAGGGCTGGGACCCTTTTTCTCCTCCCCAGGAGAGTGTTTTCAAAAACAGCGGTGCCTTTTGAGCATCGCTGATTGGTCCATTTCCCTCCGCCACAACCAATGGAAGGTAGTGAGTTGGGAGCATGCCCTCCCTGCAGTGTCATGTATGTGGCCCTCCCTTGGGCCCCTGCTCTCTTCACCCGGACGGACGCTGCGTTCTCCCTAAGCTCCCAGGGCTTTCTCCTTTCCCTCCCCAAGAGCTGTTTCTGCATAGAGCAGCCCCATGTGTGTGTGTTCTCCCCAACAGAGCAGCCATTTTTCATGGAAATACTCATTTTGGAGTGAAGTGTGAACCCTCCCCGTGGTCATACAAAAGCCCTTGACCACCAGTAACAGATTCCAAGGAAAACTACTTCCCATTTTTGGGAATTTCCATTTTGCAGCCCATATTTTGTTCTTCTTGTTGCAGAAACATACATTTTGAGGCAAGGTGTGAGCCTTCCTCCACACTCAGGCTAGCAGCTGTGACCAAAAGGAAGAGCTTTCCTTGCTGCCATGGCAGGATTTTTAATTTTGGGAAGTGACAGCTATCTTTTTTCTTTTGCAGAAGTGTGTATTTTGGAGCAATGTGTGCTTGTTGCTCCATCCTGGACTCCATGAGCTGGTTTCCAGTTCACCAGAGGCTTTTCAGTTCTCACAGCAGTACACAACTCACAAACAGGGGCTATGCTCCCCAAAAGGGTAGATTTGGAGTAGGAGGGGTGTCTTGCCTGTACATGCCCCACCAGCCATGACCGATGTTAGGCTTCCATGTGGATAGGCAAAGAGGGTCAGCCCCTTCGCTCGAGAGGTGTCTTTGAGAAGAACCAAAAATAAGGTTTCACCAACACAATTTTGTATGTATTTCACAACTTTGAAGGAGAACATAATAAGGCAGCTGCTCCCTATCCATTCCCACAACAATTTGTGCCTGCTTTTTACAGGTCTTTTGTTTTCAAGTGTTCCTTTTAAGATAGAACGCGGCCCTTCTATACAGCCAACCCAGGCCCTCCTTCAACAGGAGCGTGTTTCCACCCCACCATATCTGGCCCATCATTTTGAAAACATACAGAGCACTCAAGTTATTGATCTTGCCTATACACATACCCCCTCTCCTGCTTTTACAAATTGGGTACATGAGAAGTTAGTAGCAGGGTCCCGTCCCCCCCTACACCTTGGAAATAGATGCGTTCTGGCCCCTGCTTCAGACCACAGACCACAATTGCTGCAAAATGCCTAGGCATTTCTATGAAAAAAGGTTCCAGGGTAGATATTGGAATGAGGTCTGAGGATAGTAGAGGTACATAGGGGTTTAGGGCACTACTGTTTGGGGGTATGGAATGGCCAGGGAGAGGGCTGGCTGGCGGAGGGTCATTTTCTGTTCCCACAGCAGGTCAGGAAAAACAAATGTGGATGGAGGCTCTGTCTGGGGCGATGATCATGGGAGGCTCTAAGGATTGTCTGCTGTCTGTTGCAAAGCAGGAAGATGGAAAAACAGTAGTGTTTAATTTACAGGTATAACAAGAAAGCAGAGAGTTATAATAAAGGGAATTTATTAGTGGGAAGATTAAAAACGAGGGAAGTTAGGAGTAGGAGCCTTTTTGATAAACTTTGCAAACCCAGAAAAACTCTGGGTTGGAAGTCGTGTTAAGAAGACTGACACAAAAGAGTAAGGTGTATACATCCTACAATTTAAATAGATACATTTTACAATTTTGTTATGTCAAAGCCTACCAGTTTTGTGAGAAACTCTTTATACAAGACAAAATAAATACAAAACACATCTTTTTGGGCAATGCAACTTTTCCCCAGTGCAAGAGGGGGGGATGCAAAGAAGGGACAATGTGCCATGTGTGTGTGTGTGTGTGTCAGTGCACAGTAGCTGATAACAAACTTTTTCTTATCTCACGAGGGCCACATGGTGGGCTGCAGATGTTCAAACCTGAAAGATAGAGGAAATAAGGGTGTTTTAAACAACAACAACACAACTAAAGGCAGGAGAGAGGAACAGGCCAATCATCAGGTCAAAATTATAATATTTAATAGCCTCTTCAAATTAACCAATAAGGGGCCCCTTTGAAAGACAGGGGAAATACCAAGGGAGGGCTTTCAAAGATCTCTATCAGGCTTTTCAGAGTTAGGACCAAGACATAATAATAATAAGCCTGAATGTAGAAAGTTCTTCTATCAGGTAAGGACTGTTTTGTTTGTTAACTCAGCATAAAGGGAACTAGTAGTCCAGCATAAAGTTATACACAGAAGTTAATCATCTGGGTTGCATTTAATGGTGGTGGTTGTTAAAAAAGAAAAAGGAAAAAGAAAGATCATGAAGTATGCAGACAGATAGGTGGTTTTTGAACAGTATGGTTTGTTGTTTTCTGGGCAGTTTGACAGCCATGTGCACCAGCGCTCTTAATGTCCCTGCGCTGTTAGATGGAGGATGGGGGTGACGGAGGTGTGGAAGAAAGAGGTTTGCAGGCTCCTACTGT
The DNA here is from genome assembly GCA_026167975.1 of Phrynosoma blainvillii. NCBI lineage: Eukaryota > Metazoa > Chordata > Lepidosauria > Squamata > Phrynosomatidae > Phrynosoma > Phrynosoma blainvillii. Next base: position 35,447,768 of record JANUYF010000006.1, read on the forward strand.
TGCTTATTTAGCTGTGTAGTTTGTTGTGTATAAAGAGCAGCATCTGATCTTTTCCCAGAAGCTGTGGATGCAGGATCATAAATGGCTTGGGCTTTTTAACCACTTAATCTCCACAGCCTCTGAGGATAGCAACCCTTTCCTCTTCTTCAGCTTTTGCAAAAGCTCTTCATTGACACTCCTCTGAATTTGGAGGAAGAATGGGACAGGGAGATCTTCTGCCAAGTATTAACTAACTCTTAGCTTATACAGAGCCATATGAAGTCCAGTGGTCTTCAGAAGGGAATGTAAGGCTTGCCAAGTGCCAAGTAGCTGGCCTCTTTTAAAAAAGGTTTTATTGGTCTTTAAGGCAGCCAAAAAGGGCTCACTGCTGGCCTGTCCCATCCACACTCGACTGATAAATCTAAATGCATACTCCTAATTACAATGAACTCTTTAGCACACAGTTCACATATGAATGTAGGCAGGGGTAGAAAAGAGAAAGGAAGCAAAATCCCACAGGTTGTTGATGGTCCACAGAGTTTATTATTTTAAAAAGCACAAAGCGTTTCGGCCATGGCACAAATTGGCCTTCCTTAGGGGCTGTTGTAAAATAAATAAAACTACATTAATTATAGTTGTGGTATTGGGACAACATATAAAGCACCTCTAAAAAGCAAATAACTATTATCCATATTATCATATACATACCTACTACCAGAGATTTTAGGAGTTGCAGCCTGCACTTTCAACAAAGTGGACTCTCTGAGTATTAGAAGGAAGGGACTAGGACTACACTGAGTTCTTATTTATGGATTTTTTGAAGTAACATCATCAAAGAGAGCCAATGATGCAAGCTGTCAATAAATCTACTCAGTTCTGTTCTATCCAGTTGATGCAATATTGAAATTATTTGTAGCCATTGATTGCAAATTTTTATATAAGACAGTGTATTTCCAAATCCTCATCCAAACCATGGTACTAAAGTTTTAAGTTTCCAAAATCCACTCTACCTCTTTCTTCTTTAAACAATTCTTCTTTTTATTATTTATCACCTCCAGTACCCAAAAACTTATGGTGGGTGCTGCATGTTTCATTTGTTCAAAGGGATTAACCAGAGGACCCCTATTCTTTTATTTCTCAAAATGGCCAGATGTGCAGCTAGTCTTTGTTTGATATATCTCGATGTTCATCCCATCAAGATGGATCTCTTCCATCTCTTACATTGGATTGCATAATTACAAAAGTGCTTATTTATACCATTTTTGAGCTACAAAATTGTTAAATTCATTCATTGTGGTTGTGTAGTTTATACAGGCTTATACAGAATAAAGCTAACTTGAGATCTAATCCTCCCCCAGTAGTTGCTTCTCTTTGGCTTCCTTTCTCTTAATATGGCCTTGCCCGCTGGGCTTGACTAGCCTCTGATGTACTTGGAAATTGTCTCCTTGTTTATTGTTATTGGTATTTTAAATTAGATTTTAATTGAGGCCGATTGAATGTATTTTTAAGGGGGGGGGTGTTATATGTCTGTTATAATGTGTGGGTTGTTATTTTAATGTAAGCCGCCTTGATAGCCTTGGCTAAAGGCGGAGTAAAAATAAAATATTATTATTATTATTATTATTATTATTATTATTATTATTATTATTATTATATATTTATTGCATTTACATTGGATTGCATAATTACAAAAGTGCTTATTTATACCATTTTTGAGCTACAAAATTGTTAAATCCATTCATTGTGGTTGTGTAGTTTACAGTATACACAGAGTTGCCCCAAACACAGTGCTATTGGATTTTCTATTTGAGATCCTAAAGGCTGCCCTCAGCAGCATGTCTTTAATATTTCTTAATCTTTTGTATGAAATTGTGGGTGTTCTTTGCATCCTGAAATATTTCCAATCAAATACCAATGTTTCTTCATAGATTGTTGTAAACTATTTGTTACATGGTGAAATGACAATGCACAATGTATGTGATTACTGTGGGGGTCTATCTGTTTCTTCTAAAGTTCTGAGTGAGACCTACAGGCAGCTTTAGGATATCCATTAGCTATAACATGTTGTGGATAACTTCTATCCCTTAACTGTTTATTTAATTGGGGGTTGGGGGTCTGGAATGGATCTCCCGTGAAAACGGAGGGGTGACGGTACTTCCCAATTTTATGGCATTGATAGTTAGGTTTTATACTGTTTATCTTTCTTTCAATACCTTATTTTTATATATACTACTTTAGAATCCTCCAGTCTGAGATGGCGGGGGAAAAGCAGAAATAGCCAAAATGTGGTGGGACAGAGAGTGCTTAGTAGGGGCCAAGTTTTTACTTTAACTTATGCTTTTCCCTAGTTTCAGCTCAGCTTTATGTATCTTTCATGAATATGTTTTTCACTCTCCCTTGGACATGTTTTATTGTTCAAAAATTGTAATTCAAACATCTTGAAAGTATTCTATCTATACCTTAACACACGTATCTTGTAATTCATATGCAATGTATGACAAAAGTTTTAGGAGTGTAAAACAATAAAGAAAAAGGTTTTATATGATTTTTTTTTTAAAAAAAAGAATTCTTCCTCCTTAGAACAGTGTCATTTCACCCTTAGAAACTGTCCATATGGGAGGTTATTTTCTTAGTTCGGGGATGGCAGCTATCAGACTTCAAATAAGTATTTACAACTGCAGGTTTCCAGTACATTAACTCTTAAATCCAAAAAGTGGACCTCAGAGTTACGGTATTCTAAATCAAACTGTATAGAATTTTGTAGAAATTTTTATAGAATTTGTAGAATTTTTAATTCAGTGGCATTACCTCTCCATATAAAAATACATCATCTAAAGATCTGACCCCCATTTTAAGCTTATCTTTGACACAACCAAAATGGCCACCCTCTTGGGGTTCTAGGTTTGGGATTCTAAGTTTTGGTGGGTTGATTTTGGGGGTTCTAGGTATTGGAGTTCCACTGAACCTTAGTTTGGGAAACAGAAGGGATATTAAGACAAATAAATAAAAACTACATTATGAATTTTTACATGGAAAATTTTCAGTCTAATAATTAATTATTTAATTATTAATTATAAAACAATGACCGTTTAGGGCACATTTCCAAGATTATTGAGGTCATTATACAAGAAGGGAATTTCTCTGGGATACATTACACATAAAGAGAGTAACTCCCTCATAAAATCTAATCCCCAGGACACCCCTTTTCAATATTTTGCCTAAAATACATACTGTTCCCTCCCCCCTGGAAGACTGATAGTGTCTGCTGGTGACTCAGTTCTAGAGCCAATAGCAATGGAGCAAATGCCTTTCTCAAAATTTTCCATGTAAAAATTCATAATGTAGTTTTTATTTATTTGTCTTAATATCCTTTCTGTTTCCCAAACTAAGGTTCAGTGGAACTCCAATACCTAGAACCCCCAAAATCAACCCACCAAAACTTAGAATCCCAAACCTAGAACCCCAAGAGGGTGGCCATTTTGGTTGTGTCAAAGATAAGCTTAAAATGGGGGTCAGATCTTTAGATGATGTATTTTTATATGGAGAGGTAATGCCACTGAATTAAAAATTCTACAAATTCTATAAAAATTTCTACAAAATTCTATACAGTTTGATTTAGAATACCGTAACTCTGAGGTCCACTTTTTGGATTTAAGAGTTAATGTACTGGAAACCTGCAGTTGTAAATACTTATTTGAAGTCTGATAGCTGCCATCCCCGAACTAAGAAAATAACCTCCCATATGGACAGTTTCTAAGGGTGAAATGACACTGTTCTAAGGAGGAAGAATTCTTTTTTTAAAAAAAAAATCATATAAAACCTTTTTCTTTATTGTTTTACACTCCTAAAACTTTTGTCATACATTGCATATGAATTACAAGATACGTGTGTTAAGGTATAGATAGAATACTTTCAAGATGTTTGAATTACAATTTTTGAACAATAAAACATGTCCAAGGGAGAGTGAAAAACATATTCATGAAAGATACATAAAGCTGAGCTGAAACTAGGGAAAAGCATAAGTTAAAGTAAAAACTTGGCCCCTACTAAGCACTCTCTGTCCCACCACATTTTGGCTATTTCTGCTTTTCCCCCGCCATCTCAGACTGGAGGATTCTAAAGTAGTATATATAAAAATAAGGTATTGAAAGAAAGTATAAAACCTAACTATCAATGCCATAAAATTGGGAAGTACCGTCACCCCTCCGTTTTCACGGGAGATCCATTCCAGACCCCCAACCCCCAATTAAATAAACAGTTAAGGGATAGAAGTTATCCACAACATGTTATAGCTAATGGATATCCTAAAGCTGCCTGTAGGTCTCACTCAGAACTTTAGAAGAAACAGATAGACCCCCACAGTAATCACATACATTGTGCATTGTCATTTCACCATGTAACAAATAGTTTACAACAATCTATGAAGAAACATTGGTATTTGATTGGAAATATTTCAGGATGCAAAGAACACCCACAATTTCATACAAAGGATTAAGAAATATTAAAGACATGCTGCTGAGGGCAGCCTTTGGGATCTCAAATAGAAAATCCAATAGCACTGTGTTTGGGGCAACTCTGTGTATACTGTAAACTACACAACCACAATGAATGGATTTAACAATTTTGTAGCTCAAAAATGGTATAAATAAGCACTTTTGTAATTATGCAATCCAATGTAAATGCAATAAATATATAATAATAATAATAATAATAATAATAAAATTTTATTTTTACTCCGCCTTTAGCCAAGGCTATCAAGACGGCTTACATTAAAATAACAACCCACACATTATAACAGACATATAACACCCCCCCTTAAAAATACATTCAATCGGCCTCAATTAAAATCTAATTTAAAATACCAATAACAATAAACAAGGAGACAATTTCCAAGTACATCAGAGGCTAGTCAAGCCCAGCGGGCAAGGCCATATTAAGAGAAAGGAAGCCAAAGAGAAGCAACTACTGGGGGAGGATTAGATCTCAAGTTAGCTTTATTCTGTATAAGCCTGTATAAACTACACAACCACAATGAATGAATTTAACAATTTTGTAGCTCAAAAATGGTATAAATAAGCACTTTTGTAATTATGCAATCCAATGTAAGAGATGGAAGAGATCCATCTTGATGGGATGAACATCGAGATATATCAAACAAAGACTAGCTGCACATCTGGCCATTTTGAGAAATAAAAGAATAGGGGTCCTCTGGTTAATCCCTTTGAACAAATGAAACATGCAGCACCCACCATAAGTTTTTGGGTACTGGAGGTGATAAATAATAAAAAGAAGAATTGTTTAAAGAAGAAAGAGGTAGAGTGGATTTTGGAAACTTAAAACTTTAGTACCATGGTTTGGATGAGGATTTGGAAATACACTGTCTTATATAAAAATTTGCAATCAATGGCTACAAATAATTTCAATATTGCATCAACTGGATAGAACAGAACTGAGTAGATTTATTGACAGCTTGCATCATTGGCTCTCTTTGATGATGTTACTTCAAAAAATCCATAAATAAGAACTCAGTGTAGTCCTAGTCCCTTCCTTCTAATACTCAGAGAGTCCACTTTGTTGAAAGTGCAGGCTGCAACTCCTAAAATCTCTGGTAGTAGGTATGTATATGATAATATGGATAATAGTTATTTGCTTTTTAGAGGTGCTTTATATGTTGTCCCAATACCACAACTATAATTAATGTAGTTTTATTTATTTTACAACAGCCCCTAAGGAAGGCCAATTTGTGCCATGGCCGAAACGCTTTGTGCTTTTTAAAATAATAAACTCTGTGGACCATCAACAACCTGTGGGATTTTGCTTCCTTTCTCTTTTCTACCCCTGCCTACATTCATATGTGAACTGTGTGCTAAAGAGTTCATTGTAATTAGGAGTATGCATTTAGATTTATCAGTCGAGTGTGGATGGGACAGGCCAGCAGTGAGCCCTTTTTGGCTGCCTTAAAGACCAATAAAACCTTTTTTAAAAGAGGCCAGCTACTTGGCACTTGGCAAGCCTTACATTCCCTTCTGAAGACCACTGGACTTCATATGGCTCTGTATAAGCTAAGAGTTAGTTAATACTTGGCAGAAGATCTCCCTGTCCCATTCTTCCTCCAAATTCAGAGGAGTGTCAATGAAGAGCTTTTGCAAAAGCTGAAGAAGAGGAAAGGGTTGCTATCCTCAGAGGCTGTGGAGATTAAGTGGTTAAAAAGCCCAAGCCATTTATGATCCTGCATCCACAGCTTCTGGGAAAAGATCAGATGCTGCTCTTTATACACAACAAACTACACAGCTAAATAAGCAACAGTAGGAGCCTGCAAACCTCTTTCTTCCACACCTCCGTCACCCCCATCCTCCATCTAACAGCGCAGGGACATTAAGAGCGCTGGTGCACATGGCTGTCAAACTGCCCAGAAAACAACAAACCATACTGTTCAAAAACCACCTATCTGTCTGCATACTTCATGATCTTTCTTTTTCCTTTTTCTTTTTTAACAACCACCACCATTAAATGCAACCCAGATGATTAACTTCTGTGTATAACTTTATGCTGGACTACTAGTTCCCTTTATGCTGAGTTAACAAACAAAACAGTCCTTACCTGATAGAAGAACTTTCTACATTCAGGCTTATTATTATTATGTCTTGGTCCTAACTCTGAAAAGCCTGATAGAGATCTTTGAAAGCCCTCCCTTGGTATTTCCCCTGTCTTTCAAAGGGGCCCCTTATTGGTTAATTTGAAGAGGCTATTAAATATTATAATTTTGACCTGATGATTGGCCTGTTCCTCTCTCCTGCCTTTAGTTGTGTTGTTGTTGTTTAAAACACCCTTATTTCCTCTATCTTTCAGGTTTGAACATCTGCAGCCCACCATGTGGCCCTCGTGAGATAAGAAAAAGTTTGTTATCAGCTACTGTGCACTGACACACACACACACACACATGGCACATTGTCCCTTCTTTGCATCCCCCCCTCTTGCACTGGGGAAAAGTTGCATTGCCCAAAAAGATGTGTTTTGTATTTATTTTGTCTTGTATAAAGAGTTTCTCACAAAACTGGTAGGCTTTGACATAACAAAATTGTAAAATGTATCTATTTAAATTGTAGGATGTATACACCTTACTCTTTTGTGTCAGTCTTCTTAACACGACTTCCAACCCAGAGTTTTTCTGGGTTTGCAAAGTTTATCAAAAAGGCTCCTACTCCTAACTTCCCTCGTTTTTAATCTTCCCACTAATAAATTCCCTTTATTATAACTCTCTGCTTTCTTGTTATACCTGTAAATTAAACACTACTGTTTTTCCATCTTCCTGCTTTGCAACAGACAGCAGACAATCCTTAGAGCCTCCCATGATCATCGCCCCAGACAGAGCCTCCATCCACATTTGTTTTTCCTGACCTGCTGTGGGAACAGAAAATGACCCTCCGCCAGCCAGCCCTCTCCCTGGCCATTCCATACCCCCAAACAGTAGTGCCCTAAACCCCTATGTACCTCTACTATCCTCAGACCTCATTCCAATATCTACCCTGGAACCTTTTTTCATAGAAATGCCTAGGCATTTTGCAGCAATTGTGGTCTGTGGTCTGAAGCAGGGGCCAGAACGCATCTATTTCCAAGGTGTAGGGGGGGACGGGACCCTGCTACTAACTTCTCATGTACCCAATTTGTAAAAGCAGGAGAGGGGGTATGTGTATAGGCAAGATCAATAACTTGAGTGCTCTGTATGTTTTCAAAATGATGGGCCAGATATGGTGGGGTGGAAACACGCTCCTGTTGAAGGAGGGCCTGGGTTGGCTGTATAGAAGGGCCGCGTTCTATCTTAAAAGGAACACTTGAAAACAAAAGACCTGTAAAAAGCAGGCACAAATTGTTGTGGGAATGGATAGGGAGCAGCTGCCTTATTATGTTCTCCTTCAAAGTTGTGAAATACATACAAAATTGTGTTGGTGAAACCTTATTTTTGGTTCTTCTCAAAGACACCTCTCGAGCGAAGGGGCTGACCCTCTTTGCCTATCCACATGGAAGCCTAACATCGGTCATGGCTGGTGGGGCATGTACAGGCAAGACACCCCTCCTACTCCAAATCTACCCTTTTGGGGAGCATAGCCCCTGTTTGTGAGTTGTGTACTGCTGTGAGAACTGAAAAGCCTCTGGTGAACTGGAAACCAGCTCATGGAGTCCAGGATGGAGCAACAAGCACACATTGCTCCAAAATACACACTTCTGCAAAAGAAAAAAGATAGCTGTCACTTCCCAAAATTAAAAATCCTGCCATGGCAGCAAGGAAAGCTCTTCCTTTTGGTCACAGCTGCTAGCCTGAGTGTGGAGGAAGGCTCACACCTTGCCTCAAAATGTATGTTTCTGCAACAAGAAGAACAAAATATGGGCTGCAAAATGGAAATTCCCAAAAATGGGAAGTAGTTTTCCTTGGAATCTGTTACTGGTGGTCAAGGGCTTTTGTATGACCACGGGGAGGGTTCACACTTCACCCCAAAATGAGTATTTCCATGAAAAATGGCTGCTCTGTTGGGGAGAACACACACACATGGGGCTGCTCTATGCAGAAACAGCTCTTGGGGAGGGAAAGGAGAAAGCCCTGGGAGCTTAGGGAGAACGCAGCGTCCGTCCGGGTGAAGAGAGCAGGGGCCCAAGGGAGGGCCACATACATGACACTGCAGGGAGGGCATGCTCCCAACTCACTACCTTCCATTGGTTGTGGCGGAGGGAAATGGACCAATCAGCGATGCTCAAAAGGCACCGCTGTTTTTGAAAACACTCTCCTGGGGAGGAGAAAAAGGGTCCCAGCCCTTCTTCTTCTCAGCCTCCCTGCACTTCAGAGCTGTGAAGCTCAGATCCAGACCGACTGCTGAAGAGTGAAGGACCTCTCCCCTCCTCTGAGCTCTACGCTCCTGGAAACCCTTCCCTCCTCTCTCTCTTTCTCTCTCTATCGGAGGTGCTGAGACCGACTTGGAAATGTATAACACTCCACCCTGAAAAAACAGGTTTGTGACAGTGAAAGCCGCTGCCCCCCCAAAACTCATGCTCATATACCCTATCCTGGGAGTGGGACCCCTCTCTGTGAGAACTCATTGGATGGTGCCAGGGGGTGGGGGTCTTTGGGCCAATCCGCTTCTCTCAAAAGCGCGCCGTTTTTTGAAAACACACCCCCAGGGGAGGGGCGAGCGGTAGCAGATTGGACGGCGCGCCTTTCCGAAGCTCAGAGCGCAACAGACCTCTGAACTGTTCACTTCGGGAGCTCGAGACAAGTCCGGAGACATGTCACAACCACCCCGAAAACTAAAGTTGGCGCAGAAAAAATGGCTGCTGACTGCCATCTTCGAACACGGCTTGCGGCTATACCGTCGGACGGAGAGGTATGGGAGCTGCTCCTAGTGGTCAGCGGGCCCGAGACGAATCCGTAGAGGGGTCACACAACCCCCAAAAAAACAACTTTTGCAAAAAACAAAATGGCCAAACTTTTGGGGTTCAGGGGGACCACTGATTGAACCCCAAAAAAGTGGCACCCCCCAAAAAAGTGGAACCCCAAAAAAGTGGCACCCCAAAAATGGGCACCCCAAAAAATGGGCACCCAAAAAATTGGCACCCCAAAAAGTGGCACCCCAAAAAAGTGGCACCCCCAAAAAGTGGCACCCCAAAATCTAGAACCCCCAAAATCTGGAACCCCCAAGCCTAGAAACCCAAAAATACTGGCACCCCAAAACCTAGAACCACCCCAAAAACAGGGAGGCGGGATTAAGACCCAAAAAGGGGGCGGAGCACCTGTCACTTTTTGATTTGACGAAAGGTGGGGGTATTATACTACTCATGTCAGTTTGAAGGCTCAAGGCGACAACAAATCATGGCACTCAGCGCTGTGGTGGGATGATCATACGCTGGTAGTTTCTCTGGAGTGGAATTTCCCCCTCAGGTTGGAAGAGGTTCCCAACCTTTGCTGCAAGACATGTGAGGCTGTTTGGCATCTATTTGTCCTCATCCCTTTCCTGGAAGGCCAAGGGAGAATGAAGAGGAGGAGGCCGCAGTGGCTGAGGCAGGAGTCACGAGGGCACAGCTGCACAGCCTGTTTTGTAACAACGCACGGGGTTGATGGGCTCCAGATGTTGCCAGAGGCCCAGCGTCCAACAAGCTCCGATTGTGGGAAAAGAGGGAAGGTTGAGCCGGGCTGGCCTGGGCCTCCATCCCGTCCTGCTGGCTCCCTGCGAGGGGCGGAAGTGGCTTCGGCGTGACGTGAGGGCTTGCTTTGCCCTTGGACAGTTGCTTCGGGGGCAGATAGGGCTCAGAAGGAACGTCCAGGTCGCTCTGGGCTGAACAGGCCAGACCAAACTTGTATCAGGCCAGGTTTAAATGTTTTAAAAGCCCCAAGCCTCTGTGTCCTCTGGGTGCTCCCCTTTCCCATCCTCCTGCCTAAAATTCCCCCAAGATCTCCCCTTCTGAATTGGCCAAAGTGGGAGGGCCCAGGCAGGGAAGGGTGGCTCTTGGCCTTCTTGCTGAACCTCCTCCAAATGCATAAGCCAAGAACTATCAAAAATATACTTCTGTCTGCATGGTTTCAGGGAAAGTGAATAGGCTGGCGAATGTACGGTAGGTCATGAGCAAAGCCAGGACCTCAGCCATGTAAAAGCAAGTTCTCTGAGGACAAAGCCGAAGATTTTGTGGGCAGGGGCTGAGTGGATGAGGATGCTTGGCTCCTTGAAATGACTTCAGCAGCATTGGGCCCCCTCTGGGTCTCCATGTGCCCTTTTAACTCTCTGCCAAGGAGACCCCCCCCCCCCCACATTCACAGCTCCTAAAAGTCCTCTTGAACCCAAGTCATGCAAACAAAAAGAGGTGCTACAGAGGAAGGTCTAGGACCAGGTCAAGGGGAGTGACAGTGCCACTCAAGCCTGCTTGGGGAGGACCACCCCAGAGGGCTCTGCTCTCATTGCAGGGAGGATACTGAGAGCCTGGAGGGACCCCGGAGGAGGGCAACCAAGATGGCCAATGGCCTGGAAGCCACGGAGCCCTTGGGAGCTGGGTATGTTTAGCCTCAAGGAATCACTTATCTAAAGGGGGGCTGATAGTGGAAGATGGAGCAAGCTTGTCTAACGCTGTTTCAGAGGGTGGGACCCTGTCATAGAATTATAGAAGAGCTGGAAGAGACCCCCTGGGGCCATCTAGTCTCATGCCCTTCTTCTGCCGTGAAGGAAGACACCATCCAAGCCCTCCTGCCTGTGACAGATGGCCATACGGCCTCTTTTCATTTCAAAACCTCCAAAGAAGGAGACTCCGCCACTCTCTGAGGGACTTATTGCTTTCACACATCGACACTAAGGGACCACTGTAAAGACCTGAAAGAAAGATCTGCCATCGCCCCAACCCAGGCAATGGCCCTTCTAGGTCCAGCCAGAGGGAGACTGGTCTGACCGCTGCCCTGGGAGAGAAGGGTCAGGTCAGGAGGAAGGGCAAAAGGGCTGAGACTCTGCTCTCCTTGGACTTATGCTTTGGCATTGGCCTGGGCCAGGATGCAGCCTGGAATGCAGAGGTGTCACTGGGGGGGGGGGGTGCGGGGGGGGATGGCCCCAGGTGACCCCTAAAAGGCGGGGGGGGAGGGGGGTGACCCCAGTGCCTGCTTACTACCTTTTGGCCTGCGGCATTCGCCTGCTCCCCTTAAAATGCTTTACGTTTAAGAGATGGTGGGAGGGGGGTGAAGTGCAGCAGGAGGAGGAGGGGAAAGGAGGGGCCCCAGGGGTTTTTAAAATCAAAGTTCCAAGTTTCAAAATAATAATTAAAAATAATCTTTTGTTGTTGTTGTTTTAAAAACGGAACCCATCAGACTTTAGCCAAATCTTCGCTATGTCTATGTAAACGCATTTAGGTCGTGGGTATGATATTGTGATCTGAAGGTCTCCTTTTAATAAAGGGGGGTGGGGTGGGGGGTGGGGGGTGGCGGCGGCGGCCCCGGCCTTTGGAAGACCTCTGGCGGCGGGGAGGAGGAGGCGGCGGCGGCGGCGGCATCGACGGACGGAGGGACGGAGGGGGATCGGGACCATCATCGCACGGCAGGTAGGCGGGCAAGCGGGCCGTCGAGGGGGAGGCGTCCCCTCCCTCCCTCCTCCTCCTCCTCCTCCTCCCCGGGGGCCCAGAGCCGGCGGAAGAGGGCCCCCCGAGGAGGGACGTCTCCTCCTCCTCCCTCCCTCCCTTCCTTCCTTCCTTCCTTCCTTCCTTCCTTCCTTCCTTCCTTCCTTCCCTTGGCCCCGGGGAGAGAAGCGGCCTGAAGGCGCGGCGAAGGTGAGCGAGGCCCCGGGAGCAGAGAACGGGGGGTGGGGGGGTGGGTGGGGGGGCTGGACGGAGGGAGGGAGGGGTCCCGGGGCGCCTTCGGGGAACGGGCTCTGCCTCTCCCTCCCGGAGGAACCGAGCAGAGCAGAGCAGAGCAGAGGAGAGGAGAGGGAATGGATGCCCGCCTGCCCTTGTCCGGAGTCCGGGGGTCGCTCCCTCTCTCGGTGCGGGGAAGGCGGCCCTCCTGGGAGGGAGGGAGGGAGGGAGGGAGGGAGGGGGGAGGCAATGGGGGGCTGGGGGGGCACCGGGGAGTCCTTCCCTCCCTCCTTCCTTCCCTCTTTCCTGGACGTGGCGCATTCCGCGCATTCCTGGCATTTCTCCGGGATCCGCGCTGGGAGAGCCCCCGGGCCGAAGGACGGACGGACGGACGGACGGAGGGGGTCCAGGAGGGGTCCGTCCGGTCCACCTGAAGGGGGCCTTCGGGGGGGGGCAGCAGAGGCTAGCTCCCCCAGGCTTTGGCACCGACAGCCGCTCTCACCGTGGTCCGCTGGGTGGAAGCGGGAGGGCTCAGCCCTCGCAAGGGAGCCCCTGAGCATGTACAGACGGCATCATTCCCCGACGGCCCTTTGGGTCCTGGGAAGGGGATGGGGGCCTTCTGTTTTGTGGGCAAGAGAGGAAGGCTCAGGCCGTGCCCCCTCTGGTCCCCCTCACAAGGGGGCCAGAGCCTTCCAAGGGCGCACTTGAACCCAAGACAGCTGTGCCACCAGGGCCTGGGGCAAGAGAGCAGGGCAAAGGCATTAGCGGAGGATGGGCGCGTCAGCACCAGGCTGGGCGGGGGGGCGGGGGGGGATGCACCCCCTGGACCCCCTCCCCTCCCCTCCCCTCCCCCCTTTGGATCTGTGGGGCTGGCCTGAAGGCTGAGGTCAGGGGCAGCTCCTCCCTTCCCGGAGGCTGGCGGCCTGGGCCTGGGCCTGGGCCTGGCGCTGGACCGAAGGCAGCCTTGCCATAGTCCCAGCAGGCCTCTGTGGGGCAGGACTAGGGGGTCTCGCAGGAGGGCCCAAGAGGGTCCCAGTGGGGGGGGGGGGAAAGCGGCTCTTGGAACTGCCCCACCGGATGGAGGGGAGGGGGTTAGTGCATGATGGGCATCCCTCTCCCTCTGTCTCCCCCCTTCTTCTTTCTCCCCTTGCCAAGAGGGAGGCCAGGCCAGGCCAGGCCAGGCCAGGGCCCCCCTGAATGCTTCCCTTGGGCCCTCTGGTGCCTTTCTCTGGATCGCAGGGCAGCCATGGCTTCTCCCTGGCCTCCCTTCTGGGATCCAGAATGCGGAGCAAGCGAACTCTTCGGGAGGCTGGGAGAGCTGGCCCACAAGGAGGCCATGGGCCCCTTGGCCACTCCACTCCAGCCGGAGGCTTGGGGCTGGGAGAAGGGCCCTCTGTGCAAGGCCGCCGGGCAATGGGCCACCCTACCCCCTACCCCCCCCCTTCCTTGGGGTCTGAGCCAGGAGAGGGGTGGGGGGGTGGGGGTCCGGCCACCCTTCCTTTGTCTCTTCGTGGGAAAGGCGGGGGGGGGTGCCTGGGGTGTTGTCCGCCTGTCTCCTTGGCAACCCATGACCCAAAGGGCCCTCCTCCTCCTCCTCCTCCTCTCTGGGCCGGATCCGAACGTGGGACAGGAAGGGCTGCTTCCTCCCAGTGACTCAGTCTGTGAACTGGAACTGCCCAGTGGCCACCTCTGGCTTTTCTCCGAGGGTCTTTGGGGTAAGTGCCCTGGGCCCTGGGGAGGGGCAGGGGGCTCCCCTTGCTTGGCAGGACCAGTGGGGTGGGTCCCCATGGCCCGGCGAGGAGGGGGCTGTGCAGGGGGCTGGCCTGGCCAAGACCCCCGGGGCTCTGGGCCGCTCTCCATCTTGGCGGCTGGGGTCTTCCTGGAGGGTCTCAGCCAGGGCAGGCAGGGCAAGAGGGGGCAGCTGGAGGGATGGGGCGGCCCAGAGCCGGTCAGCGGGCGTTGGTTGCTCGGCCATCATCTCGGCCTCCTTGGCCCTGCCGCGTCCAGCTGCTGTGGGCGGCCTGGCCTGGGCTGGGCTTCGGCCTCTGCCGCCCCCACAATTCCCAGGCCAGGAGGGGAGAAGGGCTCCGTCCCTTGTGCTTCAGAAGGGGCAAGGAAAGAGGCTCGGAAGGCCTCCCGTCGTTTTTATGGGGTGAGCGGGGGGGGGGGCCACGACACACACACAGTGGGACCCCTCCCCCAAAACTAGAGGGGCTCTGTGGTTGACGTCCAGGCTCCTCTCTGGAGCTGACTGACCCGTTGGCATTTGCTGCCCAGCCTCTCCCAGCCAAGACAAGCGCCTCATTCTCTGGCCAGCTGGAGAAGAAAGGCGGCCTTGTGGCTGGCAATTGGGGGCGGGGGGGGGCTCTCCCGAAACAGAGGCTGCTTGTCAGGGCCGGGATCCCAACTGGCCATCCATCCCCCGGCCAGGAGCAGGAGCAGGAGCAGGAGCAGGAGCAGGAGCAGGAGGGAGGACAAGGCAAGGCTGGGGCGGGGGGCTGGGGGGGGGCTGGCATCCCCTTTCCCTTCTGAGAGGGAGGCCTCCGGGGGTCTTTTTGGCTGAGCGTGGATTGAGGGAGGCAGGGAAGGAGGGAGGGCTGGCAGCTGGGACCCCTGCATCCCTGAGGAGTGGGGTGGAGGGGGGCTCAGATGGCACACTCCTGGTCCTGGTCCTGGCCTGTGGCTGGCACACGCCTCTTGAGAAAATGGAGGGGCTTTGGGGGAGCTGCACTCGTGGGGGGGGGGGAGAGGAGGAGGAGGAGGAACAGGTGAGGGAGGGGGCAGGCCATGGAGGACGAGGGAGGACGAGCCCCGGAGCAGCAGGAGGGCCCTGCACAGGTAGGATGCTGCTGCTCTTTGTTGTGGGCCATGCATGCACTTGATGCTCGATGGGCAGCGCATGCTTCCTGCCACTGCAACCATTGGAGAAACCTGTAGGGTTGCCCCCCCCCCCAAAGTAAGTGTGTGTGCTGTGTGTGTGTGTGTGTGTGTGTGTGTGCAATCCAGACTCCAGCTGGGAAGGGCTGTGCTTGGCGATGGAGGGCGGCTCTTCGTAATCCTAAATCCGGCGTGATCTCCTCTTCAAGCCCCAAGAAACACAGCCGGAGGGGATGCTCGCGACACATTCCACGCCTGCGCACTTCCCCTGCCTTTGTTGGAGCCAGAGGCCGGGAAGGACAAGGTGCCCACCTGGGAAGGGGCTTCGGGGCCCAGGTGTGGCTGTGGCTGTGGCTGTGGCTGTGGGGCGTCTCTGGGGCAGGGCGTGTCATGCCTCTCTTCTCTCCAGGAGGAGGTCAAGGCAGAGGCAGAGGCAGAAGCGGACGGTGGGGGGGCCATGGAGAGCTGCAGCCGCAAGGTGGGCGCCCCCGCCTCCTGCTCTCTGCGGAGCCCCGTCCAGGTGAGCCAGGGAGGGGAGGGGAGGGGAGGGAAGGGATGGGAAGGCAAGGAAAGGAAGGGGAGGGAAGGGAAGGGAAGGGAAGGGAAGGGAAGGGAAGGGAAGGGAAGGAAAAGAAAGGAAAGGGGAGGGGAGGGGAGGGGAGGGAAGGGAAGGAAGGGGAGGGGAGGGGAGGGGAGGGATGGGAAGGGAAGGGAAAGGGAAAGAAGGGAAGGGATGGGGAGGGGAGGGGAGGGAAGGGAAGGGGAGGGGAGGGGAGGGAAGGGAAGGGAAGGGATGGGGAGGGGAGGGGAGGGAAGGAAAGGAAAGGAAGGGAAGGGAAGGGAAGGGAAGGGAAGGGAAGGGAAGGGAAGGGAAGGGAAGGGAAGGAAAGGAAAGGAAAGGAAGGGGCCAGAGGAGACTGGTCCCAGAGGGAGGTCCTAGTCCTGAAGCCAAGGGGGAGAGGGAGGGGGGCACTGGCTTGAAGATGGGGGTCTTGCAGAGCCCCCTCCCCTTTGCCACAGAATAAAAACTTAAACGGTTTTATGGGCTGCCTTTATTATGATTGGTTTGCTCTGCTGTTTTGCACTGTTGTGTTTAGGTTTTATATTCTTAGGAACTGCCCTGGGAGCAATGTGTGGAAAACTTCCTTTGGGGGACTAGAGTTTCCTGAACTCTTCAGTCAGCAGCCTGACTGGGGAGCTGATTTGGGGAGCTGTAGACCCCCAAAAGTAAATCTTCCATGGCCTGCCTGGAAATCAGTTGGCTGAGGATGGCATGTATATATATATATATTGTGTGAGAGAGAGAGAAGGAAGGAAAGAAAGAAAGAAAGAGAAAGAGAGAAGTGAGGGAGGGGAGAGGGGGGAGGGGCAGTGTCTTCCTCTCCCCCCCCCCCACAGCCCCCCACAGCCCCCCACCCTGAAGCCCTGGGACTCCTGCCTCTGGGACCCCTGTGCCCGCTCTCTCCCTGCCCACAGCCTCCTGCTCTTATGGGGCAGGCCTTTGCTCCCTATGGCGCCTGCCCTTTCCAGATCAAGGGGATTGGCCGCCAATCCCTTAGGCTTAATTGGCTTGCTTGCTGATCCCATTAGATGGAGCCACAGAGCTGGACTCTTCCTGGGACTCCTTCCCTCCCACTTCTGGACCCATGGCTCACCCCAATCCTCCCAGTCCCAGCCCCTGCTCCTCAGCCCCCTTAGGGTGGAGATGGGGGGCCCCCTCCCTGTGTGGCGGATGTCTTCTTCTTCCTCCTCCATCTCCTCCATCTCCTCCTCTCTCTGCAGAACAGTCTCCTGGACCTGACGGAGACCGGCAAAGGGCTGAAGGTGCAGACGGAGAAGCCCCACCTGGTCAGCCTGGGCAGCGGGCGCCTCAGCACTGCCATCACGCTTCTGCCTCTTGAGGAGGGTAAGGCCCAGCCAGGTGCCCCGGGGGCATTTTTTCAGTGGTGAACAAGTTGGGACGAGGAGGGAAAGGGTAAGCTTCCGGCAGCAGAATGGGCTTTTGCAGGATATGTCTTTTCCCCGTGGCTGCAGGACGTCCAACTGCAAGCCAACGGGGTTCAGGACAGGGGCTGAGCACCCTGCTGTGGTGGTGGTGGTGGTGGGGGGGAATGCCAGCTTCTCCCACCGGGCACCAGAAAGCCAGAAGGGCCACACTGTGTGTGGAGGAGAGATGTAGTAGCCGGGTGGCATCCATGCCTGCCCCACGCTGAGCCCTTTCCCTCTCCTCTCTTGCAGGCAAAACGGTGCTGGGCTCAGCCACGGGTGACATTGTGCTGCAGGGGCCTGGTGTGGCTCCCCAGCACTGCTTCATTGAGAACGTGCGGGGAACCCTCACCCTCCACCCCTGTGGCAACCCATGTGCCATCGATGGCCTGGCGGTCACTCGCCCCACACGCCTTTCCCAAGGTAAGGAGATGCCCGCCATTATTCTACACATGTGTCCATGGAAGAACGAGTGGAAGAAAGCAGGCCTCAGGGCTGGTGGCGGGAGATCCAATTTCTAGGACCGAGCCCTTGCCTCTCAGGGCAGGGGAAGGGGTCTTGCAAGAGCAGGCATCCCTTCACCTGCCCTGCTTTGACCTGGATGGGACCTGGCTCAGCTAAGCCCCTCTCAGCCCTGGCTGCTCCATTTGTCAGTGGCCCCAGGTGGACTGGATGGCTCCCTGACTGATTTACATACATCCCTATTTATTTTATAGGCATGGGCAGGAGGGCTTGGCCAGGCCTGGCCCATCCTGGGGTCTCTCCAAGGCCAGGGTTTGGCTCAGATCCTCCCACACAAATGGAAGCAGAGAGTCATGCAATGGGGCAAGCCCAGCATGAGGGAAGGAGGGATCGCTCACCCACCCGTCTGGGCCTGGTACTGGAGGGAGGGAGGCCAAAAAGCAAGAAACAAGCACATGGGTTTCTCCTTCGCCCCCTTCCACACACAGACACGCACACAGCCCCATTGCCTGTCCTTGTGCCCGGGGCTGCCAGGCACAGCAGGAGGACTGTTCCTTGCCAAAGGCCAAGCTGGCATGAAGCAAAATGGAGCAGGGCAGGTGGGGGAGAGCTCTGTGCTGCTGCTCCATCCCAGGCAGCCTGGAAAGGCCTTGTGTGTGTGGGGGGGGGGGGGCTGCCAGGAAAAGAGGGAGGGAGAGGACTGGCCTGCTATGGGTGGCTTCCTGGTGGGACTTCCAAGGCAACCTCTTATGTCTGCTGGGAGACCATCCCCTGGAGAGGGGCAGCAGAAGGGGACAGACTTAGAGCCCCCCCCCTCCCCCCCCCAGCAGAAGCCATTGCCTTGCTCTGCCAGGACTCCATCCCTCTGGGGTGTCTGAGGTATGGGGAGTGGGGTGTGCTGGACCTTTAAGTGGTGGCAGCAATGGTTTTTAATGGTTTAATCAATGGTTTATGTTTTAATGAGCTTTAGTTTTTTGGTAGTTTAATTGCGTTTAGCTTTTGCATGCTGTCAACTTTTAAAATATGTTTGTTTTAGCTGTTATAAGCCTACCTGGGTCCTGCAGTGGGAAGAAAGGTGGGGAGGTAATAATGATAGTATTAGTAATAAGATGATGATGATGATGATGATGAATGATGTTGTGGGGGGGGGGGCAAAGCACTGGCTGTTCCATGCAAGGGAGGACGGAGGTGCAGGTCAGGCGCCCTGGACAGCTCTGGTGCCCGGTTCTTGGCCTCCCTTTGAGGGCAGATGTGTCACAGCCCAGATAAGGGAGAGACATGGCAGAGTGGATGAACCACTGTTTATGTGGGAGGGGGGATCTGGCTTTGCAATGGAGTGGGCCTGGCTCCTGTCTTGGACAGGATTGCACCTGGGGGAAATGGGCAGTACAGGGGGCTTGTGGGGGGAGTTTTGGGGACATGGCTGGGGCTTTGCCTCTAGCGCTGATCTCACCTGAGCATCCCTGGTGATTCTGCACCTTGAAGCCCTGCCTGGGCTGGGCAAGACATCCAAAGCCAGGAGGGATCCTGATGCAGAGGGTCCCTGGGGCAGGTGGGTTGAGAGGTGAGGGGGATTGGCATCCAGTGGGGGCTTCTACTTGTGGCTGTGCCCCCCCCCCCCCGGAAGCCCCTTGGCAGTCTTCCCAATGCTCAGTCCTCCACTCAGGCTCACAGCTGGTGAGTTAGAGTCTATGAGGTGCAACTGTGCATGCAGAGAGTCATTGGGTGTTGTATTCTGTTGCACATTTCCTTTGGGCACAAGGATCAGGTGGCACAATGAGTGTGTATCTCAGTATG
>JANUYF010000006.1:35467277-35594777 GCA_026167975.1 Phrynosoma blainvillii
GGGGGGGAAGAAGCTGTCTAGGGATTTGGAAGGAAAGGAGGAATGGTCGGGGAACCTTTTCCCACTGAGCCGCAAACTCTTCTTCTCAGGATCAATGGGGGGAAGTGGGGCTAATGAAGGGGAAGGCCCTCTGCACATGCTTCCTAGCAGTCTCTCCTTGATACTGACAGCTCCATTCCCTGGCCCTGGTGCACAAAAGGGAAGTATAGAAACATGACATCCTAGAGTTGGAAGGGACCCCAAGGGCCATCTGCTTTGGTCTGAACTGCCTTGTGTTGCTTGCAGAAAGCAAAGGGGAGGAAGGGGCGCAAGGGCAGTGTCCCAGCAGCATGGCTTGGGGAGCTGCCCCCTTCCCTTCTCTCTTCCCGCATACCTGTCAGGTTAAACAGGGTGTTCAGAATATGGAAGCGCTTTGTGTCGTCCCTCTGGATGAACTTGTTTGGGTAGGAATTCCAGATTTCCGCCCTGAGAGTAGGGAAGAGATGCCTTAAGGGGGGGGGGGGGCCTCGGCTCCTTTGGGCAGCCTTCCAGACCCAATTCCCCCAAAGCCCTTCTCTCCCACAAGAGGAAAGACGCCCACCACCAGTCCTCCTCCTCCTCCTCCTCTTCTTCCTCTGGTGCTGCTGCAGCAGGGGTGGATCAGGGCCTCTGGAGAAGGAAGACGAGGGGCTCAGCCCAGGAGCAGCCCCAGCCCCTCTCCCCTGCAATGGGGGGCTCTGGCCCCGCTGCCACATGCCAATCGCAGGGCCCAATTGGGCGGGAGAGCATCCCACCCACAGCCTGGGCCCTAAAGCTGAGCAGCCCAGACACAGCCAAGGCGGATTGTGCCCCTTAGGATGGGAGCGATCGTGGGGGGGGGGGGGGGGGGGAGGGGGGAGGCCTTTCCAGGCACAGCATCAGCTGCCACCATTGTGGGCTGAGGAAATGCCCCAGACTCACTGCCTGCAGAGGAAGGGGAGGGGACCCTGCCTTCTCATTCCAAGCCCCTGGCCTTGGCTGAAGGAGGAAGGGGAGCGCATGCACACACCTACAATGTGGACACGTGCACACACACGCACACACACACACACAGGGCCTGCTGTGCCTCTTGCACCAGTCCTGCACTTTATCTCTGCAAGACAAGCGATCCCCTTCCCAGGATGGCCCCCTCCCCTCCCCTCCTCCAGTAGTTGCTGCTCCTGGCCAGGAAGAAGTTCCACCGGAGAAGCAGGGAAGCAGCCTGAGGGCAGGCGGGGAGGGTGACCTGGGGCCAAAGAGTGTGGGGCTGGACCAGGACTTTTGGCCCCCGCGTGATGCAAAACTGCCCCTCCACCAAAGGGCCAGGGCCATGCCCAAGGGCCACAGCTGCCACGAGAAGGAGATCCACTGCCCAGGGGAGAATAGCCAACTATTTCCACCCGTCCTCACAGCAGAGAGCCCAGGGACAACGGTCTGCATCAGCGTTGGCAGCCACAGTGGCCCTTGCGAGGGGCAGGGTCCATTAGCGGCACTGCGATGCCCACTGCATGCTGCATTTCTTTGCAAACAGTGGGGGAGAGGGTTGCATGGAGGAGTCTTCCAGAGGCACCCCATTCTCCCAGGTGGAAGGGGCAGAGGAGGAAGACCCCCCCCCCGACCAGCACTGACCCCTTGAGGAAGCGGAAGCCGTGGGCACAGACCAGCAGGTTCCCGTGGGAGTCCACCTTCAGAAGGTTCCCATGGAGGGCATCAAAGACCAGGCCCCTGAGGAGAGGAGGGAGGTTGAGAGGCTGTCGTCCCCCCAACGTCCCCACAGGACATCCCCTCCCCCTGGCCTTGGCCCTGGCCTTGGCCCTGTCCAGCCGGCCAGCCCAGGGGCCCTTCCTTACCTGGTGGGGAAGGCCGGGTCGTACTTGTAGGCCAGGATCTCGTGGGGGTACCCGATGGAGACCAAGCGCTCCAGCAGCAGCTCAAAGGCCAGCTCCTCGTAGTCGGGGGACTTGTACACTGCGGGGGGGGGGGGGGGCAGACCCCCGTCAGGGCAGGAGCCCCTTCCCACAACACCCCCTGACCCCCCATCCCATCCCATCCCCAGGGTCAATGGGTCAATGTTCTTATCAGTTGCACATTTCCTAAGAGGCCCCAGCAAGGAGACACAATGCATATCTGCAAGAGGGCATGACTTGGAATATTTGTGCAAAAGAGGCATGACTTGAAGGACCCCCGAAACCCCCCCCCCAAAAAAAAGGTCCCATGATTTCCAAAAGAAGAACAAAGGTCAGATCACATCATGTATGTGTGTCTTTGGGAGCTCAGGAGCCCAAAGGGCCCAAAGACAGGAGGGCCTCTCAATGCCTCCTGTCTCGGGGGGGGGGCTTTGGACCCCCACCTGCCCCCAGCCCAGCCCCTCCCTCTCTTCCGCTTTAGCCCACGAGGAAGACCCCTGCTTTTTTTTGGGGGGGGGGGTCTCTCTGGGTCACAGCTGAAATGCTGAAGACCTCTCAGCCGCCGCCCCCCCCCCCCGCCATTGATCCTTTCATGAGACGCGGCTGTGAGTGGGGTCAGTTGTGGGGATTGGGGCTGGTGGGGTCAGTCAGGTCTGGGGAGGGGGCTGGTGGGGTTTCTGCCCCTTACTCCACAATAGGGGTCCACCCCCACCCCCCATGCCTCTGGTCACACCAAGGCCGGACCCTGGGCTCAGAAGGGGAGCCGTCCATCGGGGCGCCCTGGGCAACGACGACCTTTTGGGGGGCTGGCTCCCTCCCTCCCTCCCCTCGGTCCCTGGGGCCTGGCTGGCAGAGGACGAGGAGGCTGCCCCCAAAGTGGGTCCGGAGAAGAAGTGGGGTGAAGCCCCCCAGAACCGGGCTCCAGGGAAGCCTGCAGCAGTGACCTTTGCCTGTTCATGACCCTTGACCCTTCGAGGGGGGGTCTCTCTCTCTCACTTGCCAGCGTGTAATCCATGTCGAAGCCGAAGCACTTGATCTTCTCCAGCGCCAGGCTCCGGTTCACGAAGATCCTGGAAGGAAGGAAGGAAGGAAGGAAGGAAGGAAGGAAGGAGGGAGGGAGGGAGGGAGGGGGCCCCTTCCCTCGGAGGAGGAGGGATGGCCCCCCTCTGGCCCCTTACCGGTGGTGGGGCTCCCTCTTGACCGGCGCCCGGGAGGCCCCCTCCTCCTCCTCCGGCCGCAGAGACCCCCGGAGCTCCATCCCGGGCTCCTCGGTCTCCCCGGAGAGGCTGCCCATCCTCCGGCCAAGGGCTCGGCTGCCTTCGAGGGGTCAGCGGTGGGGGGGGGGCCGGGGGGCTGGAGGCGGCGGCTCTCCTTCTTCTTCTTCTTCTCGGAGGGGATGAAGCCAGCCCAGAGACCCACAGACCGCCTTTCACCCGGCCGGAGAAGGGCGGCTATGGCCCAGACCAGGGTCCAAGGGGAGGGGAGGGGAGGGGAGGGGAGGGGAGGGGAGGTCCCCGCCCTCTCCGGACCACTGGCCCTGGCCCTGGCCCTGGCCCGGGGGGGGGGGAGTGGGGGGCTCCTCCTGGGTGACCGACCCACAAGAGAGGCCCTCCTCCCTCCCTCCCTCCCTCCCTGGGCTCCTGGCCGGACTTTGGCCCCATATCAGCAAAGGGGAGGAGGAGGAGGAGGAGGAGAAGGGTCGCTGCGAGGCTCGGGCGGCCCGGAGGGGAGTCCGGCAAGGGACCCACCGGCCCCGGACGCTGCTTCTGCCTCCAGCCCCCGGGGCTCCGTCTCCCACCCAAGGGCTCCCCAGGGCTGCCCCTGCTTAGCTCCCAACATCAGCCAGGACCCCCGGCGTCTGGCCTGGCCCTTTTTTTGGGGGGGGGGGTGTCGGGGGTCCTCCAAGTCTCCTGCCAGCCCTTGGCGGCGACCCCGTGGGTTTCGGGGGGGGGGTCTGAGGGCCCCCCACTTCTTAGGCCCCTTCCTCCTGGAGCCCTTTGCGCCAGCTGACCCTTGACCCTGGGAAGAGCCCCTACGACCCCCCCTCCCATCTCTCTCTCTCTTTCTCTCTATGGGCCCGGAGAGGAGGAGGAGGAGGAGGAGGAGGGGGAGGCCTTGGGACCCCCCCCCCCGAAGGCAAAGAAGGGCCGGCCTTGGCCCTTCCTTTTTTCCTTCCTTCCTTCCTTCCTTCCTTCCTTCCTTCCTTCCTTCTTGCCAAAGGGCCGGAGGAGAGGCAGGCAGGGCGCAAGCGGCAAGGGCCGAGGCTCCTTCGGGGATGGTTCTGGGGGGGGGGGCGGGAGAGAAGCCCCCCATTTCCCCGGAGGGAGGGAGGGAGGGAGGGAGGGAGGGGGCGGCCACACGCTCGGACACAGGGACAGGGGCTGCTGCCTCCCAGGGCCCTTCCTCCTCCTTAGGCTGAGTCTGCCGCCTTTGCGGAGGAGGAGGAGGAGGCTGGGGCGGGGGGCGGAAGGGAAGGCGGGAGCCGGGCCCTCACACACACACACACAGAGAGAGAGAGAGAGAGAGACCCCTGGTAAACCCCAGGAGGTCTCTGGCCCTCCCTCCCTCCCTCCCTCCCTCCGCCCCCCCCCCGCCCTTCGGCCCCTTTGGGAAGGCCGCCCCGCCCGATGCTGCCTCCGCCTCTGCCTCTGCTCCCCACCGATAAGGGAAGGGGAAGAGGAAGAGGAAGAGGAAGCCGGCGCCCTCCCTCCCTCCCAGCCTCCAAGGGCTTTGCCAAGGCTCAGGTGGGACCTCCTTGGGGCCCTCTCTCTCTCGCGTGGGTCTTCCTTCCTTCGTGGCAGGAGGAGGACTACTGGGGGCCCTTGGGCCTGGGAAGAGGAGGAGGAGGATGCTGCCCTCTGAATGGAGGAGTCTCCTTCCTCCTTTGGGGCTGTCCTTGAGTAGACACAGGAGGCAGGCCTTGGATGGGGTATTCCTGCATGGCAGGAGGAGCGGGTTGGAACAGGCGGCCCTTCGGGAGGCTCCCTTCCATAGTTTGGAGCCATTGCTCTGGGCCCTGGCTTCTGGCTTCTGGAGCTGCAGAAAAGAAGCCTGCTCCATCTTTGTGCTGCCGTTGTCCTTCCTGCGCCGGTTTTCTTGGAAGGATTTGTCCGGAGGGGGGTTGCCCCTCTTGAGGCTGAGAGTGTGTGACATGCTCAAAGGCACTCGGGGGATTTCCATGGACCCTGGCCCTCTAATCAATGTCTTATATTCCATGCGTCTGACAAAATCCACAAGCAGCCATACCTTTTGGGGGTCAACCCAAAACACAAAATGCATCATGCGGACTTTCAAAGCTCCACTGGCTCCTCCATTGGGCAAAGATGGTAAAAACCACAAATGGTGGGGGACGGGACGGACGGACAGGTAGTGTCTAGGGGCTTCCATTGGCCACACGACGAGGAAGAGGAGGGTGAGGAAGAGTTACTAGGCCAGGCCACGAAAGGGTCCACACACACTCACACTCGCACTCGCACTCCCAGGGGTTGGCCACCTGAGAACTGCCTCCCTCTGGCCACTTGGGCTGACCACGCTGGCTGCCCTATGCTTTGCTTCCTGGCTGGGCCTCCTCTCCTCAGTCCTCTTCCGAGGGAGGAAACTCTCCAAGGGATGGAAGCCAACCTGACCACTCCAGGCCCTGGCAGCCGCCGGACCTGGAGGCAGGGAGCAGCCCTCGCAGGGCCTCTGGGCAGGGGTCATTGCCAAGGCCAGCCTTGAAAGAGCGGGCCCAGTCCGGCCATCCGTGGGGGCCACACTGGTGGCCCTGTGGAAGCCAACTCAAGCCCCACCTGCCACTCCTCCGCCCTAAACCCACCCCAGAGCAATCCACTTTCTGCTGGCAATGTTTGCTTTCCAGAGGCCAAACATTGCAAAAGAGTGTCAACCTTGCAGATGCCAATAGCTTTGCTGGGCTCCCCCCCCCCCATCTCTTGCCCCACACACACACACACAACACAGCCTCCACCTGCTCTGCCTGCAGGAGGCATTGCACAAGGCCCTTTTCTCAGCTTCTGTCACACAAGCACCTTCTTTCTTTCTTTTTTTAAAAATCCATTACATTTGAAGCTCTCAGGGGTTTTTTTCTTGGGGGGAGCAAACCCATCAAATAACCAAAGTCACAAACACGGCCCTTTGAAAACGCCATTCAGGGAGTGAAGTGTTGTGATTCCCCCTCTGGGCCAAGGGTGTGTGTGTGTGTGGGGGGGGGGGGCTGGGGATAACTGGGCAAACCCATAGCACTCCACCAGCAGCGAGTGCCCCCTTGGGTGCCGGGCAGTGTGCCCACGGCAGCTCCTCCGGCCACAGCCCCACCGGGCATCCTGGAGGGCACCCAGGCGGTGGGAAGCCAGTGAGGGGCCAAAGGTCACTTTCTAGCCCTGGCCGCTCTTCTGGACAAACTTATCGCACAGAGAGACCCTCTGCCCCCACCCTAAGATCACCCCCCAACCCTGAAACACAAGGCAACTGGCTGCCAGGGGCACTTTCAGGACAATGTTGTTTCCAATGCCTTTTCTGCTGCATTTCGGACACCCGCTCTCCCTGCCTGCCAAAATACAGCATATAGCTATAAACGTACTGTCAGCCTTGCCAAGAAAGGCCACATCAGTCCTGATGGAGAAGCCAGGGAGCTACAGCTACGAAATGAATTGCTCTGGCATATTAAAAATGAGCCTGTGACGTACTTTTGTGCGTCTCTGTGAGTCTGCAGCCGCCAGCGACCTTGAAATGGCCCAAGAAGCCAGCTGGAGAAGCAGCCAGCCAAGGAGGCAAGCAACCGCTGAAAAGGGCCCACGGGGACCTCTGCGCTGCCCAAGCCTCTGCCTGCAGCCAGCATCCCCTCGCCCTTCCAGCCCTTCCGGAGCACCTCAGGACAGCCTCAAGCCGTCTGGGCAGCAGCAGGAGTCCTTGGAGCTCCTTGGCCATAAGCGGTGAGGGGCTTTGGCAGAGGACAAGAGAGCCCAGGCTCTACGCAGAGTAGAAATGGCATCAGAATCGCTTGCCCTTGAAAATCTAGTGGGGGAAGACTTCAGTCTCCTGGGATACAGACTGATCTCAGGGTAGGTATTCCTAAATAAAAACTTCATAAACCAAGTCCAGCCCCTCAAGACTCCACTTGATATCCTTCAGTCTGAAGAAAAGCATTATTTGATACCCTACATCATCTACGTAAGTCTCACCGATGCACATTTCGTGTTTTTTCAACCAGCCAACTGCAAACCATGAACTATGGCTGCCAATACTTCACGTACTTCAGTTGAGTCTGTACACACACCATGCACACATGTCCACCTGAATGCCTTTTCACACTCACCCCCCCCCCATTCCTTCTTTGAAGCCAGGAAGCACCTTTTCCTCCTGCAGGGCCGCTCAGCGTGGGACAAGGAGTCGAGATGGCTCCTAAGTGACCATGGGCACCCCTGATTTCAGCAACAGACAGTGGGATCCTTCCCTGCTCTTCACTCTTCTGCCTGACCTCAGTGTCAGAAAATGCTGGCAGTTTATGTTTTTTAAATTGCTAGTGTGTGTTTTGTTGTTGCTGTGTGCCTTCAAGTAGCTTCTGGTTTACAGTGATCCTACCACGGGCAAGATTTGTTCAGAGGGAGTTTGTCTGAGGCTGAGAGTGTGTGTCTTGCCCAAGGTGGCCAAGTGGGGCATCTGAACCCTGGCCTCCCAGAGTCATAGTCCAACACCCAGACCTCTACAGCATACTGGCTCTCATTCACTTTGTGTGTACTAAATCGAGCCAAAGGTACTGTGCTGTGATGGCTCGGCATCTGCTCTTGACCTACAGTGCCTGGATGAGCGGCAGCAGCAGCCAGGCATCACACTGTCAGCCTTTTATTTAAAAAGATTTTATTTTATAAAAGTGGCCCCTCAATCTACACAATTCTGCTGGATTGCTCCCTCCACATTGTGCTTGAGAGGCTTTGAATTTTAGCTCAGAAAACACAAATGATATGCCTGACAACATTAATAATGAATTTAAAGCTCAATACAAAAACAGTATAGAAATGTCGACACGATAATTCACAGCCCAGGAGAAGAGGGGCTTCTCCTGTTCCTCAAGAAAGAGATTACACATAAAAGCAGGCACGGCATGAGAAGGCCCACTGCCCTTGACCCTCGACTCAGTGGAGTCATCCTAACACTGTCTCAGCCACACGGAAAGGAGGATATGCAGGCAGGCCCAGCAAAGCTACAGAGACTCCAGCGCACCCACCGCGCCTCAGGCTCCCAGGATGGGGTACTTGAGCAGTGCCATGATGGCCGCGCTGATGAAACCCGAAATGGGGACCGTGACAAACCAGGCCATGAAGATGTTGCGGAAGAGGCGCCAATCCACTGCCTTCTTGGATCGCAGCCAGCCCACAGAGACAACAGAGCCCACCTGTGGCCAGGGACAAAGCAAAGGACTCAGCCACCCTGCCAGCCTGCTCCATCTTCCAAAACCCGGACCCTCCACCTGGCGGCAGCCCAGCCCCTCAACCAGAAGGCACATAGAAGGCAGCCAAAGGTCCCTCTCCAGCCAGAAGACTCAGTGGCATCCTGAGGGAAGCCCCTTGGCTTCTTCAGACTGGAGGTGCCTGGCACCCTTTGGCACTGCTCTCCAGCTTCCCTCTGGGCTGGAAGATTCCCAGCAACAACTGGGCTGCCCCTAGCAAGCCCACCAACATTCCCGTCAGAGAAGCTCCTCTTCCACTTACTTTGCAGTGAGTTGTGCTGATGGGCAAGCCAACATTGGAGGCGATGACCACAGTTAAAGCAGATGCCAGTTCAATGCTGAAGCCGCTGTGGACAAATTAGGAACTGTTGTTCTTAAATGCCCTTTAAAATAATGCCCCGCTCCAGGCCACTCCCCCACACCTCAAGACAGAGCTCTGCATTCATGAGATTGTTGATTCCCTGTGCCTAGGTAAGCCTGGATGTAATTCACCCGGAAGGTGAGGAGAGGGCCTGCTTCATCCCAGGTCAAGGAATTCCCCAACTCATTCCCTAAAAGAGGGATTTCACTACACAGCCAAGGAAACTAATCTTCAGTAATCCAAGTCATGCAAGCCTGCCTAGGCTGTTTGGACAGCCACACGTGGATGCTAGTCACAGCAGTCCTCTGTGTATTCACTCGTTCTGGGCAGAGCATCACCACTGCCTCTCCTGGTTTGCAAAAAGGAGGCAGGAATCAACCCACAGCTGGACTGGGACAGTGTGGGGGCTGTACCCATTGCCAAATGGACCAGAATGCCAAAGAGATCAGGCCATGATGTCTCCCAACTTGTCTCTGGAACCCAAGAGGCCGAGCTCCCATCAGACACATTTTGGGCTCAGCTGCCAGGGAACAGCTAAACACCGCAACAAGGCAAAACCCCTCAGCAGAGCTGTGGGAGGCCTAGCAGGTGTGTGCCATTCCAGCTACCAGGCCCCTCAAAATGGCCGCCTGCCTTGGTCAGTGGTCCAGCTCAAAGGCTGAAGGCTACAAACATTTGTAGAAAGTCTGAAGATAGAGATTATGTCTCAAAAGCAGAGCAAGTTGGGCATGCCTGATTTAAAGACACAAGAAGGTAACACTCACTGAGTCATCAGAAAGGCATCCACAGGAGTTTAAAAGATTTTTGGACAGATATGGATGCCCATACTCTGAATGGTGTGGGGAGACACTACTTAGGAGAAAACAGTTGAGGTAGATTTGGAAGAAGAAAAATGAGAGACAGGAAAAACATTATGCGAGAAATACTTGACCTGAAAACTATGCCCTAGATATAAAACCAAACCTTTTCCTGCCTTACCTCGATGGGGTGATGGGCGTCAGATCTTTCCCCATTGTCTGGATAACTCTTCTGCCCCAGATCCACAAGCCGGTGCAGATCCCGACCCCCCCATACAGCAGGAGCCAAATGGGAGTGGCTGCCTTCGAAGACACGTCACCCGTTTGATAGACCAGGTAGAGCGCAACCAAGGGGCCAATCGCATTGCTGCCAGGAAGGGAGACATCAAAGTCAGTAGAGCACAGGACAGGGGCTACCCTAAGCTTGAGGGTCTGCCCCAGGCCTCATCTGTCTGCCAGGCAGCCTCTGCATCCTCAAGGCCCCTTCAACATCCAGCCCAGCCACTGACCTCACATCGTTGCCCCCATGGGCAAAGGACCCAAAACAGGCTGTCAGGATCTGCAGGAACTGGAAGAGGAGGGACACTTCGGGCTTGTCTTGGTCATGCCACTCATCCAGAGAGGAGCTGCTGCCCTTTCGGTTGCTGACTCCCATCTCTGCCTTCCGCAAGTCCACGTCTGCCGGGTGGGCGTCTGCCACAGCATTGCAGTAACTGGTGTAGCTGTCCATTCGGATCCTCTTCTTGGAATCTGCCCCAGCCCAGCTCAGCTTCTCCACCTCCTCCCCAGCTTTGGGCTCGGGTTCCTTTGGGCGGAAGGCGTCCAGGGGCATCCCGCAGATGGCCATTGTGTATGAGGTGTAGCTGTTGTTGCGCCGCAGAGGCTTGTCTCCAGAGTCTCCCATGCAGTCCCCCACCTTGGCCAGGTGCAGCTTGTGAAGCAGCTCCTTGTAGAGGCCAGAGTCCTTGTGGACAGTGTGATAATGCCCGGAAGAGCTCATCTGGTTGCTGACCGCCTGGTTGAACTGAACGAGGTTCCCGTTGGGGAACTGCACAGATCCTGTGGGCACATGAGAGCCTGGGCTCAGCAGACAGCTCAGCGACACACAAGCCTCAGGCCTCCACCCTGAGGCCCCTGGTGGCACTCCCCTTGTCCAGGTGCCTGCTGCAGTGGCCCCCCCACCCTGCCCCATTCCCACCCCAGAATCCACTCACTGCTATCCAGGCTGGTCTCCTTCATCTCCACCCGGGGAAGCCTCTCGCGCTCCGGAATCTCTTCCAAGTCTCCCAGATTGAAGGAGACCACCCTTTCCTCAACAGCTGCTGCTCTGTGAGGCACAGAAGATGCTTCAGCTGTGGGGCTCTGTTCCTCATCGTCCATCCTAGTGTTTGTGGTTGCTTTCATTTCCTCTGATTCTTTCAGACTACTCTTCTTCCTCATCAAGGGGCTCTCAGAAGGACTAGATTTGATTTCTTCTGCAGAAAAGCAGGTAAGTTCCAGTAAGCCATCAGCTGGAAAAAGCATTTCTCACTGCAGCAACCTCTAAGAGTCACAGAGTAACAACCCAGAGACTGAATGTGGGACATGGGCACCTGAGACCCCTCCTGGGCATCTGAAGAGGAGATGCTCAGGGAGGCGTCCCTTCTCCACAGCTCAGCCCCTGGAGCAGAGCACACACTCCATCACAAAGCAAAAAGCAGGAAATGCTGAACAAAATCACAAATGTTCAGGTGCCACTTTCAAGTGTTTTTAACCCAAGTGAGTTTTAATATCTTTATCATCTCTTTAACTATGTTTTAATATTACACTCTTGTTTTTATCTGCATCTTTTATTCCTGTTAATCCCTTGAGTCAATCATGTACCAGCTGAAGAAGCCCCCAAACATTGTGCTCCAAACCACATTCCCCAAGGCTGACCATGTCCTCTCCAGCGGCTTCCTTGTTGCTCAAGACCTCAGAGCACAGGGAACAGGAACAGTGCCTGCCCCGGGGCGCCTTGACAGCTAAGCCGCAGGGGAGGGACCCTTCCCGCTTCACGCCCACCAGCAGGTCTGGCGGCCATTTGCTAACTAAGACTCTGCAGGGCAGCTGAGGCTAGACTGGCAGAACTCCCAAAAAGCCCTTGGCTCCCTCCTACACCAAGTGGCCAGGCACCAGTAATCATGCCAACAACAGTTTGCCCTTGGCCGAGACTCCTAAGCTCTGTAAACCTAAAAAGGTGGCGGCGGAACAGCAGCAGGACATGTTTATACTGAGGGCCTAGCGGCTAAGAAGAAATAATGATCTCAGGAATAGCCTGCCAGTTAACACTCACAAGGGCAACACACTTGCAATGCACAATCATTATGGGAATAATTCCAAATACACATGGAAGTACTTACTTTCAATTTTCTTCTTCATTCTTGGACAGACAAAGAACCAAACGACAAGAGCACAGACAACCGCGCTCCCCGCTGAAATGAGGACGATGCCCCAGAGGGGAAGTTTGTCAAAGCCCAGCACTAGGAAATAAAACAACGCATCTTGAAAACCCCCACAGGAGCCCCCTTCCAAGTATCTAAGAGCTGGCCTAGGAAAGAGCCATGCCTTCCCTGCTCACCCAGCAACTCAGGTTCAGCACCACGTGGAAGACTCTGCCTGCAGGGTGCCATTCTGCTCTCCCTCCAGTGCTAACCTGCCCTCAGATCACTTAGCTATCTTGCATAGTCGTGAAAGGGGTTCATGTTGCTGTGCTTCCCAAATCTCAGTCCTGAGCACAATGGTCTGTCACTACTTGTGGCTAACATAGCTACACTCGCTCTACAGAAACCTCAGTACAAACAGGAAAGAAACATTTTCTAATCAGGTGGAAAATTATTTTTTTCTAAAAATAATCCCTTTAAGTGTTGGTTTTCAATTGGTGACTGAACATGACCCAGCCAGAAAAACTTAGTCATGTTATGGGTAACTTCATGGCTGGATTGCAACTGTCTACCACCTCACCACTCCCAGAAGACAAATATTGTCACTGCCAAAGATGCCACCTTTCTCGCCTAAGGAGACTTTAAAAGTAGTTTAGTTTACACAGAACTGAGAAACCATTTCTGATTGAATCAGATTCAGTCTGAAAACTGCTTCTGGGAACCCAAAGGATGTCAGGGCGTGATCCCGGTAAAGCAGTCCCTCAGCTTCAGGGGCAATTTCTGTCCTTCTCTCCACTGGCACTGAACAGTGGGGGCCTCTTTCATCACAACAGAAAAATAATCTTGTCTATGGCCGGCGCAAGTGCAGGGCAAAACATTTACTGCAGCAGAATCAGCATCCAGGCATCATCATTCCTACTTCTAATTACATTGGAGCAGCAGCAGATGGCAGCTGCTATGCAAACAGCTATACTCTGTGTGTAAGCTGCAGAGACAAGGACACATACTTTGCACCTGACTAAAATACCTGCCACTGAGGAGTGCTTGAAGCAGCCTATATTCCCACTGCCTCCTGTCAATCAGCATCTTCATTCATCCCTTCCCCTTTACCAAGACAGTTTAACATTCACTCTAGATATTTCCAGAAGGTTCCTCTTCAAAGGTTCCTCTTGCCAGTTCTTCTTGGGGGAAGGGGAGGACTGAGGAAACCTCTGTGCCTTTGGGTTCAAAAGCAACTGAGAGGCTAGAAGCTGGAGCAAGAAACCCACCACTGTGCCATTGCCTCTCCTGCCACTGGCCTGAATGTGATTAACAGCAAGAGAAAAGAGACAGGCTGGCCAAGAAAGGCAATGGGGAGCGTTCTGGATGTTAGTGGCAGAGAGAGAGAGACAGAGAGAGAGAGAGAGAGAGGATCCAGATGGGCAGGTAGTGAAACCAGGGGGGAAGGGGCTGCTGGGTGCTCAGTGCCTGCTGTTCCTGTGAAGGCTAAGGAGAAAGGTCTCTAGTCATTTGGGGGGGGGGGGGGCGGCACAGTCTCCTTAGGACTATCTAGGGTTGGACTCAGCATATGCTAGCCTGCTGCCTTCTGTAACTGGCCCAGGCCAGCTGCCTTCTAGGAGAATTCAGTCCTGTAAAGCAAAAGGGGTAAAATTCTGTGTTTGATTGAGAAGCTGACAAATAATAATAGAAATCAAAGCTTGTTTTTACGGGGACTTACAAGGTGCGCCACTGTACATGATAGAGAAGAGGTTGATCCCAATTGTGCAGGCATAGAAGATGGGCAGTGCGCGCAGCCCATTAGGCACAGGATCCACCTACAGCAACAGCAGCAAAAACAAAGAGGACAATAATTTGTGGTACATGCCATAGCCAGGTAGGTCCCTTGGACAGTTATTACACTAAATGCAAACAAGCCAGAAAAGCCACCATTCTGTTTTGGTTTACAGAACATTACCAGAAAATACTTGTTTGCATACATGTTTACAGACAGACCAAAACTGCTAAAACGGGTGAAAACAAAATCAGGGAAAAGGATAGCGATGATTAACAAATAAGCTTTTGATTGCTTAAATTAGTTTCTTTCCCCTACATATGTCAATTCATCTACTTTTATTTAACGAGGGAAATGTCAAGTGCTTATGCAGGATGTAAAGTCAAACACAATATGATCTTGCATTTTGTTTTACTAAGTCCAAATAATACACACCAAACCAAACCACCATCTATTTAGCGCAATGGGAATATTCCAAAAAAATAGAAAATCTCCAGTATAGGTCTGCCCACCGGTGCATGCCCCCTCAAGGCCCTGTTCCTGAGCGCGCAGGAGGAGAACCCTCTGCCTCTCACAAACCAGGCAAGATTTCTTTCGCTGGGGCACATAACCTTCCCTTTCTCTGCTGCTGGCAGTGCCATTTTTGCTAGCAGTCTCTGCACCTGTTTTATGCAGCATTTATTCTGACCAGACCATTTCAAAAAAGGTCCTAGAGACCATTCCTTCATAAGCAACATGTCCTATAAAGAAAAAGTAGATGAAGTTTGCCTAGTGCCCATTACCTGGAGACTACCCATGGACTAAGAACAGCAAAAACACAGTGTGAGTGCTACTCGTAATGCGCACTCGTCCCTCCACATTTGCGGCTTTGACTTTTACGGATTTGGTTATTCACAGATCTTATTAATATGTTCTCTCTAGGAATATCTAGGCTTTCTAGCACAACTCTAAGGTCAACTGTAACTAAAGTTCTCACTGAAGGACCTAGAGATTCCTAGAGAGAATTGTAGCTCCTCCAGCACAATTCTGTGATCAATGTCTGGCAGATATTGACCAGAGTGACACTGGAGGATCTGGAAATTCTTAGAGATGTTCTCTCAAGGACAAACAGTGTTTTTGTTATGTGTGGTTGTTTGCAGTTTTCCCACATTCACAAGGATCCTGTGCCCCTAACCCCAGTGAATGCGGAGGAATGAATGTAATTCATTATCAGAGCCCCAACCCTTTTAGTTGTGGCTTAATTAGAAAGCTTTTAGGCCTCAGGAATCCTAAATCAGCTGAGATACACCATCATCACAGACGGAAGCCCCACCACCATCACTGCACGCTCAACTTTTCCATGCATCTTGTTGATTAGAAGGATTACATACCTTGGAAAGAATGAATGTGCGGACAAGGAAGAACAAGGCAGCAGACATGATACCAGACAGAAGAGGAGAGATGAACCAAGACAACACTAGAAAAAGGAGAAGGAAATATTTTGTCTTTGCTTATTTTTAAATCAATTGTTTCCAAATCACAATTCCTAGCAAGCCAAAAAAGAAGACAATGCTTTGTGAGCGTGTATGCCCTTGCCGAGAGAGCCAGGGTGATATAGTGGTGGGCCAGGATTTGGATCCCCACTTGGACATGGAAATCCACTGGATAGCCTTGAAACTCATGCTCTCTCAGCCTCAGAGGAAAGCAAAGGCAAGCTCCCTCTGAACAAATCTTGCCAAGAAAACGCCACCACAGGTCCGCCCTAGGGTTGCCATCATATGAAATTAACTAGAAAGTACACAGCAACATGCCTTTTCTGAAAACATGGCAATCAATCTCTCTCTTACCAACTTTCAGCAGCTCTGACCACTTGACTCCTTTCTGTCCTTTGGCAACCAAGGAGAAGCCAATTGTTGCTCCGACAATACAGTGCGTTCCAGAAATGGGAAGCTTCAAAAATGAAGCCGCAAGTTGCCACACAGCTGAGCCTACAAGAGAAAAGAAAAGGGCCGTCAAAGAAGCAGTGGAGAGGGGGGCATTATTAGGCTCCCTGGGGTTTTAGGTGACAGGAGGAAGGCGTGACTGGTGGCAGTAAGGGCAGCCCCAAAGAAAGACAGCCAAAGGGAGCCACTCCTCCTGCTCTCTGTCCCCCTATCCGCTCACCAAACATGGCGCTGATGGATCCGGCCATGAGTAGCTCCTGAGTGGAGTTGTACATCTCGACGTCAATCAGGCCCTTCCGGATGGTCTCGCTGACTTTGGCCCCCAGCAAGACAGAGCCCACCGTCTCAAAGACGGACGCCAGGATGCACGCCTGTCGCAGGGTCACCACCCCGGAGCCCACCGCCGTGCCGAAGGAGTTGGCCACGTCGTTGGCGCCCACGGAGAAGGCCAAGACGAAGGCGATGATGAAGCCCAGGATCAGCATCCAGAGGAAGGCCACCAAGGGGCCCCCGGGGGCCGGGCCCCCAGCCGCCGTACCGCCGGTCACAAAATCCGCCAGAGCCGCCACCGCCGCGGTTGTCGCTTCCATGATGCCGGTAGGACTTACTGCCTTTTGGGGGTGGCTGCTGGCCAGCAGTTCCTGACTCTGATATGTAAACACAAGTGTGAGGTATGGAAAGTTCGCAACAATAAATAGCAACGTTACAGAACTTGAATAGTACTCCTGTTCTCCTCCTCCTCCTCCTCCTCCTCCTCGTGCGCTGGGAGGCGGCAGCAGAGGAAAGCTATCGCTATACGAGGCACGTGGAGGCCGAGGCCAACGCCAACGCCAACGCCGAGGCCGCCGTCTCCGCCGCTCTGCTCAGGTGGCTCTGGATCAAAGGGCTCCGCCGCCAAGACCCACGAAGAGCCATCCTAACGCCGGGGGGCCTTTGGGTTCCAGGGCAAAGGGCAAAGGGCAAAGGCCGGCCTTCATCCTGGCAGGGAGGGAAGAGCAGAAGAAAAGAGAGAAAAAGGGCCAGTCACTACGAGGCCTCGGAGGACCACAGGGTCCTCCGAGGGGGGGGAGGGAAGGGAAAGGGAGGCAAGGGGCCACATCCTGCCCCCCCAAGAGAGAGAGAGAGAGAGAGAGCCCCCCCTCCCCCCCTCCCTCCCCCGCTTTGTCCGGTGATGGGGTCCCCTGCCCCTCTTGACTGACCGGAAGGAAGGAGCCCCCTCCCTCTCCCCGGGTGACCTTGGGCCGGGCCTCCTCGCTGGGCAGCCGGACCCTCCGTCCCTTCCCTTCCCTTCCCTTCCCTCCCTCCCTCCCTCCTTCCAGGGCCTCTGAGGAGGGAGGGAGGGAGGGGCGGAGTCTCCCCGGGGCCTTCCTTTTCCCGCCGAAGGGCGCAACGGCCGCTCCCGCGCCTCAGGAGGAGAAGAAAGGAGGAGGAGGAGGAGGAGGAGGAGGAGCCCGAGGGGAGGAGGGGCCTGGGGCCTGGCTCGGACTCGCCTCGCCGCTCCCCTCCCCTCCCCTCCCCTCCCCTCCCCTCCCCTCCCCTCCCCTCCCCTCCGACGGAAGCCCCTCCGCTCGCTCGCTCACCGACTGGGCTTTCGCCTTCTCTCTCTCTCTCTCTCTCTCTTTTTCTTCGAGCGGCCGGCCGAGAGAAGGAGCAACCAATCAGCGCCGCCGCGTGCGACCTCTCTCCGATCCCCCTCGGAAGGCACGCCGGCCCTATTTATAGGCGCCGCCGACGGCCACGCCCCCCCCCACGTGACCCGCCCCCCTCTGCGCCTGCGCGTTGCGGGCCGGGCCGGCGGTGACTCACTTCCGGTAGGCGGAAGCCCCGCCCCCTCACCGTCCCCGGTCACGTGGCGCCGGCGTTGGGACTGCGCGCCCTTCTGACCCTTCTCTGTGGAGGGAGTCTCCTTCGGCTCCTCCGGGTCAGAGGCGCCCGTTGTTCCCACGTGCAGACAGGCAGACAGATAGACAGACAGACGGGGGTCTCCCCTCCAAGGGCAAGCCGGGGCTGACCCTGCTGAGCCCGGGGAAGGAGGCCGCGGCTGGCCATTTGCCCGTGCTGCCGGGGGAGGAAGAGGAAGAGGAAGAGGGCGCCGAGTTTCCGGGGCTGGCGAGGACCCCTCCCCTCCCCTCCCTCCCACATAAGGAGGGGGCTCTGGGGCTGATCGGGGGGGGCAGGGGAGCCCCTTCCCTTCCCTTCCCGGAGCTTGGAAGCGCACGGAGAGTAGGGTGGCCAGGTGCTGGCTCTTTGCCCTTTGGCTGCTGAGAGGCCAGTGGCTGGCGAGGTGTGGCCCCTTGGCACAGAGGAGGCACGAACCCGGTGCCTCGCTCGGCAGGGCAGGGCAGGGCAAGCCGTCAACAGGTGAGTCACAGCCGGCCCCCGTTAAATGGGGCGGAGGAGGAGGAGGAGGAGGAGGAGGAGGCAAGGCTGCCCTCCCCAAGGCCAGGCCAAGGGGCATGGAGGACGAACAAGCCCCGCACGCACACCGCCGCCACCACCTGCCAGCGCTCCCCCTCTACTGCAAGTCCCATCTGCCAGGACAAGGAGGCCCTTGGGTTGGCGGGTGAGTGAGGTCCCACACCTGACCAGCCACAGGAAGGAGGGCTCCAGCATCAGTATGCCTCCCCCCCCCCCCCCCCGCAACTCCAAATGAGTGTACTTGGAGAATGGGCCCTGCAGTGCTTTGGTCAAAGGGGGCACCGAGACAAATAGAGAAAATGTTTTGAGGAAAAGAGTCTCACACACCTCCTCCTCCTCCTCCGCCTCCTCTTCCCCCTTCTGGGTCTTTCCCCTCCTGTGCTGGCACTGGCTTCTCCAGAGATTCACATCCAGCTCCCTTCCCCTTTGGTGGCTGGGGCTTCTAGTGTTGGCTGCTGGCCACCATTGGAGGCCCACCTGTGGCCAGGAGGCCTGGCCTGGGCCGCACAAACCAGGCACTGGCAACCTCAGGCCACTGCTGGCGGCGGCGGCGGCGGCTGTTTCCGACTGGGGTGCCTTCCTCCGTGCCCCCTGCCAGGTGAGGTTTAGGTGCCCCTATTCCTGGGCAAAGCCCCCTCCTCTGGCACAGGATCGTGTGCCTGCAGGCTGAGCCACAGGTGGAGATTTTGCTTTGACCGCTAAGATGGCCCTCCCTCCGTGGAGCGGAGTCTGTGGCAGTAGGTCAGGCCTCAAGGCCGGCATGGTTGGAACATTCATTAAAACTTACCTTTTTGCCTTGGATCTTCTACAGCCACAAGCTATTTTGAGCTCTCACACATTGTATTATTATTATTATTATTATTATCTGATTGTTTTATAGCTTTATGGCTCTGCTATATACCATTTCATAATTTATGCAACTGACAAAGTGTGGAAACATTTCAGATAACTAAATAAACAT
This sequence comes from Phrynosoma blainvillii, assembly GCA_026167975.1. NCBI lineage: Eukaryota > Metazoa > Chordata > Lepidosauria > Squamata > Phrynosomatidae > Phrynosoma > Phrynosoma blainvillii. Next base: position 35,486,256 of record JANUYF010000006.1, read on the forward strand.
GCCTTGCGGCCTTTGGGGCCAGGAAGGAAGCTCTTCACCTTCGGAGGAGGCCGCAGCATGTGCCTTGGAGGTGTGAAGTGGCCGAGGGAGCCCAGATGCCCCCCTGGCCCTGAGGCACCCTCCAGAAGGAAACAAGGCCCAGGCAGGGCTCTATCCTGCCTGGCTCTCCAAAGGGATGACTGGTCCCTTGAGGATGCCCGGACCTTTGGGTCCCAGCCTGGGAGGGAAGCTGCACCCCGGTAGAGCCATCCACCCACTGGCAAGCAATAGCAAGTACATTTCTATACCACTTATCAGTGTGCCCTAAACGGTTTACAGTGTGTTTTAGCCCATTTCCCCCAACAATCTGGCTACTTGTTTTAGCCACCTATGGAAGGAAGGGTGGGAGGCTGAGTGGACCCCGGAGCCCTGCCTGGGATTGAACTCACAACCTTGTTTGTAAGTGAGTGGCTGCAGTACAGGCATTTAACCACCGCACCACCAGGGCTTCTCAAGGAGTTCAACCTGGGTCATTGATAGCCAGTCACAGCCACAGGTCAGTGGCTGGCAGAGCACTTGAGCCACCCCTTCAGCTACTCCAGCCCAGGCCTGGTTCTCACCGTTTGTCAGTGGGGTCAAAGCATGCTGTAGGTAACTCAGCAGGAGAGTGAGAACAAAAGCCAGGCCACTCATAGCTTCCTCCCCCCCCCCCCGAGCCTTCACCAAAACCCTAGGGGAGCCTTGGAGAGCAGCGCTGGGAGAAGCTGCCAGGAAGAGACAGCTAGTGCCAGCAGGTCTGGTCCCTTGCAGCTGCTTGCATTCTTAGCCCTGCCAATGGACCAAAGTCCAGGAGTCTCGTGCCCAGCTCTGACTCCAGTCCAGGGGTGGCCAGATGTGGTTGGATTGCCACTCCCATGAGTCCAGGCCAGCAAGGCCCATGGTGGAGAGTAAAGGGAGGTGGGTGCAGCAGACAACAATGTCTGGATCCTCCCCAGGATCCTTCCCCCGTTGCAGGATGCCACTCACCCTGGTTTTGGAAGAGCTTCCAAGGGAGTGAGTGTTGCGTTGTAGCACGGCTTCCCTTTCTTCTTTGTCGCCTGCTCTGGTTTTTGGAAGCCTCCAAACGGATTTGGAGCAGAGAGGGAGAGATGGGGCGCTTGGTGGTCCCCCCTTGCATGGGACCCAGACCCCTGAAAGATGAGCCAATACAAATCTGGGCAAAAAGGATACTTAATCCCAGAAGGACTGGCAGCATCTCTTCTGGGAGGGGGAGGCTCAGCCCAAAAGTAGCTCCGCAGCATCGCTGGGGAAGAATTCACTCACATACACACCATAAATCAGGAGAATCTGGACATTTGGATCCGAGGGGCTTCCTGACAGCAAAAATAAAGATAACTATAATGCAATTAGCAATCAGGCAGCCTTCTAGTACTATTTTAAACAGAGGCTGGATGGCCATCTGACGGGGATGCTTTGATTTTGAGTTCCTGAATGGCAGGGGGTTGGACTCGATGGCCCTTGTGGTCACTTCCAATTCTATGATCCTATTTCGATAGCCACTTTTATAGCAAATTGTCATGACCTTGTTAGCAAACGTAGTGTGACATAGTTACAGGAGGAGGGGTGGCATATTCTTCTACAAACTGCAATTATATGCAAACTATTTCTTTACAGTTATACATTGTGTTTACATTGTTAAATATGTTATGACTGGCTAATTAAACTGTTGCAATGTGCATTTGTTAGCAAAGTCATGACAATTTGCTATAAAAGTGACTGTTAAAAAAGTAATATGACTACAAAGTAATATGACTACCTGGCTAATTGCAATATGGTGACCATATTCAGGTTATTTCTGTATCTGTTTGTGTTCACCAAAACTCAAGAGGCCAGAGCTTCCTGTGAGGCATCTGTCCTCCTCCCCCGCTCGGCCTCAGCCCCCACCATTCAGGGATTGCTGCCAAATGGGCACTGGCCAGCACTGCTTCCATCCGGCCATCCGGCCGCCCGTGGGCCGGCAGTCACATGCCCTCCGCTGGCAGCAGCGCACCTCCAGGAGTCACTGGGTGCAATGGGCAGGGAGCACGGGGGCAGGGAGGGCGAGGGCCAGGAGGGGTGCAGCTGCCCTCCAGGACCTCAGGCAGGGCAGGGCAGGGCATAGCTCCACTGCCAGTGCTGGGCCTGAGGAGCAAGTCCAAGGAGAGCCTGGCAGCCTGCCTTTGCCTCCTTGCTGCCCCAGGAGGACTCGGGGGGGGGGGGACTCTTGAGGAAGGAGTGGGATTTGGGCACACACCCAGACCCAGGCGCACTGCTTTTTTTGGACTGCATTCCCAGCAACCAACTCGCCAGCACAGCCAATGGCAAGGAGGGCTGGAAGCTGCAATTCAACCACTTCCGGAGGGTTCCCTGGTTTAAGGAGAAGGAAGAGCTGCTCCTTTGCCTGTTTTGACCATCCGGGCAATGGAAGCAGCTGCAACTGGCCGGGACAGGGTCCCCCCCACTCTTTCTCTGGGGACTATGCAACTGCCCCTTCTCTGTGCACCACCTTTTCCTCCTGTCCACCACATCAGGAGGGTTAAGGCCAGCCTTCTTCATGACCACCACAGGCCGCGTATGTGCCTGAGCAGCCGTTACCGCAGCAGCAGACCTTCTCTGCACCCCCCCCCCCCCCAGGCTGATGTAGGGAACCCAGCTGCCCTGAGACTACCACAGGGAAGGGCTATCCTGTCTCCTCCGAGCTCCAGCTGCAGCACTGGCCTCCGGGAATATGGTGACTAAGGAGCAGGCAAAAAATGGAGCCCCTCCCCATTTGTTCTGTTTCTATACATAAACCCTGCCCTCATTACCCATTGCACCACCCCTTTTAATCTCCCCAACACCAAAGTAAAAGGAGGGGAACAGAAACGGCCCCTCTCTCTTCCACAGAAGACTCAAGGAGCTGAAGCCCCCATTTGTCTGCCATTAGTTCCCTTGGTCCAGCATGGTATCCTTTGAGGAAGCAGTGGCGCTTAACTCCTTGGAAAAAGCATTTCTCTCCCTTCGGCAGCGCTGCCATCGCTGATTTTCCCTGCAAGGAGGACGCCTCCACATTGCTGTGCTGGCAGAGAGGGGTTGACGTGAGTGCCACAGGCGCCAAAGCAAACGGCATCCGCGAGGTCACCAAGGACTCCCTCCCCTGACCCAGGAGCTCAAAGGGAGCATGTGGCTACGCTTCAACTTTCATTGGCTAAGTGAAAACGAGTTGCCATCACTTTGCCCAGAGCTGCTCAAGGAACTGGCCTTTGCCCTGTTGGGCCACTCTGCCCTCCCTGGGCGACTGGGGAGGGGGCAGACAGTCATCCACCTACCCACCTCCGCAGGGCAGCTAATGCCCCTGGAGCAGGGCTGTCCCTCCCTTCTCCTCCCAAAGGAGTGACACGGAGGTTGAGGGGACCATCAGCCTCCAGCGTTTGCTTTGCCTCGGCCCAAGGCTGCAGCGGCACAAGCAAGGCAGCTGTGAGGAGAACCTGCCCAAGAGTGAAGCCAGAGGGGCTCCAGCAGCTTCTGGGGAAACTTCTGACTGATGAGGCACACAAGGAAGGGAGAAAGAAAACAGAGAGAGTCGCATGTAGGAGGCAGCAGAAGCATTTGTGTTTGGATTACGAGCAGCACCCTGAACCCCCAACTGTTTTCAAAGCAACAACCAAGATCCTTTGAGTCTCTGCTTGTGGGCTTCGCATCCTCCTCAGGAAATAGCTGCCACCAAAGGCGGGTCCTCAGGTGTCTGCCCCCCACTTCCGTTCCTTGCCGGGAGGGAACCCGCTTGGCTTGAGGGGAGCAGGAAGCCCCCCAACCTTCCCTTGGGGACCCCCACGAGCCCTGTCTTCCTCTCTCGGTCAGAGAGAGAGAAAGAGAGACCCCCGCTTGGGCTAGAGATACTTGTAGACCACCTTCTCGGGCACCGTCTGCACTTCCATCTTGACAGGACACTTGTAGAGGGAGGAGAGCAGCGCTTCCGTGTAGCCGATCAGAAAGTAGAACTTGGAAGGGGGCAGGCGCTGCAGGAAGATGGCGCAGATGACCAGGACGTTGGCGCGGCGCTTCAGCACCACTTCGTTGGCCAGGCAGCCGTGGAAGGTGCCATAGATGAACCTGCGGATGAAGACGTCCTCCACGGCCCGCTCGGCCGCCCCCAGCTCTCCGTCCAGGTGACCTTTGGGGAAGATTGAGGCCAGAGAGGAATGCCCCGCACAGAGGCCCCCGGATCCCTCCTCCACTGCCAAGAGGGCCAGAGGCCCCCAGCCCCATCAGGAGGCTGGCCTTGGAGGGGCCTCCGCTTAAGGCAGCCCCACTTGGACCCCCGGACCCTCCCCACACAGGGCCAGAAAAGGAGGAGGAGGAGGAGGAGAAGTGGGGGCCAAGGCCACATCCCCACTGACTCACTGGTGTTGTGGGAGAGCCAGCCCTTCCGGTGGGCGATGTAGTGGGGCGGGTGGGCTTCCTCGTAGGTCACCGCCTTGTCCCCCTTCCCCACTCGGACGCGGGCCGCCTGGTTCTGCCAGGGAGGGAGGGAAGGAAGAAAGGAAGGAAAAAGTGGAGGGAGCCCAGTCTGTGCATGGGGGGGGGGGGCGCAAGGGGGTCCCCTCCTGGGTCCGACCCTCCCAAGAACCCAAGCCAAGCCCAGGGGACCCCTCTGCCAGCGAAGAAGGGAGGGACTCCGGGGCCCATCATCCCCACTCTTTACCTTGCAGCGGGCAGCCGAGGTCCGGAGGCTCCTTGCGGCAGGAAGAGGAAGGAGAGGAGGAAGTCTCGCCGGGAGCAAGGCCTGGAAGCAGATCGGCTCCGTCAGCGGGGGGTGGGGGGGTGGGGGGTGGAGGCTAGGTCCCAGGGGCTGATGGGACCTGCAGTCACCCTCCACGCCGACGCCCCCTCCCCCCCGGACCTAGGCTCTGCTCTCAGGGAGGGAAGGAAGGAGGGACCCCCTCCCGGGACCCCGCCTCACCCGCAGCAGCCGCCGCCAACGCCAGGCCCCCGCCGCCGCCGCCATCATCTGCCCAAGTCTCGCGAGAGGCGCCTCCTCTTCCCCTCCTTTCCTGGGACTGGAGCGCCCCCTGGCGGGCGGAAGGAGGAGGCCCCTGAGCCCCGGCTGCTGCTGCTGTTGCTGTCGCGGCGCCTGCCCAGAAGGAGAGCCGGGCGCTTACGTCACGCGCAGCGCTACGAGGGAGGGGCCGGTCTGCGGGGCCCGGAAAAGCTCCTCCTCCTCCCTCCCTCCCTGCCGTAAGGCCTCTGCTTCTCAAGGGGAGCCCTTCCCGGACCCCGCCTCTTGAGCCCCGCGTCCGGCCCTCCGTCCAGGGCTTCTCTCTCTGGCGGCCGTCTCTTCCGGGGGAGGGGCCTGAGGCGTAGGCTGAGAGAGTGTGACTTGCCAAGAGGGGCCCCCATGGCTGGGTCCCTGGGCCCCCAGCGCCCTTCCTAGGACCCAGGACCCCAAGGCCCGACGGGCTCCCCGGTTCCCAGGCGCTCCCTTGCCGCCGCCTCCTCCGAGAAAAGGCCAGCCTCCCTCCCACTCTCCCCGGTCGCGGAAGCCCCGCCGAGAGGAGGAGGAGGAGGAGGAGAAGCAGCCCCCCGTCCTCTCTGGTCAGCGGCTTTGGCCCCAGGGCTGCCCGGGGAGGGAGGGAGGGAGGGAGGGAGGGAGGGAGGCCGGAGGCGGCGGCGGGGGGGGGTCTTGGGGCTCCCTCCCTCCCTCCTTCCCTTTGCCATTTGCCCCTGGTGACGGGGGGGGGGGCGCTCCCTTCCTTGCCCCCGAGGGCTGACGGCCGTAAGGCAGCCATGGCACCGGTGTAGCTGTAGCTGAACCTGCCTGCACAGCTGATGGGAGTTGCAGTCCAGGGACTCATGGGGGCACGCACTTCCCCTCCCCTCCCCTCCCATCCCCGCCATGCTGGTTGGCCCCCTTGGCATCCCCCAAAAGGCTGGTCCCTAAAAGGAAAGGGAGGGGAGGGAGGGCCCAGTCCCTTAGGAAGGGGGCTCCCGGCGGGGGTCCTGGCCCCCGATCCAAAGGGGGGGGGCTGCTTGCGTTGCACTGACAATCCTGACTCCTTTTGCAGAAGGAGATTATTCGTCTTTATTTTGTTGTTTCGATTCTAGTCCGTCTTTGGTCCAAAGTGCAGATGCTGCCATGGAGGAAAATACAAACACGTTTTCTGCGTGGAAAAACTATCTATCTTTTCCGGTGAATGATTTTTCCCCGCAGGAGGTCTCCACACAAGAGCAGAGCCCAGAAGCCCTTCCGTTCTTGCACAGCAGGGAGAAAATAACTCCAATTCTTCATTCTTGCATGCAGGAAGATTTGCAGCCCTGGTCTTGTGCAGAGCACCAGGGAGGGAGGAGTGGGGGGGGCGGTGTAGAGGCCTGGGCCATGCTTGGAAGGGCAGCCTCGGCTCTTGGGTGCAGTTTCCTCGCCTCTCCAGCGCTGAACGGAGGCCCTGGGGCATGGCCTGAAAGACACCCTGCCTAATTCTCTGGGCAGGGGAGTTCTGTGTTGCACACGCGTGCCCTGGGCACACACCCCTTGGACACAGGCACACGCACAGCGTTCTTTCATATAGGCTGGTGCCCCTTTGTACAACTGCTCAGCTGTTCTGCCAGGGTTCCCATTTTTCCATCCGCGTTGGAGCGTCCCAGAGCGTCCCTGTCCTGGAGGGGTGGAGGGTCTGCCTCCTTTGGGGTCTGTCCTCTGCCATCACTGCCGCCCAGCCAGCCCCTCTCATCTGTTCCTCTCTTTTCAGTCCGAGAGGAGGGCTGGCACCCAGCTATGGTCAGGATCAGTGGCCGCTGGGGAGCTCCTGGTTGCCCTCCAGGGTCATGGGGTGGTGGGTGGCACCTGTGGGACTCTCCTGCTGAGGACCTTCCCGCTGGACCTGCAACACCGACAGTCTGACCTCTGGCCCTGGTGGGGGGAAAGAGGGGGAGAACGTGAGGGGGGAGAAAGACCGCCAGCCTGTCTGGCTTGGAGAGGAAGAACCCGGCCAGCCAATGCTGCAGCCCCTGGGTTTTATTGGGACCCCCAACACCTGCTCTCTGGGAAGGCACTGCGCATGGGGGATAGGGGCCAGGGGTCAGTGGCTGCCATAGGTGTTCCCCCCCCCCGCCACACCTGCCTCCAAGCAGTGGAAAGAGTAATGCTCCCAAAACATGAGTGCATTTCAAATAAAGTTACACAGGACTGTACAGACTGCCAGAAATAATCCAGCTTGAGACCACTTTAACTGCCTTGGCTCAGTGCTAGGAAATCATGGGAACTAGTTTATTGTGGCTCCAGAGCTTTCTGACAGAGAAGGTGCAATGTCTCAGAAAAATACTACAATTCCAATGATTCCCTAGCATTGAGCCAGGACAGTTAAAGTGGACTCAAGCTGCATTATTTCTGGCAGTCTGTTCAGGCCCACATCTCCAAACGCCTTCCTTTTCCACAGAATCTCCCAACTGCTGCCAGGGTCGGAGTCAGGGGCAAAGGCCGACTGGGCAGGCGGGCAAAGGCTTACCGAAATAGCTGAGGATGACAGGTAGGAAGACCAGGCCATGGAGCATCCCCAGCAGGGTGATGAGGAGGTTGAGGCGGAAGAAGAAGAGCTGCACCAGCTGGGCCTTGGCAAACGCCAGCACCACCACCCCTGGCAGGTTGGTCATGGCCACTCCAGCAAACACCTGGAACAGGAGGGAGGGGGCTGGTCAGTCATGAGCAGAGGGGGTCTGAGCCCACCCCCACAGCCAATGCCTCCGCCTGGGGAAAGGGGTCTCAGCAGCGCACAGGACTCAAGTGTCCTCCAAAAGGTATGGAGGAGGGGAGACCTGCACTGCATTCTCTGGGGTTGGTGGGAAGGGGGGAGAGGCTGCTCAGAGCAGAGCCCAGCAGGATGGGAGCAGCACCTTCATGTCCCCCAGGACCCCCAGCCTTGGAGAAGGGCAAAGCCAAGGTCATGGCGGGGTACAATAAACAGCCTGGCAGCTTCACTGGCTGCCCTTCCTAAGGGCAGCCCCAGACCCTGCTCCCCTCCTGTACTCACTGCGCTCCCCATGTTGACCGTAGCTTCCTTGGCCCTCTCCACTTTGGTGGGCAGCGTGCAGACGGCGAAGAAGCGCGTGATGTGGGAGACAAACTCCACAGAGATGCCTACAGCCTGCCAGGAGGACGGAGCCAGAAGTGAGGCAAGTGGGCAACCCACCCTGCCTGGCTCCCACCGGCCCTGCCTGACCTGTGCCTCCGAGTGTGCCAGGAAGGGAGGCACATGGCCACTCATGCCATGAAGCACCAGGTCCTCCCTCAGCTACACTTTGGGAAGCTGCCTTTGTCGTGGACAGGGCCCTGCCATACAAATCTGGGACGGGGAACAGGCAGGTCAAGGATCAGCTGCCTGGAGAACAGACGTGGCTGGGCTGCCGAGAGAGTGTCCTAGAAATCCCACCCCAAAGATGATCTCAGACTTTAGGACCAACTCTTTGACCTTCCTTCCTTCCTTCCATCCATCCTTCCTTTATGGCTCTTGTAGGGAAACATTATTTTGAAAATACTGCCATGGGAGATCTGTGCTCTTCATCCTGCTGAGATTTCACATGGCCAGGATCTCCCTTTCATGCCTCTCACCTTTTCTGGGAAACTAAATGGCTGGAGGGAAGAGACTGGAAAAGAAACCCTGATCTGGAGTATGGGAAGCCAATTTGTGCAAATGTATTTGGCCACGTTATTCTTTGTGGGTTCCCAATGGCAGGCACCAGAGGAGAACGGCTTTCCCCATGCCTAGCCTCAAACCTCAGGGCCACAGAGTGGGTCAGTAGAGCCAGAGGGCAGAAGCGGCTGCCTTCAAGGCAAGACCCCTGGAAGCTCCAGACCTTCCCTTTGAGAAGCGCTGGAAGGGTGGCCCCCACCTCTCCAGCCCACCTTCTGGCCCACAGAGCCAGCCCAGACTTACTGCCACCAGGTTGATGAGGGAGATGGCATTGAAGGAGACACCCCACAGGGTCATGGCACCCACAGTGTCCACCACAATCATGACAATGGTGACCAGGTTGACAGCAGCCGAGCGCAAGTCCATGCCCAGGAGGATGTAGCACACGAGAAAGGTGGGCACCAAGCAGAGAATCACATTGATGATGCCAGTCACGGCGATGGTCAAGTACTGCTCATAAAACACGTAGGTGATCCTGTGGAAGAAGGAGGGTGGGTGGTCACTCGTGGAAGTGGCAGAGCAGCTCAGAGACCCACTTTGGGAACCGCCTCTCTCACACACAAACACATTTCCAACTAAATATCTTGGCCCCTCTGCTCTAGCATTTGGCCCAGCAGCAAAGACCAGCCTCCTGAGTTGCCTCTGAGCCTCTTGGCCAAAATCCATCATTCCAAAGAAAGCAACTTCTCTTTCTTCTTTATGCTTTTTGGTGTAATGAAACACACCAACCTGCAGAAAGATGGATGGGCTGAGTGGCCCCTCCAGGTATTGGCAGATCCTTTGAAGACTAGCAAAAGTTGTTAGGGTGGGCCACTCATTTCTGTTTTATTTATTATTCCACTGAGAACTCCTCCTTCCTCTGCCAAACTGAAGGCAGAGTGCTTTGCCTTGGCCTCAGGCAGAAGGAAGGCCCCTGGCCAGGGAGCCTCATGGCCGGCATGGGGGGCCAACGGATGGGAAGTGTCCCCCCCCCGGCCCCATGGGACCACTCTGGCTTCTCTCCTGACTCTGTCCCTGAGAAAGGGGCCCCCGCTTCATCCTTTGGAGTCTGCCTGGCTTGCCAAGGGCATGGCTGTGGGGCTGAGTCTCTGGGCTACTGGGAAACAGCCCATAGAGTACTATCTCTTTGCAGAAGGGGGGCCTCCTATTTCCTGGTGCTGAGCACCACCAGACGATGGGTTCCCAGCCAATCCATGGTCCCAAGCTTATCTCGTTGAGCTGCTATGAGTCTCTGGGGATCCCGGTGCACGTTCAAGGCCCCGTCACCACATAGCCCAGTTTGCATGCCAATCTTGCCCTGGAGGACCCTTTGTGGGGTGTGGGCTCCCATTTGTTCCCTGTCTCCATGGGGTGGGGGGACTGCTGGGATGCATGAAAGGCTGACTACCACTTCAACAGAAAGAAGCCAGAAGGTGCTGCCGCCGCTGCCGCTGGAAACCACCATCACCACCAAAGCAAAGGAGGAACGTGAGCCCCAAGGAGGAGCCTTTGTGGGGTCTGGGCACTTTCCAGCCCTGGCAGAGGGGCCACCAAGGCAGTGGGAACTGGGATGGCTGGGCTTCAAAGGCTCAACTGCAGGATTCCTGGAGGCGGCATTTGGAGGGTTCGGGGATGGTGGCAGCTGGACAGCCAGAGGGTGGCTTGCCTCCCTGTCCTCCTCAGCACACTTGACGGCAGGTGCTAGAAGCTCTCCTTCCCTCCCTCAAGTCTGCTTGGGCACCAGTGGCAAATATTCAGATTTGATTGCAGGGAGCAGGGAGCCCTGTCCGAAGTCTCTTCTGTCCCTGAGATGGAATGGGGTCCCACCAGTGCCACCCTGCAGGGCCCCTTATCTGCCCCTGCCAGCTCCCCAGCATCACCTCACACTGCCCCCTCCCCACAGCACCCCCTTTGTCCTTCCCACCTCGACCCCCATCAAGCCGCCTTACGTGTAGGGGAAGACTTGGAAGTCGGGGTCGGTGCCGGGCACTTCCCTCATGCTGGCCGTGATGTTGGTGGCCAGCTCCCTGGCAACCTTCAGGGCAGCTGTGTACTCCTGGGAGTCCTTCAGTGGGGTGTGGTAGGCCATGAAGCGGGAGGCTGCAGAGGCAGGGGGCAAGGTGGGCACCCAGGGACTGGGCCCAGTGCCCAGGCCCACGGGAGGCACCCCACACTTTGGGGGGGGGCAGCCTGCCCTCCCTGCCCTTATGTCCGCTGGCCTTTTGCAGCAAATGCATGGCCTTGACATGGTGCCTCTCAAGGCCCACCCACTGCCCACCCACTTGCACCTGCCCCAGGGCACCTTCAAGGAAGAGGGAGGGAGGGAGGGAGGGAGGAGGTCCACTCACCTATAACCTGCCCCTCGGGCCCCAGCTTCACAGATGTGTCATAGGCCCCCAGGCCCCTGTGTGGGGAGAAAGGCTGAGCATGGCGGGAGAGACTGAGCCCATCCTTCTGAACAATGGAAGGTGACGCCAGCCCCCACCCTTGAACAAGGGTACCTACGGGACGGGACGGGACACAGGCGAGTTTGTTCCCAGGATTACCCTAAGGAGGGGTGTTCCTCCTCCTCCTCCTCCTCCCCCCGCCGAGGTGGGCAAGCCCTGGAGATAGCAGGCTCTTCTGCCCCACTGGGGAGACAGACACCAGGAGGACTGGAGGGTGCTACCCCTAACCTCTGCGCAGCTGCACTCACCCCTTGGAGCAGCTCAGGTTGGGCTTGTCATGGAGGAACCAGGGAAGGAATCGATCAAACTCCTCCACGCTTGGCCGTAGGGTCCCAGCTGGGATGGCCATGCACTTCTGGAAGACGCAGGACAGGGAGGCTGGGGCAGAGGAGGAGGAAGATGAGGAGAAAGGGTGAGCATGGGAAGTGGGGACCCCCCCGCCCCATTTGCCCCACACACACACACACACACTCCCATTCCACAGGGGCCACTCTTCTGGGACCCAGGTCCTGCCAACTACAGCTGCCCCTGGGTCACTTACGGTCAGTGGAGGGGCAGAACTCCCCCTTTTGTGAGCCAAAACTGTGGATTCGGCAACAGCTGGAGAACGGATTCAGCCAGTCGATGAAGTCGTCCACCCAGGAAGTGGCTGGAATGGCCAGGAAGGACCTGGAGGGTCAAGGAGTGTGAGAGCTGCCTTTGAAGACAGGTTGGCCAGCAGCTCACCCAGGGCAGGAGGGGAAGGCCAGGTGGGCACTCTGTGGACAGCCGTGGTGGACGGCGGACAGGTGAGCAGACAGGTGGCACACCTGGATTAGGTGAGCTTCTGAGCCTGAAAGGAGGTAGCCCAAGGGGCCGGGCCCCTCGCTCAGTAGCTCCCTTGCCCTTCAGACGCACAGCCTTTGGGAGGGCTACAGTTAAAAGCTGGGGTTGCTCTCTTGGGCAGCAGCAGCAGCAGCAGCAGCAGCCAAGCAGCACGTTCCCTGTGGGGTGGGGGGAGATGCCCAGCTCAGCCTTCAGAGGGGCTGCAAGGACTGAGAAGGGCCTCTACTGCTGCTGACAGGCCTCTGGTTTGGTTTTACAGCCAGGTTTTAGGCTGGCTTTGGATTATTCCGAACAGCTGCAGAATAGAGAAGCCAAACACTAGCCATCTTCAAACTCAGTAGGCCAGCGGAAGCCAATTCTGCAGAGCGCCCCATCCGTCCGGTCCCTGGGTCCAACACGCGGGAGCCAGGAGAAGGCTGGGGGAGTCAGCTGCCAGCACACCAAAACCATGCCCCCCCCCCAGATATTTGGCCTTTCTTCTCTCAGATGCCCCATCTGGCTAAGCCAATGGCCCCAGTGGGGGCTCCCATCACTTTAATAGTTGTCTAGATTCTGGCACATGAGGGTCACCAGCAGCCCTCTCAATACCTCACCCCCTTTGCCGGTGCAGCCCCCCCTCCAGCCGTCCTTCTGGCAGCCCCACCTGAGGAGCCATCGGCCGACCCCCGGCCGGCTCCAAAGGCACCTGGCCCCCCACGTTTGGAGGGCAGAGCCACCACTCTCTGGCAGGAGAGAAGGCAGGTGCCAGGGGTGGGGGGGCTCCTTTCCAAAAGAGGTGGCTGGTCCCCTCCTCTGCCCTTCTCCCGCATTCTCCATCCCCCCTCCATGCCTGAAGTGTGTCCCAGTCCAGCAGGCCCAAGGGTGTGTGTGTGTGTGTATGCATGAGAGAAAGAGGGTGGGACACCATGCAGAGGGGGCCAGAGAGTGTGACTTACTGCTCTGGGAACCGGGTGGCATACTGGATCTTCTGCATCATGGAGTTCTCATCGCACCCTGAGCTGGAACAGACACCGTTCATTCCTGGCACAGTAGAGAAGTTGTAGCCCCCCGAAGTGACAAAGTAGGTGGGGGCCCCCACCATCAGGTACTGTTTCAGGTACTGGAAGTACTGGAGCATATAGGAATCCTGGGGGGATGCATGGAGAGGACAGGCTGGGATGGAGCCCTCCCTTGCCCCCACAACCCCCCCTTCCTCCCCTCCCCTCCAAGAAGCACACAGACTGCTATGACTGGGGCAACCCCATGGTACACACACATGCAAACACGAATGAACGCTTCTTCTCATTCAAGAAAGCTGAAGGATCCCCAGTTCCCCATCCACACCAAAGTCTGATGCTGAGGAGGCAAAGGAGCAGAAGGGTCTCCCTTGAGGATCTCCCATCGGCTGGGGGACACCACAATCCTTGCCATCAAGTCTGTTGGTTTTCCAGAAGGCGCTTTTTAGGGTGTTTCCAAGCCCCCCCCATCCCCCCTGAAGCTCTGGGGTTTTGCAGCGCTTCTGTCTTGGTGCCCCTGCCTTGAATCTGGGAGGATGTTTGAAGGCATTATCTCATGGGGGGGGGGGGTTTGACACAAAGGACCTCTCTGCCAGTAGAGAAACCCTCACCGTGGGCACGGACAGCTCCTGCTCCAGCCCCACCTGGACGTTGAGCATCAGGAAAATTCCTGCGCAGAACATGAAGGCAAAGAGCAGCACCTGGGGGAGGAAGAGGAGGGGGCTTCAGGTAGCTGGGAGGCAGTGGGTGACTGATTGAGTGATACATTGATATACTGATTGATCACCTTTCTGTTTCCCCTCTCAGCCTGCCAAGCCCTAAGGCACTGCACAATGGATAGAAATATTTAAGACACACCAAATGTGGTCCTTAACAACGATGCACTAGAACAGCCAGGGGAACCTCAGGACCGAAGGCTACAGGGAAGAAGACTGCTTCAGCTGCCCACAGAGGCTCAGAGGGAACCAGGCCGGCTTCCCTTGGCAAGGGGTCCCACTGTTGGGGGCTTGGGGCAGGAGACCCTGTCACATGCGCAAACTGACCTAGCCTTGTAGGTGTGGGGATGTGCCATGGGGCCTGTGCTGAGGATCCCCACTTTAGGCAGGCCCTTACAGGGGGAGACATGGGTCTTGCAGATATCATACCCTCCACGCTCTGCTTGGTCCCCCCAACCCCAACGCAATCACCCCCATTCCCCCCATTCCACCCAGGAAACCCCAGCCTCCACTCACCACCAGGAACCGGATGAAGCTGTTGAGCAGGAAAGGCGCATAGAGGCGGCGCATGAAAGCACAGAGGAGCCCCTCGTGGTGCTTCTTGGGAGCCCCGTCTTTGTCGTCTTCCAGGTGGATGCAGCAGCACATGTCCAGGCGGGAGGCCTGCAGAAGAGCAAGGTGACGAAGGGGCAAAGATGGCACTGGACTGGGATCGCTGAGGGGACCCACCTGCCACCATCTGCTGGCGATGGAGAGCCAATCTCTGGGAGCAGCACCTGCTCCTGCCCCTGACCAACCCCCTTCACCCCTGGCCCAGAAAACCAACAGACCTCCTGCCGACGGGCATCCAGAGAGAGCAGGGCCACAAAGGCTGAGATTTGGAGCAGGAAGTCAAAGAGGACTGCCATGGCGGCGTAGAGGGCAAAGGTCTTGACGGCGGGCATTGGGGTGAGGCCACCTGCAGTAAGCAAGACACCAACAGGGTCTCATGAGAGGACATAGCTGCACCCTCCCAACTGACCAGCCAACCACGGTCAACTTCACACCAGCCTTCAGCCCCACATTCACCTGGGTGTGCCCACCTGTTTCTTCACAGGTGTGTCCTGCATGCTCTGTGCATCCCGCCTGAGACAGCACATGAGGCTGGCACTCCTCCTCCCCCCTGCGCTGTTCTCACAGCAACCTTGTGAGGTAGGCCAGTCCAAGAGAGAGTAACTGCCACAGCCACCCAGTGCGTCTCGTAGCCTTGCCCTTGGATCAATCCCAGCCCAGACCTCTCTCTCTCTCTCTCTCTCAGCCCTTAGCACACTGCCTCTTGACCTACACTGTGGTGCCCTCAGGTCTACACACATGTTCATGCACACATGCACAGATGCCCTACCCTTCCAGAGAAGAGCCTGGCTGGGCATTTTAGCCACGGCGCCACCAAGATCTTCCCCACAGTAGCCATGGGGCCTGGTGCCAAGTAGCTGAGGGATTCCCCAAAATGCAGCAGCTCTGGAATGAGGAGCTCTTGGCTTCTCCTCCTCCCGCCCCCAGGGTTGTTGCTGCCAGAGGATTCCAGCATTTTCCACGCAGACTCACACCTATCTGAAGACCCCTCTGCCCAGCAGCCCTTGACCCAAAAGGAGGGGAACCCAGGAAGATGTCCCACTTACCCAAGAAGAAGCAGATGACCTCCGAGAGGCTGCAGAGGAGCATGCTGGGTGCCACATCCCCCAAGATCCGCCCAATGTGCTCCTCAGGGGTCTCCCCAGGCTGGGCTTCAGATCGCTGCAGGAAGAGAAGAAGGAGGAAGAGGAGGAAAGCGGACTGAGAAAGGGGAACGCTGGGAGGGTGGCAGGTGGGAGGCCTCTCTGCATGTTCTCCTGAGCCCAGGAGCATCCCAGGACCAACATTAAACCAATCCCAGGGCCAGGAAGGTGGTGTGAAAAAGCCCCCCCTCCAGCCCCCCTTAATGCCAGAGGGGCCAAAGGTGCTGCAGGAACCCCCAGAGCTTGAGCAAGTTCCGTATTTGGATTACAACCAATGGAGCAATGGCTAGTGGTGACCCCAGGAGGGTGCGGGGGGTTGGTCTGCACCAAGTGACACCCCAGAAGAAGGGTCAAGACACCTGCCTGGTCCTGCCTTCCTCGGTGTGTGTGTGTGTGTGTGTGTGTGTGTGTGTGTAAGAGAAGGGGCAAGGACACTCCTCCAGGCTTCGCTGCGGCTCCTTCCTCTGGAGGAAGCTGGCAAAGAAGGGGGGCAAGTGCACCCTTTTGGCTGCCACCGTCCCCCCATTAGCTCCCCCAGCAGCCCTCCTTGCACTGGATGACACCAGGGGTGGGGATGCCACTGCTGGGAGCTGGAGTTTGGAAGGAAAAGAAACCTCCCCAGTATCCCTGGCCTGGCTGCCCTCTCCCGCAATGTGTCTCACACCTGGTACTCCAGCACAAAGATGAAGATGTTGTCTGCGCCCAGGGCCAGCACCAGGAAGGGAACGACCTCGAGGATGATGAGGGAGGAGGGCACCCCCATGTAGGAGTAGAAGCCCAGTGAAGAGAGGACAGCCCCCAGCACCACCAGGATCCCCCCCAGGCCCAGCGTCACCTTGGAGTCCACCTGGAAACAGCAGAAGCAGGAGCAGGGGTGAGAGGAATTGAGGGGGAATGATCAGCCAGCCTGGCCCTTAGCAATAGCAAGTACATTTCTATAGCAATAGCAAGTACATTTCTATACCGCTTATCAGTGCACTTAAGCACTCCCTAAGCGGTTTACAATGTGTAAGCTAATTGCCCCAACAAGCTGGGTACTCATTTTAGCTTCCTATGGTAGGATTCAAGCCTGAGTCAAGCCTGAGCCCCTGGCTGGTATCGAACTCACAACCTTGTGGTTTGTGAGTGAGTGGCTGCAGCACAGTCACTTAACCACTGCACTACCAGGGCCTTTATGATTTGGACAAAAACCTTCCCTGTGCATCTGGCCCTTCCTTGAGACCGCTGATGGCCCCAGCCACCATTGCCCAGCCCTCCTCCTTCCCTGAGGTGGGGAGGGTCTCCTCCCGTCTGCTGCAAGGACCCCCTCCTGCTGGTTCAGAACCCAGACCCCCTCCTGCTGATTCAGAAACTATGGGAGGGAGTTGCACAGCCTGGGAGGAACAGCCCAGAAGGGTGTCCCCGTCCTGCATCTTCATCAAACTTTGATGCTCAGTCCCGAGGGAAGGGGGTCAAGAGGAGGCAGAGGCAGCCGTGGGGGGTGGGGGTGGAAGCTTCCTCACAGTGTATCCCCTCCAACCCCCGTCTTCAGAGGGGCAGCCCCCCACCCAGACACCCAGCTCTCTCCTACCGGGATGCGTTTGCAGCTGGAGTACTGTCCCAGAGCCAGGGCAATGTAGACGAAGACCAGGAGATAGCTGAGGGCAAAGACTGGGAGGTCCTCCCAGGTGGACCGGCTGATCTCATCCTCCAGGGACCGCTGGGGCCAGATTTGGGATTGGGGAGGGGAAGAGACAGAGAAAAAGGATCTGGTTGGAAGAAGGCGGCCGTAGGGGCCTGGATCTCAGTGGGCAATGCTGCGCGCTGCCACCCCGCTGCCCACTGCCCGGCTGTCTCCTTGGGAGATTGGGAGGACAGAGTAAAGCGATGCAGGCGCTGCACTGGACCCAGCCTTAGGTGCGCTTAGAGGAGGCCCACGGCCAGCAACAATGGCTAGCTCCTTGGGATTCCGGTGGGTCTCCTCTAAACATGCCTAAGGCCAGATCTGACCCAGTAGGACAGTAAGCAGGGCAAACCCAGAAACCAGACACAGTCCCCCTCCCCCTCCCCACCCCTGAAAACAACCAGGGAATGTGGAATAAAAGTATGGAAAAGATCCTTTGCAAGCGGGGTATAAATAAATAAATAAATTATTATTATTATTATTATTATTATTATTATTATTATTATTATTATTAAGCCCAAAGACTAGAGAGGATTTGGCCCAGGGTGCAAGCAAAGAGAAGGTGGATGTTTCTTCAAGGAGGGAGTTCCCCAGCTGGGCCGCAAGGCTGCCCTTGGCATTTTCAAAAGGGGTCTGTCTGGCTTTGGTTGCCAGGGCTCTCCCTTCTTGCCTTTGTACCTCAGCCATGTAGGCCACGGTGTAGCGGTCAGCATATTCCTGCTGGAATTCCTGTAAAACATTCAGGAATTGCTTCTCCCACAACATCACAAAGTCAAAACGGTGGTCACTGGAAGGGAAGTTGTTCAGGGAGACGGTCAGGATGAGAGCTTGTGCCTCTGAATATGCCACCCCTGTTGAGTAGACAGGAAGGTCACCAAGGAGCAGGACACCAGGACGCCCAGGTCACCCCAGCAGCCCCTTCCGTGCACATGTACGTGCACACAAACACACCTGCACACTCACTCGCTCGCTGGCACTTCCTACACCTGGGTCCTCACCCTGATCAGGCTCCAAAGATAGATCTCCCCCCCCCCCCGCTTTCCCCTTCTTCTTCTGCCCTCCAGCTCCCCAATTAACCAACTGGGGGGTCAGGGGGAGGGTGTTCCTAGGCCCTCACCGGGTTTTACTACCATATTTTCTTGGCTCTGAGAACAATCGTGTGTGGCCCTGTGTTGTGGGAGTGGACAGAATGTAATAGGAGTCAGAACAATTCTCTAAGGAGATTCCTTTTGCTATATGTGCAGCAGCAATGCGAGAAGGGATCTATTAATATACATAGCATGCTGTGAAACCATTGTCAATGTTCACTCCTCTCCTAATGGATTGGAATGTGGGAATATAGTCCAGCTGTAGACTGAATGACTTGACCAAGGACACTCAGTGGGTTTCCGTGGCTGAGCGGGGATTCGAACTCTGGTCTCCAGAGCCATAGTCCAACACCTAAGCCACTATATCACACTGGCTCTCCCCACATCTTTGTAAATACAGTGCGCCCTTGATATCCTCTGGGGTTTAGTTGCACGACCCCCCATGGATACCAAAATCTGTAGATGCTCAAGTTCTATTATATACAATGGCATAGTAAAATGGTGTCCCTTGCAGCAAATAGCAAAATCAAGCTTTGCTTTTTGGAATACATATATATATGTGTGTATGTCTGTGTGTACGTGTGTCTATTTTTTCAAGCCATGGATGGTTGAACTCATGGATACAAAGGGCTGACTGTACGTTTAATAACCTGAGGCTTTAACATCACTCTGTGTTGCATCAGAAGAAGTGACTGAGATTTTAAAGCTGCCGTACCCTTTCACTGATTCCTGCTGCCCCATCTGTCTCTCCCCCCACAACACTCATGACCACCCACAATCCTCTCAAGCTGCCTTGAGCCTCATCCTGAGACAAAGCCAGGGTATACATTCAATACACCAATACAAATATGTAAAATAAAGGGCAGCCCCAATGGGCCCAAGGTAAGAGAAGAGGCAGCTGTGATAGGACTTTGGTGCCCCTGAATCCTTTCCTCCCTGGAAGCACCTTTGCTGTGCCCATAAGCTGCCACAGGCAGATGAGACGCCCCCGCAGCTCCTACCTGAGTAGCCCCCCACAGCCAGGAATGGGAAGACGGGTGCCCCATAATCGGCCATGCAGCTCAGCTCCAGTGCTGTGATGTCTTTGAAAGAGAGGGGGGAGCTAATGGGTGGGAGGGTAGAGAGAGACAGGGGGGGGTGGTGAGGCCTCTGGGGGAAATGCCCTCTGCCCCCCACCACCACCACACCCTCCCTCCCTTCTGAGAAAGAAAGGCACCTCCAGGAAGAGAGACCGATCCCCATGGGGGCCAGAAACAGTGGCAGATCCCATGTGTGGGGCGGGTGCCACTTTTCAGGCTGGCCAAGGGATCCTGGGGGGACACAGGTGTTTTGCCCCCCCTCCCCACTATACTCACTTGATGCAATAGAGAAAGTGGTCCCTCCAGTCGACAGTCCCTGTCTCCCCCTTCAGCGTCTGGCTGGCCGTCATCTCAAGGCGCGTCTGGTTGTTCTGGAAGTACTGGAGCAGGCTGTTGAGGGCGCAGTCGTTGAGGGTGGCATTTTGGGGGTTCAGGGGGGCGTAGCAGACATCCTGCAGCGAGACGTTCTGGTGGTGTGCTGCTGACCAGACAGTGATGCTCTGGATTCTCCTCTGCAACTCCAGCAGGTCCATCAGCACTTCCAGGGAGAGGATGCCGCTGAAGTTGGTCCTGCCCATGAGCAGCGAGTCGTAGGTGTAGCTGGACCGGTTTCTGGCCGTCAGGATGGCTTGGTTGGTCCTGAAGAAGGGGCCAAAGTTCTTCTCATAGAAGGCCTTCTCCTGCCGGGCCTGGCTGTCTGGGGAAGACCAGAGCTCCACGGGGTCCGTGGTCAGTTGGATCAAGCCCAGACCACTGGAGAGAACCAACACTACTGCCACAGAGATGAGGATGACCGTGCGTGGGTAGGAGGCCACCAGCATGCCCCAGCGGCTGAAGGCTCGGGCCAGGAACTTGTCAGTGCCCTGGCTAAGTTTCTTACAGCAAGACATCCTGGCCCCAGACTCCTTTGGCTTCTCTGGTGGTGAGGAGGAACAGCTGCGCCACAAAAGGGCGGCCACAAAGGCCACCATGAGGACGCAGAAGAGGATGATGCACACAAAGAGGGCTCCATTCAGGCCTCTGACCTGGAAGGGCGGCACCGGAGGCGAGGGGGCTGTTATGGCCGGGCACGACTGGGCACAGTCCTGGCAGGAGCACTTCTCCCCGGTCCCGTTGCCCACGGGCTCGCTGCACTGCCAGGCCAGCCCACTGAATGGCATAATGCCACCTCCAATGGCAGGAGAGTCCCCGGGCACCAGATGGTAGGAGATAGCCAAGGGGGCCAGGCCATTGCTGGGGTCCCCCTGGTAGTCCAGCCAGCGCTGGGTGTTGCACAGGGCCGCCCCGTACTTGCCACACATGGCTCCGATGGCGTACCCGCCAGTGGCTGGGATCTGCACCCCCTTGCAGGAGTCATAGGTGGCATCCGCAAAGGCCTGGCTATAGTAGCACTGGTACTCCAGGACACCCACCGCCAGGCTTCCATTGGTGGTGGTGAGGCTGAAGGTGCGCGTGACATTGGTGAAGACGCTCTGGTTCGGGCTGCAGATGTTCTGGCAGTAGAGGTTAGCGAAGTTCTCGGCACAGGCAGGGCAGCGGGTGAGCACCACCTGGGAGATGCGGAGGCTCCTTTCGACGGCTTCCAGCTGGGCCTCCGAGCAGCAGGCCAAGGTGTTTTCTGTGCCTGTGAAGAGGGCTGGGCAGAGGGAGCGAAGACGCTGCAGGTGGAGCCCCGAGATCTGCCGGGCAGGAGTGTTGGAGACGCAAGGCACCGTGTTCCCTGGGAGGAGGCTGCTGCTGATTTCGGGGTTCTTGCCACAGTCGCCGTAGAAGGAGCAGTACCCCTCACGATGGATCTCGGTGGGAGCAGCGGCCTGGCGTCCCCACAGGAGAGAAGGACAGAGGGATGGTCAGTGAGGGCCAGGAGAGCTCTGAACGAGGGGCAGGGGGAGCCAGCCCCAGGTGTATCCCCCACCCTCCTGCCCCTGGGCTGGTTTCAAATTGTATTCTTGCTACTGTTGACCAGCTTAAGCTACAGTGAGAGGCAGGAGGTCAGTTCATCCAGTGCCAGAAGGCAGAGATGCTGCCAGGCTGGGGGCATCCTCCCACCAACCTCCATTAAGGGCCCCACTGAGATCTGGCAGCCCTCCCCCCCAGAGCCATCACTGCCCCTTTGGCCTGAGGAGGAGAGGGGCAGCCCCCCTGCAAAGACTCTCCTTGGAGGAGGTCTGGCTGCCTCCTCCTCCTCCTCCTCCTCCTGACAGCCAAGACCCCTCCAAGCCTGCGTGGCTTCTTCCCTTCTCTGCCCCCAGACTCACCATGCCCAGCTGGGCCCTGACCAGCACTAAGGCCAGCAGGACGGCTGTGCTTGGCATCCTCACAGCTCTAGAGTGCTGGCAGTGGCAGCCAGAGTTGGGTGCACCTGCAGAAGCCATGAGGTGTGCCAGCACTGGCTTTGCCAAGGCATCTCATGCCACCTGGCTCCCAGGTACAAGGGGCTCTGGTCTGACAGCCAGGAAACCAATCAGGAGGCTCCAGAGTGGTCAATCATTAACCTGCCCTCAGGGTTCTCCTGGCTGTTCTGGAGGAGCTCTCCCCAAGCCTTCCCTTGGCCAACTGGGCCTCTTGGGGGCAACCGGTGTGCCCTGTTTCTCTTCTGAGGAGCCTGGCATTGGAGTAGGCAGAGTCTCAAAGGCAGTGACTGCCAGGATCAAGTCAGTGTCCGCAGTTCCTGCACAGAGGGGCAACTTTCTGGAAATAACAGAGGCCCTCTGACCAGCAGCCCATCTGTGCCCCTTCAAAGAGGGCTACCCCTCTCAGGGCTGAAGGGCAACTATGGCCACCTCCCACCCCACTGCTATTCCGCCTCCTCTCCCAATAACCTCTTTTCACTATAGCAGCCATTCCACCCAGTGACTCTTTCCAGTTCTGGGAGGCCCAATCTCTTCCTCATGATGGGTACGGGCAGCGGTCAGAGAAGCAGTGTTGCACGAAGTCCCAGTGGCAACCTAACCAAAATCCAGCCCCTGTGAGAGAGCCACAGAGCAGGTAGCTCTGCACATCTGGCCAGATGCTCTTCAGCCTTCCGGCTGCCTCTGCACTCCTGCACTCATGCCATCAGGAATCTCTCTCCAACAGTGCACATCTCAGGCCTTTCCTTTCCATTTGGTTTCGGTCCTACAATAGGCTGAAAGAGAAAACTTCACTTCTTTGTTGCCTCCCCTTTGCTCAGAGGTCATAGGATTGTAGAAACGTTAGAAGGGGCACTAGAGGCCATGGAGTCCAGCCTCCTGTTCAGAGCAGGCTCTCCAGCCAGAGCATCCCCAGTGGTCTGGAGCTGTCCAGCCCCTTCTTGAAGATGTCCAGAGATGCATCCCTTTAGGGTATTGTCTCCGTTGCTGAACTGCTCTGTCCAGAAGCTCCTTCTAATGTTCAATTGAAATCTCTTCTCCTGTAACTTAAAACCGTTAGACCTGGTCCCACCCTCTGGGGCAGCCCTTTAGCTATTTAAGGAGTGCCTTCACCAGGACTAACATGCCTAGCTCCTTCAACCGTTCCTCATGTGTTTTGTTCTCCATATCGCTTATCATCCTTGTTGCCCATCTCTGAAACTGCACCAATATCCTTTTACATCCTTCTTTAAATGAGCCACAGAGAACTGAACACAGGACTCCAGATGTGGCCAAACCAGTGCAGAATATAGTGGGACTGTTACTTGTCTTTGAAACTATGGTTCACTTTAAAACATTGATTTCTTTCTTGTAGCACCACAGTGCTGGCTCATGTTCAGCTTATGATCAACAATAACCCCAAGTCTTTTTCACATCTTGTACCGCTGAGCCAAGTACCTCCCCATCCTATTCCTTTGCATTTGGATTTTGTGGCCTAAATGTAGAATTTTGCATTTGTCTCTGTTGAATTTCATTCTAATAGTTTCAGCCCAATGTTCAAGTTTTCCAGTCTTTCTGAATTGATCCTATCCTCCAATGAGTTAGCTACTCCTCTGTTTTGTTTCATCTGCAGAGTTGATAATGATCTCCCCTAATCCACTGTCTGTCAATGGTAAAGAATATTGATGTGTGTCGGCCTCAGGACATAACCCTGCGGTACTTGACGCTTCCCTCCAGTTTGAAGTGTAGCCATTGAAGATAAGCTGTTGGAAGTTCTTTTAACTAGTTATGGACATCATTTTAACAGTATTTCCATTTATTCCATATTTAATTTGTTTGCTTGAAGATAGAGTCCTTTATAACCCATTATAACATTTTGAGGTCAGGCTAGACCTACTTTTTTGCCCTTTTTGAAGGGAGGAACAATGTTTTCTCCCTCCCCCCAGACAGGTTTCCATTTACAATTCTTAAGAAGTAATATCCACCAAGTGCTCAGTGCTGCAGGCAAGATCCCACTACAGTAGAGGAGAGGCACCAACCTCTCCCAGTGACCAGGGTCCTTGACACCAGTTCCCACTGGCTTTCCATTTGGGTGGCTAGCCAGTTGAGCAGCAGGTCATTCCACCGGCAGTTCCCCCGTCCTGTAATTGGTGTAGGTGTGCCCTTGTCTCAGGCTGAGAGGAAAGGTCTGTAGAAGAATCAACCTACCCCAACACACCTCCCTTGGGTTTGTTGATAACCTAAATCAGAGCTCAGAATGCCCACAGAAGGCTTTGCCTTGAACATGTGAATACACCACGGGCATAGTCATTTAGCAAACAGATGTTTTTGCGTGATGACTGGTTTGCCAAGAAGTTAGGGTAACCATGCACATGCCAGCTGAGGAAGACCAGCCTCTGTGTCGCCTTGAAGGAAGCGGCACCCAGAGGGCTTCTTCTGGAAGCAGGAGGTGGCCATGGAGTGAGGACCAGCCAGGGGCTTCTTCACATAATGAAACAGAAGCACTCTGGGGTGGAGGAAGGGGCATGAAGCACTGCTCACCCATGACCATCGGAGGCCAGAAACAGCTCCTCTGGCAGATGGACTCTTGAGCAGCCAAGTGGAACAGAGAGGCAGCGTCTCTCCTCCTGTTTGGCCTGGCCAGAACTGGCTTATCTCAGCCAAATAGCCATAGTGGCCAGTTGCCCACTCAATTTCCTTTCCTAGCTGGAGGGCTTCAAGGCTACTGAAACCTGGCGATCTTTGGGTCATTTCACTTATGGTGCCCCTTCTTAGCTCTGAAGGAATATGAAGGAACACAGGAGGCTAACCCTTTGTAGCTTTCGAGGGCCACAATGCAAGAACTGGGTGCCAGCAGAGGGGGGTTATGGCCACAGCATTCCCCTCCTTCCCCAGGCGCCCTTTTGGTTGGCGCTCTGCCTGTGGTGCTTCTATGGCCATTGGTGTGCCCTGGCCCAAGCAGCTTGCCATGTGAAATTCAATTCCGGGAGATGGCAGGGAACACTGACATCAAGGAAGAGGCCATTACTTGAGTAACAGTGTGTGTCGGTCAAGGGACCACTGTAAGGGCTTGAGAGGAAATATGGCTTCTGTACGAGACTCCCACAGGAGCCCAAGGCAGGTTCATGCGATGCGGCAGCTGGAGAAAACACATGGTATCACCTGAGACAGCAGCATGGTGGGAAAGGGAGGTCCCAAACCAGGATGGAGGATGGCAAGACACCACCAAAGCTGGGGGAGGATGGGCAAAGCCTTGTCCGCCCTTGTGCCCCAGAGCAGCTTCCGCTTTCAGGGTGGGAATGGGGGAAAGCAGCCTGGTGGTCAGTTCTCCTCAGCTACATCGACATTTTTTCACCTCTCTGCCCAACACCATTCCTTTGCTCAGATGCAATTGCACCTTCACAGAAAGGGTAGAAACACCTCCAGGATGCCCACTGAGTAAGAGGCAATGCTGGCCTCCTCCTCATTTGGAGCTGCAGCCTCTTCGGCACCAGGGATAAAGGGCTTCCTCCTGGCCTGGCAGAGACTGGAGGAGCTGTCTTGCTCCACAGCCATCCTTGGGCTGGGGAGGGAGCACTGTTTGGCCAATGCAAAGACCCTGCTGCTGCTTCCCTCTCTTCCTCCCCATCCATGTAAGTGTCAGGCCTGAACAAGGCTGTGCTGCTTCCTCCAAATTTACTCTTAGCCCCAAAAGAACGAAAGACTCATCTAAGTTACTGGGAACACAACCTCACCATTATTTTATGTTTACAGGAACCAAAAAGGAAGGCACGAGGGGCTACAATACCCAAGGAAAGCCCCCAAAAGGATAGAGGCAGTGGTAGGATTCATGCTTCGCAAACCGTCCCATGAAGAAGCCAGGAGATGTGAAACTAAGGTTGGGAAGTGTTTGCATGGCACATAGACAGAACCAAGAGCAGGAAGGGCACAGAGCTGGGCAATTCTTGCCCCAGGGCCCCATGAACTTCCAGCTTCAGCGTCACTTGGGCTGGCAGCCTCCACCCAGCCTGAGCCCTTTATCTGCCTTCCTCAAGGTTTACAACCCCAGCCCGGCCTTGACACTCGATAAAGCTCGGGCCATAGTCCGGCTGCCATTGCTGAGAGCCAGCCAGCCCAGTGTGTGCTTGGAAGGCTTAGCCCACCCACGCAAGCCATCCATGGAGAAGAGCTTCGCAGCCCCTCCCAAGAGCAGCCACAGCAGCAATGGAAGCCAAAGGCCACTGCTGTGATTGGAGCTGCTCTTGACCCAGGATGCCCTCCTGCTTGCTTTGCGGGAGCAGGGCACAAAGAGCATGCAGGGTGGGACCTGGCTGGCAGAACGGCCAAGCCAGGGCAAGAAACAGTGAGGGGGGGGTGCCTAAAAATATGAGAGTGGGGCACACAATGGGTGGGTGAGCAGGGGAGTTACCCTCCTCCTCTCCTGCTACTGCCACTGAGCCTTACCCTGGGGGACATCAGGAAGGGCAGCCCATCCATTCCAAGAACTGCCTCAGCTGGGCCTGCCCTGCAGAAAACAGGCACTGGGGCACAATGCAGACCCAGCCAGTGGGGCAAGAGCTGTAAGGGTGCCAGTATCACATACCCTGCCCCGGCTCAGCTTTTGGCTGAAGGAACCACCAAATGGGGGCCATGGGGGGGGGGAATCAGAAGGCTAAACCCAACAAGGTGGAAGACCAACCTTGTTGCTGCAGGGAGGGAGCTGCTTCTGCCACTTGTGCTTCCCCAGGAGGGGTCAAGCGACTGCCTGGAAAGTGGGGGGAATGTGTGGAGGAAGAGAGCAAGTTGCTGGCTGTGACTGAAGCAAAGAGAAGGCATGAGAGCTCCCACTGTCTTCCCAATAGCTTTTGCATCATCATTTTGTCAGAATAGTCAGAACCTTCAGGCAGGGATGTTGCCTGCCACATGGACCAAGGTGACAGCAGCAGCTATCAAGGCTAAAAGGGGACTCCTATCTCCATGCAATCCTCTACAAACTGCCCAGGGCTGAGGGGCACCTCAGGCACTGAAGGGGCAGAGTGGAAAGCCAGGCGGACAGCCACCCCCACCCTGCCCAAAAGGCGACTGATGCAAGAACAAGTCAAAATGCCACGAGCCAAGAAAGAGCCTTGTTAATGCGGAAATGTCCCTGGTGGCCCAAGTCCTCCTTGTTTCCAACTCTCTCTGAGGCAAAAGGGGTTGAGTCCAGCTTGACTGCTGAGTGGGCAGGTGAGAAGGGCGCCACTACCAGATCCTTGTCCCCACAGGTCTCCTCACCTCGCCTGGTCTGTCCAAGGGCTCTGTCCCCTCCAAGGTCCTCTCTCAAAGCAGGGAAGATGTTAAGGGTCAGACGTCCCAGGGGCTGCCTTGGACTTGGTAGCTGATGTCCACTGCCTCTGCTTGGCAGAACTAAAGCTGCGCAGAGGATTCTTCTGGCCCTGAAGGAGAAGTGAGGAAGAGGAGGGTGTAGATTAATATAAAGTGGTCCCAAGTAGCAGCTGACATCAAAGTGGTTATTCAAGGTACTAGGTTCGATGGTTACCGCACTGTGGACATGCCAACAACATTCCCCACCAATATGGGGATCGAATGGTACCCAATGTCTTACTCCATAAAGCTTTCTATATCTAGTGGAACCACCAAATGGGGCTGGAGTGGGGGGTGAGGAAGCAGAAGGATAAACCCAACCAGATGGAAAACCAACCTTGTTGTTGTGGGGAGGGAACCGCTTCTGATGCTTGTGCTTCCCCAGGAAGGGCCGAGCGACTGCCCGGAGAGTGGGGGGCACTGTGGAGAGGAAGAGAGAGAGAGCTGCTGCCTATGATGAAGCAAAGAGAGGACACAAAAGCTCCCCCCATGTCCCCCCCAACAGCTTCTGCATCATCTTCCCACAGGCACCTCCACCCACCCATGGTACCTCCCTTCAGTCCCATGTGGAGGAAGCAGCAGCTCCAGGGACCAGGTGAGGCACCCCAGATCAAGAGGCCTAATGAGGGATTTGGAAACACATTTGTGTGGAGGGAAGGGCTACTGCCCTCCACCACCCCAGCAAGTAGACCTTCACCCAACAGTGGAAACCCATCCCTCATCCCCCTTTCCTCTTACTCAAGTATTCTGGCACATTGCGCAAGTGAGGCTTGATGACAGCTGGGTGAAGGGGTTTGTCATGGCGGAGCAGGTCCCAATCCCGGGGATTGTCCTCAAAGTAGGTCTGGGAGAGGAAGAGGCTATTGAGCAAGCATAGCTCCCCACAGGCCAACCCTCCCAGCACTGGCCCAGTCCAGCCCTAGGCTGAGCTATGACATTAGTGCCACCACAAGGGGTTACTGGGGAAGGGAATCTTCTCTCTCCCCCTCCTCGCACCCAGAACGATACCTTCAGCTTCTCAGAGTTGAGCAACTCCTCCTTGATCTCCCGGAGCCGAGCCTCCTTGATAGCCTGCTTGGTGACTGAGCGCATGGCATCCTGTCAGGAGAGGGAGGCCCCAAGGGAGTGAAAACTGATGGCAGATGCAGGGGGGGAGCCCAGAGCCACCCACCTCCCCAGAAGCAGCAGCCAATCCCAACATGGGTGTATACAGGAACAGAACCGCCTGCCATTCCTCAGGGAACTACAGTCCTTTTATACCCTCACGATACCCCCTGTTCCTGGCCCAAGGAAGAGCTCAGCGCCCCCAGTTCTCAGCTGTCACCAGCATGTGTGGGATTGTACAGCTGGAAAAAAGTCTAGAGGTCTTCTAGTGCTCCCAGATAGGTACTTGCTCCCTCCCATGAGAAAGCATCCCTAGAAAGTTGTTTAAGGTGCTCTCATCCATGACACTGCTAGGCCCAAGTGCCCCCCCCCCACAAGCAAATCTGCTCACCTGACAACGGTAGCGAAGACCTTCAACCTCCTCCATTCGAAACTGGTAAGGCTGCAATGGGGTTTCACCAGTGTCTGGAGAAAAAAGAGGAATCACAGTGAGGGCTACAGTGAAAAGGCATTTTGGGATACCTCCTAAACAGCTGTCATTTAATAAGAGACGGGGTGCAACCTGATGTCCAGCACTGCCCGCCTGACTCCTTCAGCCAGCCAGACAGCCAACCAGCCCATTGATGGGGCCCCACCATCCGGCCTATAAGTGAGACTTCCCTGCTCCCAGCCAGGACCCCTTTCTACTTCTCTCACAGACCTCCTGTGAGCGCCGACTCAATTGTGACCAGCAGTGGACGCTCAGAAGGTGAGACAAAAGTCAGGACGGTGCCTGGATTGTCAGCACGGGCAGTCCTGCAAGGAAGGAGAGTCAGGAAAACCATCTGAGATCTGAGGAGCTGGCCCCCAAAAGCCCCCGACACACACACACACCCCATAGGCAGCAAGGAAAGGCTAAGAGGCAGCAGGGCTGTGTGGGCAAGGAGGCCAAGATTCCAACAAGAGAATGTGCGCTCAGACGTTGCTGCCTCCATCAGAAGGCATGTGTCTCAGAAACATCTAAGACCAATTGCCCCCAGCTGTCCCTCATTCTCTGCTCCCTCCCTCTGACAGACTAGGAAAGAGAAGAGGAAGCGGGCAACAGGCCCAAAGGCCACTCTTGGCTACCCAGCTCTTCTGCTTTTCCTTCACAGGAGAGAACAAAGGCCTGTGAAGAGGGCCACATCCTCACTCCAGCCTATTTCAGGTGGGGACTTGCTAGGCATTCCCAAAGTGCCCCCCCCCCCCCCCAGATCTGCAGAGATTGGCTCTTCTGGTAACAAAAGCAGAGGCCCAGTTATGCAACACCGACCCTCCCAGGACTATTTTCCATTCTGGAGAAAACTCCCATTTGCATCTCGCTATGCTGTGCAGACAAACAAAAACCATAAGAGAAGCCAGAACGGCCCCCTCATTGTTGTCCTTCCACCAGCAGGCAAAAACTATTTAATTCCAACAAGCTTTTAAAAGAGAATGCTTTCACAGAATGGACTAGGAAGTGGTATATTGCTTTAACTGAACTGTTTTTGATAAATTTTAAATCTTTAAACTTTGCATTGTTCTAATAGCTTAAATAATTTTATTCCATTTTAAAGCCACCATGGGTACATTTTTAATTATATGGTTGTTTTAAATTGTGAAGCACTTTGAATCCCAACTTTGGAGAGGGATGTGAAACAAATGAATGTAATAATAATAAAAATAAGTAAAGAAACTATGGCAACGCAGACGAAAGAACTGTGTAAAGTATAGAAACGTTTTCCACCTACATGCCATTTAAAAAAGAATCTTAACAGCTGCTATGTACAAGCCGAAGAATTTGTTTTTCTGAACTGAATCAAAAGGAAGTTCAAAAGAATCCACATGTTTTGCCACAGAATTTGCAAGACACTTCTCTTCTCCTGGAGAAACCTGAGCCGATTTGGCCCTCATCTCCTTGGAGCTTCAGCAGGGGAAGAAGGCCTCCTTCCTAGCCGGACCCCAAACACTACTGACCTTCCTGCACGGTGGATGTAGCACTCGACTGAGGGAGGGACGTCAAAGTTGAGCACAGCAGAAACATTCTGGAAGTCAATGCCACGTGAAACTCCGTATTCCTGGTCTCTGCTCCTACAGAAAAGAAGTAGCAGGCCGGGGGCTGAAGACAAGAGCAAGGGGACTGGAGGCCAGCAGGCCAGGGGGGGTTCCCCATCCCCACCACAGAAAGCACCCGAAACCCCTGGGGCCTCCAGTGGCCAAAGCTCTAGCACCTCCCACAACCATAAATTCATCTGGAGCAGACAACCGGATTAGCCCCTTATGGCAGAGTGAACCTGCCCAGACCTGTCTCTGACCAGCTAAGAAGGGTCCTCTCAAACGCTCATCTTGGGGAGAGAGGAAGACATGAATCCTCTCCTGGGAAGGACCTGCATACCTAGACCCCTCCTAGCAGGATAACACTCCTAATTTCTATTTCACCGGTCCAGTTGCACTGGATAAAAAATTTTGCACTCCTAACTTTAAACTCTTACATTTTATAACTTGCTTGTGAGACCATTCTGCACTATATCCCAATTTTTTCTCAGATAAGCAAACTAAAAACACAAGAACCTAACAAGCAAAATAAAATAAAACCCATCTGTCCCCAAGCTCCAGGCATTGGGCGCCCCAAGCCTGGCATACTTCTCTCCTCTTGTGCCCTTGCTGCTGCTCTTCCTCCTCCTCTTCCCTTCTCTCGGCCCCTCTGGATCTGCCAGGTCCTGCTCATCCGTCGCAATGATGTAGTCGTAGAAACCCTTGTTGAACTGGCTGATGATGTGGCACCTGAAAGAAGACAGAATGGCCTCTGAATAGATCCGGCCCACAGGTTCCCCTCAAAGTTTATCAGGCTTTACACTCTTCTCCCCATCAATCCTTCATCCATTCAGCAGCTCGAAAGTTTCAGCTGGACATTTGCAACCAAAGGTAAGAGAATCCCAAGCATCCTGCAACCTGGTTAGGAAGGGGCACAAGGTGCCAATTCCAAGGGGAAAGAGAAGCTGTGGGAGCCCTGGGATTACCGCTCCCAGGATTTTCAAGAGCACTAGCACTCCCCCCATCCCTGTACAAATCATGCCCAGGCTCTCACCGGGATTTGACAGGCAGCTCTGAGTTAAGGACGCAGGCTGGGATGCTGAACTGCTCCAGGAAGAGCTTGAGGCGGTAGCTGCGCTCAATGGTGCCGACAAAGAGGATGAGTTTGCCCCGCACCAACAAAAGCTTCAGCAGTACGTAGAGAAGCAAAAACTTGTCCTCTTCTGTCTCACACTGGATCTGGAACTGGCTCAGCTGGGTGCTGTCGGGCAGCTGCGATTCTTGGAGCTTGAGGATCACCTGTGGAGTGAATGTGAATGCAGCACTTTTTGGATGGGGCATATGTGGGCACACCCGCCACACTCTCAACACAAGGCTCCTCCCTGCCATGTAAGCCCAAGGGTGGTGGGTCCACAAAGGGAATTTGCTTTGAAAAGGAGAGGCCAGACCAACCACACCTGTTCTGCAGGGAGTCTCTCCCCAGCAGACATGGGGCAAGGGACTGCCCATGCCAAACCAAACCCCTTTCTCTTCCCCTCATGTCCTTACAGGGTTGTGCAGCACTAGCTCCTTAAGTGCCTGTACATCATTGTTGAAGGTAGCTGACATAATGAAGGTCTGGTAGATCTTTGGTAATTGACTGGAAAAGAAGAAAGAAACCAAGAATCCATAAGGTCAGTCAGAAACCTTCCTTGCCCTGCCAGCAGCAAGCAACCAGATGCCTTCAAGAAAACCACAACTGGGCCTTCGCATCTCTGGACATTGTCATCAAGCTGCAGATGAGTAAGAGTGATGGCTTTGCTGCTACATTACAAGGAAGCGCAATGCAAGCAGGACAAATGCCAAACCTGCTCCTCTGCCACCTGTGATGCAATGTCAGAGTCCTCAAACTGGGGCAAGGTGTCCTCATGTCACAGCCCAACTCTTCCAGTGCTATTCCAGTACAACTTTTCCCTTTCAAGCACTGTAATTCTCCCTTGCCTCAACCAGTCAGTATTTTGTTGACTAGAACAGACCAACCACTTCCCTGCCTTTCCCTAGACCAGGGGTGGGCAACCGCCCCCCGTCACTGCCATCGCCACCGCTTGCCATGATGATATTGATTATTGTTGTTATTACTTGTTCTTGGGGTTTTCTTGGCAAAATCTCCACAGGGGTTTTGCCATGGATTTTCTGGGGCTGAGAGAGTGTGTATGCATATTTTTTTTAATTTTTTATTTTTATTTATTTATTTTTGATGCTTCGCCCCCCACCCCCACCCCATTGTCTGAGGTACAGCAACCTGGCCCCCAGCTCAAAAAGGTTGCCTACCCCTGCCCTAGACTGCTCAAGCCTAGTTAAGCTGTTTTGCCAGCTAAAACAGAAAATCCCTCAAGTGCTCCTCCTTTTCTGAACCTCTTCCAAAACAGTCTGGGCAGCAGCCTGCCACAGATGCTTTAGATAGAGATCCCACAGTGAGCAGAAGTTGGATTCAATGGCCCATACAGCCCCTTCCGACTGTCGTTGTGTGATACTGCTCTCTAACAAGGAGGGGGGAAAAACAACCCACAAAGTCAGCCAATATTCAGCTCCTCATTTTCCACAACACTCAAACTCAATGATCTCACTCCAACTAAAGTAGCAAACTAGTCATGTTGAAAGGATGTCATACTGAAGAAAGAAGCAGCTTGTTTTCTGATGTTCCAGAGACTGAAACACAGAGCAGTGGGTTTAAACTACAGGCCCACCAAAATCTCTCCTCAAGAATTTCTGATTTGGTCATTCTCAGCTCACCAAAGCAGACTCTTCAGGTCTTCTTCAAAGCCAAAGGAAAAGAGTAGATCAGCCTCATCCATGACCAAAATTTCCAAGGACTCTTGCAGGCTCAGGTTGCCTGCTTGCAGATGAGCCAGCACCCGTGAGGGGGTCCCTACTACCACGTCTGGTTTCTCCATCAAGATGGGCCTGAAAGGCAAACAAGGGGGGTGACAAACAGCCTTCTCAGATCAGTGTCAAGAAACCAAAGTCCGTATGTATACAGATCCTCCTGGAAGGAATGCCCAGGAGCTGGGAGGCAGCCACAGTTAGAGACTGCCACTTGCACCACTCCTGGAAGAACTTCCCACTGCTTCTAACCGCTTTCTTCTTGCAAAAAATAAGTGCAAAATTCCTCCTTGACTAGGGCTCTGTTGGGCTTCCATGGTTGGGACTTTGGGTGGCAAGGCAGCTCCTGAGGAACGCCTGCGTGGCGAACGAGGGCTGCTCCTCCTCCTCCTCCTCCTCCTCCTCCGCTCAGAGCCAAGGGAGCACCCCTCCCTTCCTTCCTTCAAGGGCTGATTCCCCCAGAACATTCCCAAAGAGGTCTGCTGCTGGCGCTGCTTCTTCTTCTTCTTTTCTACTTGGAAAAAGCTTGGATGGAGGAGGGCCAGGCCTTTTTGGCTGCAGAGGGCCTAGAGTTTCCTGGAGAGACAGACCTTGGAGGGGCCGCCAGCCAGCCAGCCAGCCATCCTTCCTTCCACCGTGGCTGACCCTCCCTCCCTCCCTCCCTCCAAATTTGAACCTGTTGGCGAGGGAGGCGAAGGGCCGCCGGCGGCGGAGGAGGAGGAGCGGAGGACCCTCCCTCCCTCCCTCCCTCCCCCATGCTCACCGCTGGGCGGCCAGTTCGGCCTGTCCGGAGAGGTCGGCCACCCGGAGGTCCCGCGCGCACGAGGCGGAGAGCCGCCGGAGCATCTGCGTCGCCTGCTGGCCCAGCTCCCGCGTCGGCACCAGCACCAGCCCACGGACCGCCACCGAGGACGACGACGCCTGAGGCAGAGGGAGGGTGGGTCAGGAGAGCCAGGGCCCCCTCCGGCTCCTGGGCCAGCGGGACACGGGGACACGGAGAGGGAGGGAGGGAGGGAGACTCACGAGGGCGTCCTTGCTGCGGAGGATGCGGTGGAGGAGCGGGAGGGCGAAGGCGCCCGTCTTCCCGGAGCCGGTCCGCGCCCGCGCCAGCACGTCCTTCCCCTCCAGCGCCAGAGGGATCGCCTCCGCCTGGATCAGCGTCGGCCGCCGCCAGCCCAGCGCCGCCACCGACTAAGGGACAGAAAGAGGAGGAGGAGAAGGGAGAGAGGGCCGCGGTCAGAGGAGCCAGCCGCGACGGAGGGACGGAGGGAGCGGGGCCCCGGGCGCAGCCCTCCCTCCCCCAACCTGGAGCAGCCGCGGATCCAGGCCCAGCTGCGAGAAGCTCCCATCCCTCGCCGCCGCCGCCGCCTCCGCCGCCATGCTGTTCGCGCCTCCGCCGGAAGTGGGGCAACGCGCCTGCGCACACCTTCGCCAGCTGGAAGCGCAGAGACTCCTGGCTAGAGCGGCCCTACTCGCTCTACTCCCGCTGCTGCCCCCTGGAGGCGGCGGGAGGAAGGGCTCCGGAAAGGCCGCGCGCAATGAGGGGGTGGGTCCAGATGGAGCGCCCCCCTTCGCAAGGAAAGGAGCCCCGGGTGCGGATCCGGCGGAGAGAAGGGGACCTGAGGGGCGGGTCAGAGCCTGAAATCCGAGAGGCAGGTCGGTCGGTCGGTCGGTGGGCGCTCTCCCAGTGGCCGAGGGGCGGAGGGAGGGCTCTCGCGGCGCCTGCCAGGCCCTGGCCCTGGCCCTGACCAGCAGCAGCCCCCGGCCCCCGGCCCCCGGCCCTCTTCCCTTCCTGGCCCAAAATCCCGCAGAAAGGGCCCTCCTGTGCCCGGAAGGAGCAGTTGCCTGGAAATTGCATTGTATAGCGACTGTCCATGATGGCCTATGATTCGGGGTCAGACTAGATAATCAACTCTACACGAGCATTGGAAATTTGTTATGCCTGTTTGTTTCTCTTAGCTCTGTGCAGCAATCAAGGCACTTATAAGGCCACAGACTTCATGCACTGTAAACATTTTCTACGTAAGATTCCTATGTTCTGAAAACAATGTCTGCTTAGCAAAAAGTGCTGAATGTGTGAAACTAACTGAACTAGAGGGAGGAGGGAGTGCTTTCCCCATACGCTGGACTCATTTGTAAGAGCACTATATAAGATTCTCATTTAGCTTAAACTGAGGCTCAGCATCTTTGGAAAGTTATTTCCTGTTGAGCCCACTAGCGTAATATTTTTTTTCCTGAATAAACTCTCTTTCCTTCAGTCTGTGGTGTCTCTGTCCCATTTTTCCGCTACACGAGGAGGCTCCCCCTCAGTTTGGAGGGAGAGGAAGGCCGTTTGGGATCAGCCTCGGAGGCACCCCCCCCCCCCCCGCCTCGCTGGTCTACTCCTCCAGATCCAGGTGCTGAAGCTAGTAGCTCTATTAACCAGGGAAAAACTTTGGATTCTTCTTTCTTCAACTGCTGGCTACTTGTAATTCTGTTTTCCTGCCCAGACCTCCAATTGTGGTGCAGAAAGGCTTCTTTCCCTAAGGATGGACCTTGCCAAAAAGGGCTGCTCTGGAAAGCCCCTGCAGGAGCCCCCTGGGACCCTCCTCTCCTCCACTTGCTCCCAGGGACTCCCCACAGGAATACACACACTGGTTGCTCCGGCTGCTGGGGCCCTTGGCCAGTAATGCACTGCTGCCCTCGTGGCTGCCTTGTGGGCTTCCCATGGCAAGGCATGGATGCTACTGGTGCTGTGCAAAGAGAAGGCTGGACCCAGCAGTCCTGGCCTGAAAGACCAACCCAACAGCAATAGCAGCTCTTCCCTCCCAAAAACAAGAAAAGGCTCCTGCAGCAAAACTTTTATTTCACTCCAAAACTGTAACAAGGAACAATGTTAAGAACTTACCCTAAGAAGCCAAAGCGCACGGTTGGGGGGGGGGGGGGGAGAAAACAAAGTGTGAAGGTCCAGCTCTGCCCCAATTTGAACAGGAGGTGTGCCACTGGCTTTCTTCCTGACCTTCACAGCTCCAAGGGATGCAAGGACTACCTGGCTTGCTGCCCCAGGATCACAAACACTACGACTCTAAAATACCCCCTCTAAGCTCTGGACAGGTGGGGGTGGTTGCCCTCTAGGTGTTTCGGGCTGCAATTTTATAACTGACCAGAACTACCATTCAAGAATGCCTGGAGGACCACATGGACCCCATCCATATCTCAAAGAAACACTCCCACCTCTGGAGACCCTCAGCCTGGGGCCCTGTCGATTAACTAGCAGCCAGTTCCACCAGGCACTCATCAATACATTTCATACCCCTCCAGAGAGATGCAAGTGCTGATTGATTGGGAGGGGAGATGCTGCTGCATAGAGAGACTACATATTGACTGTGGCCACTGAGCTGGGCGTGTATGGAGAAGAATGCATCAAATATAACTGTACTCCGCACCC
Source organism: Phrynosoma blainvillii (assembly GCA_026167975.1). Lineage (NCBI taxonomy): Eukaryota > Metazoa > Chordata > Lepidosauria > Squamata > Phrynosomatidae > Phrynosoma > Phrynosoma blainvillii. The sequence continues at coordinate 35,522,580 of JANUYF010000006.1, forward strand.
TTCCTTTCCACCGCGGTGGGTTGTCTCTGCCATCACCTGCACCAAGAGTTTCTTGAAAACTGATGAAGCCAGTCACACAAAGCCTTCAGCCACTCCCAGGCATCAGGCTGCAAGGCAAGGGGAAAAAGGGAGCCTCGATGACTGCCTCCTGGGAAGCAACGTCTCCTCAAAATATTCCAAGGGGAGATGGCAACAGAGGCTCCAAGCTCTCCTTTGAGACCAGCCTTCTGTGCCCTGGCCCAGCAAGATGGGATCAGGAGTGGGAAAGCTTCCATGGGTGGGCAGGTTGGAGGGCTTTGGAAAGGGGGCTCTTTCAGCTAAGGATGTTCCATCTCACGTTTCCATTTCAGTTCAGCGTTCTAGGAAATCCAAAAGGGTGGCGACGTGCGCAGTGCCAGCCAAAGAAGGAAGGTCTTGTGCTGTTGGGAGAACCTAAACCAACTTCTTGGCCTCAAAGAAGCTCTTGAGGTGCCTCATCTGCCAAATGCCCGTCAGGATGAGGATGACCGTCTGGGCGATGGACCACCACAGCACCCGCTGGTTGGTGCTCTCGCTGGTCATGCGGAACCTCTCCTCCCGGTACTGAAAAGCAAACACGCCGCAGGGTATGTCAGAGAACAGCTGCCCAGTCCTTTCCCCACAGGACGGTCACCCCCCCCCCCAGTCTCCCTGGCAGCTCTTTATGACGACCACTTTTGCTGCAGCCACAGCAGGCGCAGGCTGGGTCTCCGTGAGCCTCCCCAACCCCAGTCCCACCCCAAGGGGGTGTCCCTGGCATGCACCCTCCCCCAGGGCCATCTCCGCAAGGCAGGTTGAATCACCAGCGGACGGAGGGGGTCCTCTCTCCCGCAAGGGGCTCCTCACCCTCTGGTAGTTCTGCTCCTTCTGGATCTGCTCCACTTGGTCCAGGAGCTGCCTGGCCCTCAGCTGCAGCTCCGTCAGCTTGTCCTTGGCCGCGATCTCCGGGTAGTTGTTGGCGTGCTCCCCGACCTGGATGTCCAGGTGGACCCTCTGGCCAGAAAGAAGGAAGGCCCTCTTTGGGTCAGGCCTGGCGGCAGCCTCCCCTTCCCAGCCCCGCCAGGCAGACCGCCTCCCGCCGCCAAGGCCCCCTGCCCCCTGCCCCTACTCCTTCCGGGCCTCACCAGCTTCCCTCCGGCGAAGAGGGCCATGCGGGTGGAGTTGGAGTGGAGGCAGATCTGGTGCTCGCCCGGAGTGTGCGAGGTGAAGGTGAAGCGCCCCTCGGAGCCGTACTGACGGGAGAGGACCACCTGACAGGAAGGAAGGAAGGAAAGAAGGGGTCAGGAGGGAGGCAGGGGCGGGGCCCCAGGAGGCCCCTCCCCTCCCCTGGACCTGGCCCCGGCCCCGCCCACCCGGGCCCACCTTCCCATCCGGGTCCTTGACTTCCACCAGCATCCCCAGCCCCGGCGTCGAGGGCAGGAAGGCCTCCGAGTGCTTGTCCCACAGCTGCGTCCGGTAGTTCCCTGGAGGGAGGGAGGGAGAGCCGACGTCAGCGGGGGTGCACGCGCCCCCCGGCCCGCCCCCTCGCCGCCCCTTCCCTTCCCTTCCCTTCCCTTCCGCGCCTGCGCACCGATGACCATGGTCTCGTCAGGGATCTCTTCGATGAAGCAGCGCTTCTCGGTCTCGCCGATGTGGAAGTAGAGCCCCAGCGCCCCGCGCCCCGCCAGCACCAGCAGCAGCACCAGCGCCGCCGCCGCCGCCGCCGCCCCGCGAAGGAGCCGCATGGCCGCAACCGCTCCCTCCGCCACCGCCATGGACGCCTCAGTTTCCTGCGCGCATGCGCACCCCTGGCTGGCCGGAGGGAGGGGCGGCCTCGTGGTCCGACCCGGAAGGGAAACGCCGCGCCTGCGTAGTTGCCTTCCGCGGGCCTCCTCCCGGAAGAACGCTGCCGCCCTGCGTTGTGGGCCGCCTGAGTCTCCGTCAGCGCCCTCGCCTCGAGGGCTCCTTTGTGGAGGAGGAAGTGTTGCGAAGACCGGAAGAGAGCGATGTCTCCCGGGAAGGAGCGTCCCGTGCCCCCTCCCCGGCTCCAGCCTCCGCCCTCAGCGCGACCCCCGAGGCAGGCGCAGGCGGAGGGTTTCCGGCGTTCACCCGGCAGCGTCCTCCGCCTCCCTCGAGCGGCGATGGGGAGGAGATCGGCCGCCCTGGCCCCGAGCGGGGACTTTTTTGGGCAGAGCCCCAGGCGAATGGATGGATGGATGGATGGAGGCCCTCTGGACGGAGGAGCCAGGGCCGCCCACGTACGCGGCCAGAGATGATACAGAGAGAGGAGGAGGAGGAGGAGGCGGCGGCGGCAGGCGCTCTCCGCCGCGGTCCGTGCCTCCCCGGCCCAGAAGCGCCGCTTGGCACATGCCGCCCTCGAAGCCCGCTAGCGCCTCTTGTCCCAGCCCCAGCCGGCTCCTTTGAGAGGAAACGCCCGCTGCCCCGGCCCTTCCTTCCTCCCTCCCTCCCTCCCTCCCTCCCAAGGCCTCTCCTCCTCAGAGCAGCCGAGAAGGTGGGGAACGGCGCCAGCCTCGGCTCCCTCTTGCGCAAGAAGGGGCCGGCAGCGCTGGCTCTTCTCCTCTCACGTCCCTCTCTCAGCAGGGCCAGGGCCAGGGCCAGGGCCAGCCTCTCCCCCTCCTTCCTCGCCATAAATAGCCCCTCCGTGAGGCCCACAGGCCGCCAGAACCCCAGGGCGCTGGGACGAGGACCATGGGCGACAGGGCACCGCCTCCTGCTGCTGCTCCTGCTGCTGCCGCTCCTGCTGCTGCTGCTGTGGAGGAGCTGCCCACTGCTCCTGGTAGCGCAGCAGGGCACGAAAGGGGCCCTCGCCTGCCTCTCCCTCCCTCCCTCCCTCCCTTCCTTCCTTCTTTCCCGCTGGGTCCACCTGGGAGGGTTGCGTCTTTCTTTGCCCTTCCTTTGCCAGTGGAAGATGGGCTTGGGGTGTGTGTGTGGCGGCTTGGGGTCTCTGAGAAGGTGGGGCTGAAGGCTGGGGCCGAGGGGAGGAAGAGAGACACACACACACACACACCGGCTCTTGGCTTAGGAGAGAAGAAGGGACGACACCCTTTGTGTGTGCCTTCTGTGGCTTTCTAGTCATCGTGTTTACATGTTGCCCCTTTCTTTCCCCTTTGTTTGCAGCAATAGGAATATATGTTGTCATTTCAGGGAAATTTAGTTTCAGCATTCAGCGTTGCAACACAAATTGCAACACGCTAGAGAGTTATCGGAAATTTAGGGCTTTGCATAACATCGTAGCCTCCTAGTCGATTACAGCGTCTGACAATGGCATATGTTCCTACTGTGTGGCTGACAGGAGGGATCTATAAAGACACACACACTCCATGCAGAGCTGGTCAGTCATGAGGGGGTCTTGCAAGTCCCCCTGGGGTTACATTCTGTTCTTCTTCCTTTCTATTCTCTCTTCAGAGGAAGAGAAGGTCGGGGCCCAGGTGGCCGTCTTCAAGTCCCGGTAAGTGTCCTGAGAGACAAAGCAGGAGAGGCCTGTGAGGATGCAAAAGTCATCTCCTCTGCCCCATGGAGCTAAAGACCGCAGAGTAACAGTGGAAGCAGCTAGTGGCTTCCCAGGCAGTGAATCCATTCCAGGCTGTAGTTTGAACCATCAAGGAGTTATCTGGACTGCTGGTCTCTGTCAGGGTTGAGGATCTGCACCTTGAATAGGGTCCCTCCTTTAAAGTTGCAGCTGAATTCGGATTCTCCATCCCTCTGTCATGGGAGCCCAACCATGCCTGGTTCCTGACAGCAGGGTGGCATGGCCAGGAGGCCAAGGAGGCTGTGAACTCACAAGCACTGTTGGGTGTTTTGACAAAGGCCTTTACCCTGCCCTTATCCTGCCACCTTTGTGGATCTGGCGGGCTAAGCTCCATCCTTCTCTCTTAGCTCCATCCTTCTCCTTTTTTTGAAAGTGAGAGCTGCTGGGAGCATTTGCAGAGGGAGCTGGTGCCCATGGTATCAGGCATGGCAGAAAGGAGTAGTCTGGAGGATTTTCCTTTAAAAGTCAAACTTTGGTATTTCAGGATCTGGGATGTCAATCAGAAATCCCTTTACCTACAAGACAATCAGCTGGTGGCTGGATACCTGCAAGGCCCTAATTCTGCACTCGAAGGTCAGTCACCACTCAAAACTTTGCTTTCCTGAAGCTGATCAGCTGGAGAGGGACAACACAATTCTCCCCATCAGCTAGCTGGATTCAGTCTGATCAGGAAGGCATCTGGCCTCTTCCTACTTGAGTACCCAGGAATAGAGCCTCTTAGGAACCCTGGAAGATTCCTCAATGGGATTTGCATCTTTCTTTACCCTTTTGCCTGAGCACAACCCTTGAGAGCCTTGTGGTTGCCACAAAGTGCCCATGGGCAGCAGTGGGGGCTTCTGTGCACAGTGGTGTTCCTCCCCGAGTCGGAGTGGTGCAGTGGTTAATGGTGGTAGGTCCGGATTTCTCTCTCAGAAACTAAGCTCTCTGGTGGATTCCAGAGCCAGTTGCCAACTCTCCTCCTCACCTGCCCTACAGGGTGTTCTTGTGAGGCTGACATGGGAGGCAGGGGGAAGACAAAACATTCTGTCCTGAGCTCAAAGGAGGAAAGGAGGGCCCCAAATATGGTAAAATGGACAAGTAATGCTGAGAATGCTCCCAGGATGCTAATGGTGCATCTCTCTCTCTCTCTCTCTCTCTCTCTCCGCTGTTTCCTACCCCCAGAGAAGATTTACTGGGTCCACAATGATGCCTTTGACCATCAGAAATTCCCTGTCATCTTGAGCATCCAGGATGGGCAGCGGTGCCTGGCCTGCTCCCCAGGTGCCTGGCCTGCCCTGCAGCTGGAGGTAAGCCAGAGAGAGAAGACATGTGCCTCAACGTCACCCATGGCTTGTGTCTGTGACACCGCAGCACAAGAGGGCCAGCCTGGAAGGGGTGTGTGCAGGCACATGGGGTTGATCTTGAGCATGTTTGTCACTTGCCAGTTAGTCCTATGCTGGGTTGCATCCCCATCCTGCAGCAGCTGCACCCAGCGCTTTGTGGGAGGGGAAATGAATTGAAGCTGCCTTTCTCCCCACACCTGCAAAGGACAAAGCTCACAGGTTTCTCAGTAGGTGGAGAACAAAAGTTGAGAGGCTTTTGCAGCAGTGTTATACCAACAAAGGCAACCAGTTCCCACTGGGTAGGAAAATTAGACCTCAGTTCAGTTGCATATTTCTGCCACTGTGACCTGAGTGCGACACTTAACATACAGCTTGCCCTCTTGAGTAATAAGGAGCAAGGAGACACATGGCAGGATTTTCCAGGTGCACAAAAGGCTCCCCCAGAAAAAAAATGACCAGGATTCATGTCTGGAGGTGGATCTGGCACAATGGCATGGGAAGGGTTGGCATCCCTTTCTCAAGTTGGCAGCCAATTCGCACTGGTCCCCCTGTCCCTCACTCAGGCAGCAGAACTGCCGACAACCCATTTGCCTCCTGGACAGAGGAGACCTTTTGGAGGGGGAGATCTTCCTTCTTTGCAGTAGTAGCGGGGTGAAGGTGAAGGTGTTGCGTGAGCTGCTGGCTCAGGCCCTGGGTTCCTCATCCAGCTTCTTCCTCCTTGCCAGTTCCAAAGAGACTCTAATAGCCAGGCCTGCTGCCCCCATCTCTCCCTTTCCCCATCACCCTTGTGTACCTCCCTACTAACCAGCCATTCTTCCACGCCTCAGAGTATCAACATCACAGACCTGCACAGAGACGGCCATGAGGCATCCACACGCTTCACTTTCCTCCTCTCCAGCAGAGATGGGATCTGGCAGTTTGAGTCAGCTGCCCACCCGGGCTGGTTCCTCTGTACCTCCGCCAAGACCAGTGAGCCCCTTGGCCTCACCCAGGACCCTGGGCCCTCCCATGTGGTGGACTTCTACTTCCAGCCTTGCTGAGTCTCCTTTCCCACCTCATGCCTTTGATAACCCTCAAGGCACAACCATACCCAGGCTCCCAATTCCCCACCCGGGATTGCAGAGCTGCTACCTCTACATACGCCTCCACACACAAGTAACAGCCTGGCCTTGATTACCTGTCGGAAGTTAGATTTCTCTCCTGGCCCAGATGGCTGAGCTGGGGCAGCCTGGAGTCTGTACGGGCCCAAACATTACTCCTCCATAGTAAGCTAAAAGCAGGGCCCAGTACACTTTCCTAGATCCAGACCCTCTGTCGTTCCTGCTGTTAGAGCAAAAGGAGGAGGAAAGGACCCTTGCCATGGCACCTTATACGTATATGATGCCTTATTTGCATCTTGTACGTAAATAAATCAGCAGCAACATCATCCAACAGGCCTTGACCTTGCTTGCTGCTTTTACTGCACTAAGTCTTATTTCTCTTTTAAGTATTGTACTGTTTTGACTTTAATGGGGTTTTTGCTTTTCATTGCTTTTCTTGCCCCTTAAAATATTACTCATCAAAGAGGAATATAACCAATATTAAACAGGTAATAATTTGAGTGGGGCACTATTGTTCTTCACTGGAATTTCCCTGTATGTCTCCTTCTCTTTTTGCTGAATGTTTCCTGGGCTCATTTGACTGAAATGCAACTCAGTCACATGTTGTTTTCTGTATTTTACTAATGTTCCTTTATTAACATTTTAATGTGTATAAAGTTACTAAGAAAGAATAAAATCTTAAGCAACAGAAAAATGCTGCATTTTTGGGGGAGGGTGCTCCTGCTAAGGCTGAGAGGAAGAACTGCAAAGGGATGGGGTTGGCTGCTTCCCATCCTTCCCTCAGCAAAGAGCTTGTGGTTGTTACTGCCATGGAAATCTCAGGGCCTCCCCCCCAAAACCTGGGGCCACCCTGCCCCCAAAGGCATGGGAGGGAGACATTCAGGGGCCCCACCCTTGCAGCCACCCCAGCCCACATTCCCATGGGGAAGGATTCAGGCTGGATGATGGTCAGAAAGGCTGTTGCTCTGCTCTCCAGCCCTAGTTGGAGGGATGATGGGTTTGTGCTTAGGGGCTTCAGCAACAAGGCTCTGTGGGAGGGCAAATCCTGCCAGCCTCGCTGAGGAAGGAGAAAGTGACGTGGACAAGGGCAGGCCCTGCCTGGGATCCCAAGGACTATCCAGTCCAACTGCCAGCCATATATGCCATGATGATCCAAGCACTCCTGGCAGAGATGGCCTTTGCTCCAATGAGTGCCTGGCCCAGGGAGCCCACCTGAAGGAAGTGACTGAGGGAGCCACAAGCCCAAGAGCGGGTGTCCCCTGCTGGTCTCAGAGGCAGGCCACCTGGGCCTGAGGGCTGCAGCAACCTTTCCCCAGTCCGAGGGTGGGTTGAGGTGGGAATGGGAAAGGCCCAAGGACAGGAGGAGAGGGAAGGGGGAGAATTAGGAGAGGAGGAAGATGGGGGAGAAACCCCTCTCCTCCCCTGCTTTGCAGCACAGTGCAGCCCATTGCACTCTTTTCCTGGTGGTTCTGCTCTGCTTTGGGCAGCAGACAGAGGGATGGGGATGCAGGAAGGACGATGCTGGGTCTTGGGGATGCAGGGCGTCTGTGCCCCTTATCTGTTGCGTGTGGGACGCAAGGCAGTTTGTGGTTAAATAACTGAAATGCAATGAATACAAAAAATAAATAAATACACATTAAGAATATTTTTAAAGAATGCTATACACATCAGCCATCACATAGAAAGCAAGGTCTGTTGCCTCTTCACCGGCCGCTCCTTCTGATTGATGCCCAAAAGGCCACAAAAGGGGGAGGGAGGCAAGAGGGACCGAGTTGCACCAGAGGCTGCTCCGGGTGCGGTTTCTGATGCTCCCTCACAGCTGTGGCTTCCTGTTCAGAAGTGAAGTGGCAATGCAACCGGAGCAGCCAGGCAGTGTGGCAAGCGGGAGCCCTCTTTGCCCTGTTTCAGGGCCCCAGAGAAGGGAAAAGCCTCAACCTTCTGGGGCTCAGCTGCCCTTCGGCCTTTGAGGAAGGGTCTTCTTTCCAGGGGTTTTCGAAAAAGAAGCAAGAAATACATACTGCGCTTGTGGTTACTGACATCCATGATGACCAGACTGGTAGGCTTCCCCATCAAACACCTAAAATTAACCTCTTAGTTTGTGGATTCCTTCTGGCGGTTCAGGAGTAGGGGGGTCTTTTTGCCAAGGCAAGCAGGGCCGCAGCCAGGCCCCGTGGGTCGAGGAGGAGTGGGGCTCCCTCTTTGACCCAAGAGGCCTTGCTGGGTGCCACACGGACAAAGCCACGCTGCCCAGGAGCCTCTGTTTTGCATCCAAGCCTCTCTGTCAGATTTCATGACCCCCTAACACCTCCCCCCCCCCGAAACCGGCCCGCAGCCTGGTCAGCCGTGAGGCCAAATTAAGGTGTCCTTGCGCAGCCCAGGTGGCCACAGTCTCCCCAGGCAAGACCCCCCAGGCCCCCACTCCAGGGCCCTTGCCTTGGCCGGGGGGGGGGCAAGGGGGCCTTGGCACATGCGGGGGGGGGGGTCTGAGCCAGGCCAGCCCACCGCCAACGCCGTCCTGGGCCTCGGGGCAGCCTGAGGGGTCAGGGGGCCCGTTTCTCTCTCGGGGCTGCGGGAGGCAACCGGTTGGGGGCCCCTTCCCCGGTGGCTCTCTCTGGGGCTGCCCACGAGGAGGACGGAGGACGGAGGAGGCCGCCTGAGTCCCAGCGGGGCAGTGTCCCCCCGAGGGAGGGAGGGAGGGAGGGAGGGAGGGAGGGAGGGCCGGCCTTGGGCCCTCTGTGTCCCTGGCTCTCCTCCTCCTCCTCCTCCTCCTCCTTTCCGGCTCCTGGGGCGCCGCCGGCCCTTCTTCCTCTCCTCCGCCTTCGCCCCAAGGGCTGCCGGCCATCGGTCCCTCCGTCCGTCCGTCCGTCCGTCCGAGAGGAGGCTTCAGGGCCCTTCCGGCTGGAAGAAGGAGGGGGCCTCCCCGGTGGGGCCAGGCCCAGAGGACCCTCAGAGGAAGGAAGGAAGGAAGGAGCCTCGGGGGCAGGAGGACCGGACGGGGGTAGGCTGGTCAGGGCCCCTGCCCTCCCTCCATCCCCTCTTGCTCGGCACCAGGAAGCGGAAGAGCTACTGCCGCCGCCGCCGCCGCCCCCGGGGACCTCCGCTTCCGGTTCCGCGTCTTCCCGTCTCCGGTGAGGCTCCGCCACTGCTTGCACCGCCGCTGGCGAGGAGGGTCCCGGGGGTCTCCTTGGGTCCGGGAGTACCCCCAAAGGCCGCCCCGGAGAGGGAAGGGCACCCAGGAAAGAGGCGGCGGAGGGGGGCCGGGGCCCGGCTTCCTCGTCGGGTGTTTTGGGGGGGGGTGGCAGGGAGGGCCCCCATAAGCCCCTGCGGAGGATGCCCCCCTCCATTGGGCGCCCCTCTTTGTGGGGCTGGGGGGCTCTCTGGGGACCACTCCCAGGGGCGGCCACTGATCTCTCCCCGAAGGGCCCCTGAGGCAGCCCCCCGCCCCCCGAGGCTCAGAGGAGGCCTTCTGGACCTCAATGCTGGGGGGGGGGGCTGGGGGAGGGGGGCACCGGCCGGGCCTTTCGGCCGCTGCCCTTTTGACCGTCCTGGGCCATGCAAGGCTTCCCCTTCGGAGTCGGGGGGCGGGGGGACTTCTTTCCAGGTGCTTCCAGGACCCTCTGCCCAGCTGCCCTCAGGCGGGGGGTGGGGTGGAGGGTGCTTTGGGATGGCAGCCAAACGAGGCACAGCATCCTCCCCCCTCCAGGTCCAGTGGCATCCTGGGGGGGGGGGGAGACGGGGCTGTGGACCCTACGGAGGACGGCCGGGGCAGGGGCCTGCGGGGCAGAGCGTCACTCAGCACTGGTTCTCATGGGGCTTCTGTAGGTGTTTTCCCGTGTCAACAGGAGCCATGCCTGCCTCTTAGTCCTGGTGCCCTCCCCCACTGTTTCCTGGACCAGATAGCAGAGCTTTTTGGCCTTTTCCTTCCTGGAGTGTGTGTGTGTGTGGGGGGGGGGGCATGATCCCACTCAGGACCAGCCATGGGGGCAGTTCAGCCCTCGCCCCCGGGCCATTTCCACGATGGACAGGCCCCTCTCCCTGGCCTTGTGGGCCTCCTTTGGAAAATGTAGACATGCCAGTACAGCCTTCCACCCGTTATCACGTGTGTATTTTGAAACACGTTCTGACAGTCAGGTGTTTCCAGACATCCTGTGACAGGGACCCCCTGCTTCCCTTCCGTGGGCTGCGTCTTTTCCAAATGCTTGTTTGTTCGTTTGTACCGGATTTTTGCTGTGTGGTGTTAAGAGAGTGGTTGAGGCTCTCAATAGCCTCACAGTGCTGCTGCAGGGCAGGGAAAGTCCCCCATCGGCTGGCCATCTGGCATCTCTCAGGGCGCGTGAGGGTGAGAAGGGTCTGAAGCTGCCTGTGTGGGGCACCCCAGTAATCCTGCCCCTTTGGACCCCTGGTGTGAGTGTAATGGGAGGACATTAGAAGGGCTCTTTGCAGCTGGGGAGAGGTGAGTGACTTCCTGACTTGCCTTCCGTTAAACATTAATCCCTGTGTTTGCCTTTGTGTTTTCTCTTCCAGGGTAAGCAGGAGAGCCACGCAATGTGCCTTCTTCCTCAGCCAGGATCGTGAGCTCAGCTGGATCTTCCCTGGAAGCTTCCATGGTGAAGCTTAACATGGAGCACTCGGGCCCCGGCTGCAATTCCGGCCTCAGGGACTTCTTGGCCAGTTACGGGAGTGGAGAGCTGGGCTGCAGTGCCAGAGGCTCCGTGGGAGTGAGCCAAGACCCTCTCGCCCCCCCTGATGGCCCCCCAGCAGAAACCATGGCCCCCTATCCCGTCTTGTACCCAGAAGACCTCAATTTCTGGCTGGGTGGGTGGGAGGGCACACAGAGTAGGCACGGCTTTGCCCAGTCAGCTCAGAACCACCATGCCAAGGAGTCCATCACCGAAGGTGCTGCTCCTCCTCTTCCAGGGGGCTTGGATGTCTGCACCGAGGAGCTGCCCAGGGAAGGCCAACTGCTCCCGGAGAGCCCCAAGAGACGGGAGAGGGGCCTGGGTGATGCCACGCAGGCTCTCTTCCAGGCCAGCATCTGCCAGGCCCAGATGTGCATCCTGGACCTCCAGGGAGAGATCGACAGGAAGGATACGGAGCCCCCAAAGAGTTTCTCCCTGAGTCCTACCCAGAAGGTTGAAGGGCTGCCCTGGGTGCAAGATTCAGCTTTCTCCCATAAGCCTTTGCTCCTGGACACAGACAGTGGGGAGGAGGAGGAAGAGGAGGAGAGCTTTGGGAGGCAGGAAGAAGAGGAAGGCTTGTCTTTGGAGGAGGAAGAGGAGGAGATGGAAGGTCTGTTCTATGACAACCCCCTCTTCCAGGAAAGTCCTGGCCCTGCAAGAAGCACCGGCTTTGGAGAACCAGCCCTGGGGGACCAGCAAGCAGGACGACCTCTGAGCCTCAGAGATGGGAACCATGGCAACAGCCTCTTTTCCAAGGACCAGGGTGATGACCTGGTTTGCCAGGTGACTGTGCCAAGGAACCCTCAAGCCAGCGATCCTCCCCCTGCAGGCACCCCTGGCCCTTTTCTGAGCAACCTGCCCCAGTACCGGTCCCTGTCCCCACTGGTGATCACAGAAGGAGAGCCGGATGCCTCCCAGCAGGAAGTGGAGGGAGAGCAGGGCCTCAAGGTGAGGGAGCAGCAGAGACGCCCTGCCTGCAGCTGCTTGAAGGATGGCTGCAGAGGAGCGGCCTTCAGCTTCAAATGGGCAGGTGGAAGTAGAAAGGCAGGCTGCCCCTCTGGGGTGGGGGGCAGGGGGTTAGAGCAGTGTCCCCACCCACCTCTGCTTCTGCCTTTCTGCAGTTCCAGGCCCAGGAATGCTTCCCAGCCCAGCCAGTTCCCAGTCTCTCCAGAAGTGCTTCTGAGAGCCCGGATGCAGGTGAGTCCTGCCTCCAGGGAGGCTGCTGTGGCCATGGGTGGGGAGGCTGTGTATGCTGCCTGACCATTTCTTTGCGGAGCTGGCATTTTTCCTGGGTGCCAGGGGTGTGTGGAAGCATTTAGGTCAAGTGCTACCATTTGCGGAGGGATATGGGAAGGTACCAGGCCTTTCTCTCCCTCTCACTTACTCCCTAGGTGCCGGTCCACCCGTCCAAGGCCTCCTTTTCTCCACCTGCAGCACCTCCCTCGTGTCAGCACTGTTGCAGGAGGTTCCCGAGTGCCACACCACCCAGTTGTCCACTCCATCTCCCAGAGAAGACGGACGGACACTTCCCCACATCTCCCCAGTGCCCTCGCCTCTTGCTGTGGAACGGGGCCCCTGGTGCAAGGAGCCTGAGCCCCAGACCTCATTCTGTGGCTCCCAGTCACCCTCCTGCGCATGGGCGAAGGAGCTCAGAGGAACTTCCTGTCTGCAGGAGGGAGGCTGTGCGCATGATCTGCACCCTGCCTTGCTGAGTGGCCCTGGGAGGAAGTTGCAGGAAGACTCAGTGGAGGGGTTTGTGGTGGCTGAGTTGCCCGCTGAGGCAGCCAAAGGAAGTGGCAGAGACAAAGAGGAGGAGGAGAAGGAAGAAGGGCCAGCTGCCCAGCAGTGGCAGTAAGTTTGGGGGCTACTTCTCTTCCTTCAGCCTCCCACAATGTCCTGCTGTGGTTGAGGGCTGAGCAAGAGGCCTGAAGAGGAAAGCGGTGAGGGTGGGGGAGGCGGTGGCAGCAGTAGCTTCCTGTGAGTAGGTTGGGCCCTTTCTGTGAGCCTCCCCCCTCTCCCCCAGCCCCTGCCTTGTGCCATGCTTGTTGCCCTGCCTTCTTTCGCATGGTCTCCTGGCATCTCTTAGTAACTCCAGGGTCTTTTAGACCTCAAGGGAAGAGGGAAGAAGGGTGTTCCTCTGAGTCAGGGCAGCCGGCGGGACACAGACCCTGCGCTGTCCCCATAGTGAGAGGTCATTGGCTGATCTTTCTTCAACAGCAGCCATCTTCTTCTTTGGTGGTGCTCAGGGGAGGCCTTCTGTCTCCACACCAGTTGGCAGTGTTGGAAGAAGTGACTTTCCCTATCGGCGATCTGTCCAGCTGGGCTTCCTGACTGGACACCTGGCCATCCATTTTGACCTGTCTATCTTGGCAGAGACTGCCTCATGGCATCCTTCTGGCTGCCAGGGAGTCCTCTGCACAGCCTCAGGGGCTCAGCTGTGGCTGATGGGGCCTGATGAAACCAAAACAGGGTCCTTGGGTGTTGCAGACTGGAGGCAAAAGGGAAGAGGGGAAGCTCAAGGTTGCCTGCCCCGCAAAGGTCGTCCCATCAGGCAAGGTTGGCCAGCAGCTATGATGCTGCCAGGGGTCCGGGGCCAGGAGCCAAGCTAGCAAGTCAGCATGGAGTGAGTGGAGGAGGAAGCCTCTGAGCCCCTCCTCGAAAGGGGAGAGTGGCCAAGCATCAGCGCCTGGGGTATCTATGTGTGTGCAGTCTTTGCCCACATGCCCTCCCTGGGGTCTCCTATCACTGAATTGGGTGGGGGTTGCAGACTGCAGGAGCAAGAAGGAAGAAGATGGGTTTCCCTCAGCCCCCCATCCCTGGCGCATACCTGCCTGCCTATTGTCCCTGCCTCACTTCTGCCAAGAGAGCTTAACATGGGCTGAAAGAGGGTAGAGGAGGTTGGCCTAGGCTTTTGGGTGTCTACCTCTCACTCGCTCCCTGGCCTAAAGGGGCTGCCATGCTGGGACTATCCCATTTGCAATGCATTTTCTGAGTTCCTCCCTCTTTTTCTCTCCCTCCCCCCCCCCCATAGTTGCCCCCAAGGCCTCTCTGAAGATCCTGGGTGCATGGCGCTGGATCCGGGTGCAAAGGAGCAAGCTCAGCCTGAAGGCAACCCGCTCTTTGCCAACGGCATGTCTGAGGACCAGGCAGCTGCCCTGCGTCTGGCTACCCACCTCTACCACCTGGATGGCTTCAAGAGGTCTCAGGTGGCCGCCTTCCTCCGGAAGAAGTATGACTGGGAGGACGGTCTGATGGGACCCTCACCTTAGACGTAGACCATCCTCTTCCCTGCACCCCCCTAACTGTTTCCTTTGTGTTTGCCCACAGCAATGAGTTTAGCCAAATGGTGGCTGAAGCCTACCTCTCCTTCTTCCATTTCCAGGGCCAGGCGCTGGATCAAGCCCTCAGGTAGGGAGGGATCCCCATTGCATGCAGTGCTTGTTGGGGGGAGCACTGTCTCTTTGGGTAGTGGAACAAAACGTGGTTGCTTGGATCAGGGGAAAGATGCCCAAGGTAGACAATAGATGGTACAAGGCCCCTCCTGACCCCCTCGTTGGTCAACTTTCTTGAGAGAACTGAGGAGTCCATCAGACACCTGCTCTCCACTCTCCCGTCTGCCTCCTTGGCAGCAGTTGCCACAGAGCCATGTTTCCTAAAGGGCTCTGGAAGTGGTTCCTCTTGCCTGTGATCCCAGCCTTCCCTCCTTGCGGTGTCCTTGGTTGATGGGGGTGCCTTCCTGCATCTGCCCTATGGGCTTTCTGTGCTGTCAGAGTGCGAGACCCTGGTGCAGAAGAGCCAGGCCAGGAAAGTGTGGGTGGGGTGGGTGGGTTGGTGGGCCTCTCCCTCCCTTCCTCTCAAGGGCTCCCCCCCCCAGGTCATTCCTGAAGGCATTTGTGCTCACCGGGGAGACCCAGGAGCGTGAGCGGATCCTCCAGCATTTCTCCCAGCGCTATTACAGCTGTAATCCGGAGGCCTTTCTCAGCCCAGGTAAATGGTTCTCTTACTATCCAGATTAAGGACTGTGGAAAGGGGGCTTCCCCATCACACTTTTTGGGGATGGAGGTCACCTACAGGGTGGGCAGGTTTGGGGGAGGGGTTATTCAGGGCCTGGAAGAAGGGCCTGGGAGGTGCTGCTGGCATCACCTTCATGGTCATGGGGGTGGGGTGAGGGTGAGGCAGGGGTCTCCACATTTTCTTTCATTGCCTTGACCTCCTCCATCCTCTAAAGATGCTGTGCACACCCTGACTTGTGCCCTCATGCTCCTCAACACCGACTTGCATGGACAGGTAAAGCCTCGCAGGAGGGGGTCAGCCCAGGCTGGGCCATGGGGGTCTCCTGTGTGGCTTGGGGGTGGGTGTGAAGCTGAGGCTTAGGCCTTGGGGTGGGACTGGCAGGGAGAATGAATCTGAAGGGGGGGGGGGGCTGGAGGCTGCCAGGGGCCGTGTTCATGCAGGGGGTGGTGGGGGTGCCAGGGTGCCACTAGATCCCTCCCTCCCTCCATCTTCTCCTGTCCACTGAAGATCCTGGGTTTGCTCAGGGGAAGGGGGTGCATGACCTGTGTAGGGGATGTAGATTTCTGAAAAAGTTTTCCCCTCCTTCTCTTCCCGCTTCCTCCTCCTGGCTCGCGGGAGAGAAGAAGGTTGGCCGGAGCATGTCCTGCCAGGCCTTCCTCAACAACCTGGATGGCCTGAATGATGGGCAGAACTTCCCCAAGGAGCTTGTGAAGGTACCTGATGTGGCTCTGAGAGCAGCACTGGTTGAAAAGGCATAAAGGAGAGGCTCCCTTGGGGTGTGTTTTCCAGCAGGAAAGAAGCCTCTGCTTTCTTCTTTTTTGCAAGGGCAAAATAAGATTCTGCTCTGGAGCCAAGGGGAGGGGAATTGTGGAAGGAAGGTGACCCCCCCCAGTCTTCCAGATGTGAATGCTGGATGCTGTTCTGAGGGGAGGGGAGCTGGTGGGGAGGGAGCAAGCCTGGGAAGGCCCAGATGTGGGGGATGGGTGTCTAGAGGAGTATGCCAATCTCTCATCCTCCCCTTTTCTTTCATTCTCCCCCCACCCCAAATTCTCTTGTTCTCTCTAGGGCCTGTATCACTCCATCCGCCAGGAGAAGCTGCAGTGGGCTGTGTAAGTGACACATGGCTGCTGAGTGGGTGCTGAACAGTGCTTGGGAGGAGGTTTCCTTAACCTTGGGGTGTGTGGGAGGGTTGTGTGTCTATATGGGCTCAGTCAGAGGGGATCCTAATTGGTCCTGCAAGGGCACTCGCCCATTGGCTGCTTTTTGTTTCCGCACCCATCTCTGGGTCAAGGACTGTGGAGATGAGACAACTCAAAAAGGGAGAAGTCATCTTTGGGCAGCACTTTCTGGGGAGGCCTTACTTCTGAGAAGGCACACAGATGGCTGAGCCTACAGGTGCAACTTGGCATCCAAAAAGTCCCTGGAGGCCCGTTTGAGTCTGGCGCCCATCTTCCGTGCCTTCCTTGGCAGCAAACGAGGCCATGCTCTTTTCTGCAGGGACGAGGAGGAGGCTTTCAGCACCCCCACAAGGCTCCGGGCCCCCTCAGCCTCCAGCCAGAAAAAGAGCAACCCCTTCTTGATGTTGCTGTATGATTCAGGCACTCAGATGTACCGCCAGGGCCCGCTTGCCCGCAAGGTCCATGCTGAGGCAGATGGGAAAAAGAGTGAGTATGGCTGCGTGAAGGGCAGGTGGGGGAGAGTTGTAGACATATGACCCTGGCTTGGCTTGGCTAGTCCTCAGCTCCGGGCCAACTTAGGGCTGTGGACAGGTGGGTGACTCTCTTGCCCGATGTGTGGGTTGCCTCTTGCAGGGAGCAGAGGGGGCAGGAAAATGGTTCAGGTGCACCTGTACCACAGGCCCCCTCCAGAACTCCCAGGTGTGGGAGGCCTGAGGGCACCTGGCCTGGCTGACTTCCCTCCCTCCACAGCACCCTGGGGCAGGAGAGGCTGGAAGAATTTCCACACTGTCCTGAAAGGGACTGTGCTCTACTTCTTTAAGGTAAGCGGGGGGGGGGGGGGGGGGGGGAATACCCAGTAAGCCCTAAACTTCTGAGCGGGGCTAAAGACATTCTGATCCGATCTCTCCCCTTCCGGCAGAGCAAGGGAGAAGAATGAGATGCTGGGGGGGGCTCTTTCTTTGGAGCTCAGGGTCCTCAACCCTGTGCCTTGGAGGCCTCATGGATTGTACTAAGACCCATGCTCACTTTGTCTTGCGGCCTGTGGCATCCCCGCCAGCACCACCTGCTCTCTCCTGCCTGTCCCGGCACGGCAGCTGTATGTGTGTGAGGGGGGAGCCCATTCCCTTCTGTATGCATCTGTTGTGCCCCCCCCCCCAGGATGAGAACTGGACAGAGGCCTTGGAAGAGCCCATTGGGGTGCTCCACGCCCTGGCAGAGCGAGCCAGCAAGTACACCAAGCGGCCCCATGTCTTCCGGCTGCAGACAGCTGACTGGAGCATCTTCCTCTTCCAAGCCCAGTGAGTTACTGCAGGCCCCCAGTGGCCTTCGGCCGTCACATGACTACCAAGCAAGCCAGCATCCTATTCCTCTTGGCTGGATATCACTGATGTGGGGGTCCAACCTCTCTTGTCCCACTATCAGGTCACCTCTGCCCCTTCTCTTGGCTTTGCTTGGGGAGCTTCCCCGTGGAACTTCCTGGGAAAAGCAGGACTACAAAGTCAGACAGGGGATTTGCTACAAGGGTAAAAGAGCAGCCTCCTGATGCTTCTCACAGCATTAGGGCAGCAATAGGCACAATAGTAACTGGCTGTCCTCAGAAAACAGCACTTCCTCCCCCCATTACATATTGTGTGTCTTTTTAGATGACAAACTGAAGGCTAACAGTCTCCCTATTGTCTCCCTACCGGCCACCTGGGGTTGTTTGGGTGAAAGAGGCAGGTGTGCCAGGCCTGGCAGAGGCTAGGACCAGTTCCCCTCCACTGCATAGTTTGTTTGGCCAATGCTCTGGGTAACTCATTGCTCTGGGCAACTGGCCTTGGAGTTTGGCTTACATCTTCCGGAACTGCCATTTGAAATCCACCTGCTCATAAAGTCACCTGCACGATGCCAGCCTGCAGCATCCCAGACCTGTCTGGTGCTTTCCCAACTTAAGACCTGTCTAAAACCATCCCTCCCCGCCATTGCCCTGCAGAGACCCATCTGCGTGGCTCCTGAATTGTTGCCACCATTCCCCTTATTCGGGCAGGGTTTCCCTGTGGCAGAGGAGCCTCCCTGGAGCCCCACATATGCTCGCTTGGCTGAAGATGTGGGCAGAGAACCAGGTGGGTGCTGATGGGGCCTCTCTGCCTTTCCCCAGAACCGCGGAGGAGATGAGTTCATGGATTTCCCACATCAACCTGGTGGCTGCCATGTTTTCCTCACCACCCTTTCCGGAGGCTGTGGGCTCCCAGCGGAAATTCACTCGGCCCATCCTGCCGACAGCACCATGCAAGAACTCTCTGGTGAGACCATCGGGGGCTGCTGTCATGAGGGTGTGCCTGGCTCTGTGGGCATGTGCTTCTGAAGAAGGTGCTCCACAGAAGTGGCAGGAAGAGATGAGGGAAAAGACCGGTCCCTTGCAAGGTCTGAGACCGTCTTCCCCTTCCTTCAACTGTGTTGCATGGAGGCTTCCTCATCTTTCTCTTCCTCATTTTCTTCCTCTTTTTCTCTTAGTTATTATTGCTAACTGTATGCCCCATCTTCTCCCCAGAATTGGAGCATTCCCTCCACCTCTTCCTTCTCCACATGCAGCCTCAGGGATGGGCAACCTACGTCCACTGTGTGTGCCCCCCATGTGCTGCCACAACCAGTTCCCTACAGGGGTACAAGGAGAGTCATGCCCCTGTGCCTGGCTTCTCTGCAGGCTGATAGGTCCTGACCGTGCATGTGCCTTCTTGACCTGCAGCCTGATGCCAGCCAGCCTGCTCAGCAGCAGTGGGATGTGTGTGTCTTTGTGGAGTTAAACCCTTTCTTCCTCCCCAGAAGCCTGGCAAACAGTCTCTGCCCAGCAGCCCCACCCTGGCTCTCTGGAATGGGGGGTGGGAGAGGGTTTTAGTTCTCTCCCCTGTCCAGTTATGTGGTGATGCCTGGCAGGGATGCTGGTGGGCAGGGCAGGTGGGTGGGTTTAAGCCTCTCTCCAGTAGTCTGGCACAGAGTGGGGACCTGTGCATGCAAGCACATGTGCGTTTCCAGCCCCCAAGCACACAGCCAACGCTTCATCTGCCCACACCCCACCACCACACCACAGCAGTGGGAAAGGTTTGCTCCCAGGCTCTGTGGCTCCCCTGAGGGTCCCTGGTGTGTGTGTGTGTCCATGCATGTCAGTGTCCCGGTGATGGGGCTTTGGGTTGCCTGAGGAGGCCAGGTCTTGACCATTTTCTCCTTCCCCCTGGAAGGAGGATCAGTACCAGGCCCACGAGGGCTACATGGACAAGGCCTCTGATGACCTCCGGGAGCTCCAGCGAAACCTCCCAGATAAACACAGCCATGGTCGGGACCTGGAGGAGTACCAGCTCAGGAAGGAGTACTTGCTATATGAGGTAGGCTGTGGCCTCTCCCTCCCCCCAAAATCTGCCCTTTCCCTCAGATGGCAGTGAGTGAGGGCAGAGGTTGGAGCCTTTGGTTGGCTAGTTAGTTCCATGCCCTGGGCAGAGGGATTTGGGGGATCTGGATTCTAACGAAAGCTAATTTTTTTTCATGCACAATTTTGGATTTTTTGCTCATGAAGTTTGCTGTCGGCATGGCATTACCCGTTTCTCAGTTCTCCTTTTGCTCCTACCTCTAGTGATGGGAGCAGCTTATTTTTCTGACAAAGTAAAAGTACTAGCCCTATACTGTAGGCTAGGCTGTTCCCGTTCAGCCAGTGACACTTTCCTTCGTTTTGTGTTTGTTGCGCAGAAGCGCCGGTACGAGGCTTACCTGCGGCTCCTGGAGGTGAAGCTCAGCTGTGCCGCCACCACTTCTTCAGAGGACCCAGACCAGTGGGCTGCTCACCTGAGGGAGGCGGCGGAGGTGGGCGGCTGCCCTGGCCTGCAGAAGTCCTACTCCAGCCCCTCTCTGAACATGGAGGGTCTCCCCACTGCCCCTGCTGGGGTCAAGGTGAAGCGGAATATCTCAGAGCGCCGGACGGTTCGCAAGATCATCACCAGGCGCAACAAGCACTTGCTGTGACTGGACCTCCCCACACACACACCTTGTTGTCCCAGAGCAGAACCAGGAGCGTTTGCTCTCGGTGGTCCTTCGGATTAGGAAAGGGGCTGCAGAGTGGGAGGACGGAGCACTTGCGGCCTTTGGGCACCAGGGGGCAGCACAACTCGGCAGGCCAGCAGCCCAAGCGCATCACTGAATGCTGGGCCAGCCAGAGCCAAGCCCCTGACACCCTCCTCACAGATGGACTCCTCAGGGCTGGCCTCCCGTTGTGCCTTGCTAAGACTTCCAAGACTCAGGGAAAGTGTCCTGCCACCCAGGGCTGGCCTCTGGTGGGCCGTGGGGGGCGCGGTGGCACTGGGATCTTTGTGCAATAAACAGGAGCAATGGACCGAAGTCAGGCTGGATCTTGAGGACTCTGCTTGGCTGGCACTGGGCCCCCATCCCCACCCCCCGGGGGTTTGGGGTGGGTGGATGGACTGGTGCCGTTGAGGTGGCCTTGGGGGAGAGGGCAGCAGCAGGGGCAGCCATGCCTTTCTATCCGCCAGGCTCCACAGACAGGCCTGCACTCCCCCATCCCCACTGCCCCCTTCTTTGGCTGTGGGCTGGGAAGCCAGTCTCAAGGTCCAGAAGGCACCCAAGGAGGCAAAAGGCTAGCTGTGGCCTCCTTAGCTGCGGGAGAAGCCTGGACATACTCTTCCAGGAACAGAGGAAATGGTAAAAAGAAGCCCCCTGCCTCCCATGGGGGCTGCCTTGGCTAGGAGGGTCTCGGGACCAGGACCCCTCCTGTCGCAAGCAAGGGCTGCTTCCTTTGGCTGTATCCGCTTCCTCTGAGCCCCTCAAGAGATGGGGAGGAGGAGAAGCAGTGGCCTCTAGGATTGTATTGGGAGGCTCTGCATTGAAGGGGCAGCCCTGCAGGGCCAGCAAGAAACGGTTCTCTCAGCAGGAGTATTATTGGGAACTACAGGTGCCTTCCTCCGAGGCTGAGAAAGTGTGACCCCCCCAGCTTCAGATTCACACACTCAGACCAAACCTACTTACACAGACACTGAGAAAGGGGGCTCTCTTGGCAGGATGCATTCAGGGGAGATTGGTCACCCCTAGCTCCCTCTGGGGCTGAGAGTGTGACCCTGGTCTCCCAGAGCCTGGACCAGAGACTAACACAGCATCTATTCTATGTAGCATCATAGAATCCTAGTTGGAAGGGACCCCCAGGGATCACCCAGTCTAACTCCCTTCTACCATGCAGGAATATATAGAATCCCAGAGATGGAAGAGACTCCCAAGGGCCATCCAGAACAACCCCCTTCTGCCATGCAGGAATACCTAGGATCGTAGAGTTGGAAGGGACCCCTAAGGGCTCATCCAGTCCAATCCCCCTCTGCCATGCTGAAATAACACAGGATTTTGATTTGAAAGGTACCCCCAGGGGCCATCCAGACCAACCTTCTTTTGCCATGCAGGAATACATAGAATCCCGGAGATGGAAGGGACCCCAAGGGCCATCCCAACCAAACCTCTTCTGCCATGCAGAAATACATAGAATTCCAGAGATGGAAGGGATCCCCAAGGGCCATCCAGACCAACCCCCTTCTGCCATGCAGGAATACCTAGGATCATAGAGTTGGAAGGGAACCCAAGGGCCAGGCAGTCCATCTCTGCCTTCCTCTGAGGCTGAGATAGTGTGACCACAGTCTCCCAGAGTCACATACCCAAGCCAAATCTACTTACACAGGCACTGAGGAACGGGGCTTTCTCGGCAGGATGCATTCAGGGGAGATTGGTCACTCCTGCCTTCCTCTGAGACCGAGAGAGTGTGACCCTGGACTTTCCAAGACTCATAGGTGGCCCTCCCCACAAGTAGTACTGGGAAAAGGTGTTCCTCCCACCATGGCTGCCCCTCGAAGAACTGCAGTGACCTGTAAGAGGAAGACAAACGTTTGTCCTCCAAGAGTCTTCTCCACCATGGCTGCCTCTCAAGAATTCCCAAGAGTACGACAGCCAGGCTACAGAGGAGTGGGGGAGAAGGCTGAGAGTTTTACCATTGACATATCCATGGGTCATATGAAAATACCCAATTTTGGCCTAAAAAGTTGCCCTCGACTTAAACATTATATATTAATATATATATTAATTAAAATTAATTTAAATTAAATTCAAATTAAAAATTAATTAAAAATGAATATATATTAATTTCCAGTAAGCTACATACTATACAAACATATATATATATATATATATATATATATATATATGCATGTATAGCATGTCGCTTACTGGAATACCCGAGCGCCCTCTTGTGGCTCCAAGGGATAATATAAAAATAAAATGAAAAAAATTAATTAAACATTCAGTAAATAATTGAAATATAAAATCAAAATGTAAAAAATATTATTATTATTCTGTATATTTATTTATTCTGCTTATTTATATCCCGCCTTCCTTCCAGTACAAGGACTCAAGGCGGCTACAGGGGCTCAAGGCCGCCTTGATTAAAATATATAATAAAATGAAATGCAATAAAAACAAAAAAGTGAAATATAAAATAAGCTTTCTAAAATTATGAAATGACATGGCAGAAGTGGGTTGGATTTTTAGGGAGGGAGAAAGAGGAGAACAAAGGGAGGAGGAGGAAGACGACTCTCTGGAGATGGGGGTCACACTCTCTCAGCCCCAGAGGGAAGCAGGAGATCAAATCTTCCTGTTCGGCGGGGGAACGGTGAGTAAAAAGAACACTCGTCGCGAGGTGCATGTTTCGGGGAAGGGTCGGGAGATTGCGAAGGACTTTTGTCGCAGCTCTATCTCCCAACCGTTGCCTAGAAGGGCGCAGAAACTAACGGAACTGTGATGTCACGGAACTTTCTCGGGGTGCATGTTTCCGTAGGGGACGGGAGATCGCAACGGACTTTCAGGGGGACAGGAGAGTGGACGGACTCTTGCCGCAGCTCTATCGCTCAGACGTTGCCTAGAACGGCTCCATAAAGGCAGTCTGGGCGTTTGAAGTCTCAGGGCTGGCCCTCTAAGAGGGATTCCTAGAGCGTATAGTGGTGACGCTCTAGGCTTCGGCACACTGGTGCCGGCCCTCTGAGACTGAAACTCCTAGAACGTCTCCATGGTGACGCTCTAGCCAACTCCGCTCGGTGAGCCGACCCTCTAAGATGGGATTCCTAGAGAGACAGATGGTGACACTCTAGCCTTCCGCAACTCTGTAGCAGGCCCTCTGAGTTATTTCACTCCTAGAGTGTCTCCATGCCGACGCTCTGGGCCTGTGCACCTCCCTGTGCCCACCCCTTGGCTCCTCCCACTGTTCTTCGCCCCGCCTCTCATCCGCCTGTCATGTGGGCGGGGCTCTCTCTCTGAGGCGGAGTGAGGGGCGGGGCGAGCGTGAGGAGGGAAGAAATGGCGGGAAAAGCAAAGCAAGAGGCGACGGCGGTCGGGAGAGAAGAAATGGCGGCGCCTCAGAGAGGGCGAGCGAGGGAGCGCAGGGTATGTATGTTTAGGGGCTTCAAGGGCAGACATTGAGGAAGGAAGAAAGGAAGGAAGGAAAAGGGAGGGTTGGGGGCCTTCTCCTCCTCCTTCTCCTGAGGGAGCCTTTGACTTGAGGGACTTTGAGGCGTTTAAGGCGGGCGAGGCGCCTATTCCTCTCTTTCTGAGGCGAAGGAGGGCGGCCATTTTGGGGCCTGAGGGAGAGGCAGAGAGAAGGAGGCTTTTCAGGGGGGGGGGAAGGATTGGGGGTCCTCCAGAGCTGTCCTGAGGGAGGCAGAGGGGGGTCTTTTGTTTCCTTCGTTCCTTTGCCTAATTTCTCTCTTTTCCTCCAAAGGAATGGAGGTGGCAGGAAGGAGGAAGAGAGGAGCCTGGAGTTCTCAGAAGGTGGAAGAAGAAACAGCCCTCAAGGAAGGAAGGAAGGAAGGTGCAGGAATGGCCAAGAGGACGAAGGAGAAGAAGAAGAAGAATGTGAGGGAAATATACAATCTATATATTTTATCTCATGTCCAATAAGTTTATTTTGTGCTTTTTCTTTTGGGAATGTATAAAGTCCCGGGAAGAGCGTCCAAAAAGGGGCTTTTTTCCTGAGGAGGAGAAAGAAGGAAAAACAGGAATGTGGGAACGCAAGTGTGGTCAGTCAGTCAGTCAGTCCGTCATTCAGAAAATGGAGGCATTCATTGCTCATGTTAGGCCTTTGCAGACTGCCAGAAATAGTGCAGCTTGAGGCCACTTTAACTGTCCTGGCTCAGTGCTAGGGAATCATGGGAACTGTAGTTTATTGTGGCACCAGAGTTCTCTGACAGAGAAGGCTCAATGTCTCAGAAAAAAATACAGTTCCCATGATTGCCTAGCACTGAGCCAGGGCAGTTAAAGTGGGCTCAATTTGCACTATTTCTAGCAGTCTACAAAGGCCCATTGTTGCAGGGAGAGGAGTCGGAGCGAGAGGAGAGAAGGACGAGGCAATGGGAATAATAATAATGTTTAAGAACCAAGTCTACAATTCTGTGAGGCAGCAGGAAAATATCGGTTATGACAGGCTGAAGGCAGAGGATTGGTACAGCCCCAAATGCCAAGATTTTGCCCGTTTCTCTGCCTCCGTGACTCAAAGAGAGGCAGAAATAGGCATTTCTTTTGTACTCTCCTTTTCCTTCTTAGGCACAAAACAGACTGCAGAAATATTCAAGCTTGAGATCACAGTCTCAATGCTAAGTCTAATGCCATGTCTCAGTGCTAAGGAATCCTGGGAATTGTAGTTTTGTGAGACATTGAGCCTTCTCTGTCAGAGAGCTCCAGTGCCAAATTAATTACAGTTCCTGGGGTTTCCCAGCACTGAGCCATGACAGATAAAGCAACCTCAACCTCAAACTTTTATGGGGGTCCTGCACCACAAATGCCAGCGAATGTGGAGGGCCCCTATAGTTCTCACACACACACACACACACACACACACATATGTATTTATATACACACACACACACACATATATATAGTGCATCTCTTTGCTCCCACTTTCCCTGCTGTGGTCCCCTCCTGTAGAAACTTGGGATGCGTAGTTTGGTGAGAGCCCTGGTGCTATGGTCCAGGGTAGCGGATTATTATTATCATTATCATTTTGTTTGTTTATATTCTACCTTCCTCCCAGTACTTGGATTCAAGGCAGCTAACAAATTAAAACAGGACAAAACATTAAAAATACAAAGTTTAAAAAACAAACAATTTTAAAAAAACAATTCTTTCTAAAATAAAAATTTACACCTCTGTACAATATATATTATTTACCAATATATCTCTTTTTCCATTTCTTTCTTTCTTATCCGCTAATATATATGAGGATAAAAGCATATTTAACTACTTAGATGTAAGATAATTTAAAGGATTTAATCCCTTTATAGATTTATTCCTGCGCATAAATATTACATATGTGTTTAAACTTGACTTCATACCGTTGAGCCCTAGTATTTAGAAATCTAAGTTTGTTTCCATATTTGCCCAGTTTGCCTGATTTTTGTACCATCATTTTTCCCAGTCCTCCTCATAATCTTTGGAGGTCTTGAAATAAGAGGATGGACAGTCATCTTTCAGGACCTCTTCTGCTGTGAATTCCCACACGGCATTTAGTGGGGTCAGAATAGTTGTCCTCTGAGGGTCCCTTTCAGTTCTGTGGTTCTACGATTCTCCCGGATTAGCTTCCAATAGAGAGCCAGTGTGGTGGAGTAGTTTGAACACTGGGCTATGTCCCGTAGATGAAAACTGCTGGCTGATCCTAGGCAACTCACACTCTCTCAGCCTCAATGGAAAGTCATGCCAAACCCGCACTGAAGAAACTTGCCAAGAAAACCCGCTGATAGGTTTGCCTTGGGGTCTCCATAAGTCAGAAATGCTTTGAAGGCACCCAGCAACAAAGGTGGACCTCTCACAGGGCTTTCTTGGCAGGATTTCTTCAGAGGAAGTTTGCCATTGCATTCCACTGAGGCTGCTGAGAGAGTGTGACCTGCCCAAGGCCACTGACTGGATTTCTATGACTGAGTGGGGGGGACTCGACTGTATGGCGTTTGGGGTGTATTCCTACACAAGGATCCTATGTATCCCTTCTGGAAGATGTGTTTGTGTGTGTCGAGAGGAGCTACAAGCCAGTTGCTTTCCTGACCCCCTTCCACATAGGGGCTTAGATTGTGAGTTCCTGCATGGTGGAATAGGGTTGGACAAGATGGCCTTTGGCGTCTCTTCCAACTCTAGGATGCTATGTATCCCTTCTGGCAGATGTGTTTGTGTGTTTCAAGAGGAGCTACAAGCCAGTTGTTTTCCTGGGCCCATTGCCACTGGGGTGCTTAGATTGTGAGTTCCTGCATGGCAGAAGAAGAATGTTGGACTACATGGCCTTTGGGGTCTCTTCCAACCCTAGGATCCTATGTATTCCTCCATGGCAGAAGGAGGGTTGGACTAGATGGACCTTGGAGGTGACTTCCAACTCTGGGAAACTAGGTGTCCCCTTATGGCGGAGGTGGGTTGGACTGGATGGCCTTTAAGGGTACCATCAAACTCCAGTAAACTATGCATCCCTCCATGGCGGAGGTGGGTTGGACTGGGAGGCCTTTGAGTGGTTCCTAACAACAATAGGAAAGTATGTATCCCTTTATCGCAAAGGGCGTTTGACTAGATGTCCTCTGAGGGCTCCCTTCCCATTCTCGTGTCCGGTGTATCCCTGCATGGCAAAGGGGGTTTGACTAGATGACCATATTTCATTTTGTGCATATATATTATACTCTCTTTCTTTTTAATCTTTTACATATATATATATATATATATATAGAGAGAGAGAGAGAGAGAGAGAGAGTAAATTAGCTTGTTTAATTTCATATTTTTACAATTCTTTGCATCTATGTATCTCTGTGTGGCAAAAGTGGGTTGACTAGATGTCCTTTCAAGGGTGTCTTCAAATTCTAGCATCCTATATATCCCAGCATAACAAAAGGGTGTTGATTAGATGACCATATTTCATTTTATGCATTTACATTATATATATATTTTAACTGTCCTTGCTCAGTGCTAGGGAATCATGGGAACTGTAGTTTTTTGTGGCACCAGAGCTCCCTGACACAGAAGGCTCAATGTCTCATAAAAAAATACAATTCCCATGATTCCCTAGCGCTAAACCTAACCCTTAAAATGGACTCAATTTGCACTATTTCTGGCAGTCTGCAAAGGCCCTTAGAAACATATATATACTTAATTTGCTTAATTTCATATTTTTAAGTTGTTTATATTTTTAGTAATCTTATTTCCTACTTGATTTTGGTATTACGTTAAAGAAAACATGGGTAGGAGAGTGGCAGGCTCCTTAGCTGGAAACCCATCAAAGTGTTGAGGGGGTCACACTTTCTCAGCCTCAGGTGATGGAAGAAAAGCGATTCTTGGAACCTATGTATCCCTGTGTGGCAAAAGGGGCTTGACTAGATGGCCTTTTCGGGTTCCTTTCTTACTCTAGGATGCTGCGTGTCCCTGAATAGCAGAAGTGGGTTGGGTCTTTAGGGAGGGAAGGAGGGAGAAAGTGGAGAAGCTGGGGGGGGGGAGAGGAAGAGGGAGAGACTGGACTTTCTGGGAGAAGGGGTCACACTCTTTCAGCCCCAGAGGGAAGCAGGAGATGAAATGTTGTGAGGAGGGGGAATGGGTCTACCCAAATGGCTCTGGTCTACGATTTCTGTCGTGGGTGGGTGGGTGGGTGGGTTGGTGGGGAGAGCTGGAAGGTGTTGAGAGGGCCGCCAGCTTCCCCCGAAAGGATATCCCAGCAACAAATAAATTTCCTTTAGTCTGGCCCTCGAGTTTTTCTGGGGTCCCAATCTACCACTAAAGGGCCTCCCATACCCAGGGAGCCCCCGGTCTACCTGAGCGCCGGACGGGTCCCCTTTGCTTTCCATTGTTTGGGCGGGTAGATTTCAGCCGGGGAATGTGAAAAGCCGAAGCCATTCGGGAGGTGGAAAGAAGAGACAGAAAAAGTCCTCTTACTGGAATGCCACTTTTTCTGGGGCCTCAATCTATCTTAAGGGGGGAACTGCAGAATCCAGGGAGCCCCGGTCTACCCGAAACACGGATGCCCCCCCGTTTGCCTACTTTTGGAGGAGCGAGGGGGCCCCTCTTCGTGTCGGAATGGCCGTGTAGGTTTCCCCGGGGAGTGTGAAGGGCCACAACAGTTCGGGAGACGTTGAATTTTTTTTTTAAAAAATCACTGTTTTCTGACCAGCCAGCTTTTCAGGCGTCCTGATGTACAATTAAAGGGGACTGCTGTACACAGGGAGCCCCTGGTTTATCCAAACGAAGGACGGGCCCTGTTTGCCCATCGCCCTTTCATAGGAGCGAGGGGTCCTGATCTTCGCCTGTGCTAGGAGAGTAGCTTTCTATTGGAAGAGATGAAGAACTGGTACATCCGGCCGAGTTTTTTGAGGGTCCCGATCTACCACAAAAGGAACCCCTGTATCTAGGTAGCCTATGGTCTACCAGAACGGCGGGTCTCGTTAGCTCACTCCTTTTGGAGAAGCGAGGGGGCCTGCTTCGCCCCCGGGAATGGGGGGATAGGTTTTCACCGGAGGGTGTGAAGAGTTAAGGTTATGGTTTAAAAGAGGACATAGCGAGTTTTACGGGGGTCCAGATCTACAAGAAAAGGGGACCACTGTACCCAGGTAGCCCTGGTCTACCCAAATGACGAATGGGTCCCGTTTGCACTAAGCTCTTTCGGAGGAGCGAGGGGGGTCCGCTTAGCTATCCCGGATGGGCGTTTGTTTCCACCGGGGAGTGTGCTGGACCGCTATGTTTCAAAAATCCATGAAACGTCTGGCCTCTTTTCCGGGGGTCCCGATCTACCATAAAAGGGGACCGCTGTCGCCAGGGAGCCCCCGGTTTACCTGAATGACGGTCTCCATTTGCCCTTCATGATTTCGGAGAATAGAGGCGACCCACTTTGCATCCGGGAATGGCCGGTAGATTTCTCCTGGGGAGTGTGTAGAGATGGGATGGTTAGGGAGGGGTGGGTGTAAAAGAAAAAAACGTTAACCCGGCCAGCCAGTATTTTGGGGGTCCCGATCTACCAGAAGAGGGGGGGTGCCATACCCAGAGAACTCCCGGTCTATCCAAACGACAGACGCCCTGTTTGCTGTCCGTTGTTTTGGAGGATCGAGCGTGCCTTGGAGGAGTGTGGAGCCCTGACGGTTCAGGGAGAAGTGAAAGGAATAAAAAGATTCTCTGGATGCGACCAAGCCAGTTTTCCGGGTGTCCCGGTCTATCAAAAAGAGGGGCCGCCTCACACTTGGAGCCCCGGTCTACCTGAAGGACGGACGGGTCTCATTTGCCTTCTGCTCTATCGGAGGAGCAAGGGGGCCTGCTTCTCGCCTGGGGATGTTTGGGCGTGTAGACATCAGCTGGGAAGTGTGTAAGCGGGAGCCGTTCAGAACAGGGAAGAGATATAAAAAGCCCCCTTAAACTGGATTCCCAATTTTTTTGGGGGTCCTGATCTACATATGGGGGGGGGGACTGCCGTATCCAGGGAGCCCCCAGTCTACTCGAACTACATACGGTCCCCGTTTGCCCTCTGCTATTTCAGCAGAGCGAGGGGGCCCGCTCTGCCCCTGGGGATGGGCAGGTAGGTCCCTGCCTTGTGGAGTGCGAAGAGCTGGGACCATATAGGAGAGGGTGAAAGTACAAAAAAATCTTAATATGGCCAGCCAGTTTTCTGGGAGTCCTGGTCAACCTAAAGGTGGGGCCGCCTTACATAGGGACCCTCCTGTCTAACAGGATGGGCCCTGTTTGCTGTCTTTTCTATTGTAGGAGCGAGGGTGCCCGATCTGCGCACTTTTCCTGGGGGTCCAGATCTACCACAAAAGGGGGCCGCCATACCCAGGGAGCCCCTTGTCTACCTGTGCGACGGACGGACCGTTTTGCCTGCTGCTCTTTCGTAGGAGCAAGGGGTTCCCGCTCTTTGCATGAGGCTGGGAGTGTACATTTCCTTGAGAAAATGTAAAAATCCATTAAATTCAGCCAAGTTTTTGGGGGGGTCCCGATCTACCAGAAAAGGAACCCTTGTACCAAGGGAGCCTCGGGTTTAACCGACAGATGGGCTTCGTTTGCCCGCTGCTCTCAGAGGAGAGAGGGGTCCGCTCTGCCTGTGGATGGGCGGGTTGGTTTCTGTTGGAGAGGAGCCGGGACTGTATACGAAAAGGTGAAAGGGAGAATAATATCCCCTTAACCAAGCCAGCCATTTTTTGGGGGGTCCCGATCTACCAAAGGTATTTGTCGAGCTACGAGCCAGTTAGTGTGCTGGCCCCTTTGCCACCAGGGTCCTTAGACTGTGAATTCCCGCATGGCGGAATGGGATTACACTAGATGGCCTCTGGCGTCTATTCCAAGTCTAGGATCCTATGTATCCCTTCTGGCAGATGTGTTTGTGTGTGTCCAGAGGAGCTTCAAGCCACTTGTTTTCCTTGCCCCTTGCCACTGGGGTACTTAGATTGTGAGTTCCTGCATGGTGGAATGTGGTTGGAGTAGATGGCCATTGGGGTGTCTTCCAACTCTAGGATGCTATGTAGCCATCCTGGCAGATGTTTATGTGTGTGTCAAGAGGAGCTACAATCCAGTTGCTTTCCAAGCCCTCTTCCAAAGGGGTGGTTAGATTGTGAGTTCCTGCATGCCAGAGTAGGGTTGGACTAGATGCCCCTTGGTGGTCTTTTCCAACCCTAGGATCCTATCTAGCCCTTCTGGCATGTATGTTTGTATGTCTCGAGAGGAGCTACCAGCTGTGGGGCGTGCAGGGCTGCCACAGTTCCAGAAACCGCTACAAGAACACAAAGTCTTTTAAATTTGTCACCACTTTTTGGGGGGTCCCGATCTACCAGAAAAGGGGACCGCCGTACCCAGCGAGCCCCCGGTTTACCTTAACGACTGACGCCCCATTCGCTCTCCACTCTTTCATAGGATACAGGAGACACGCTTTGCGTCCGGGGATGGGCGGGTAGGTTTCTGCCGGAGTGTGTGTGTGGTAGAGAGGGGACGATTAGGGAGGGGCTTGCATAAAAAAAAAACTCGATTAATCTGGCCAGCCAGTATTTCGGGGGTCCCAATCTACTAGAAAAGGGGGCCGCCGTACCCAGGGAACTCCCGGTCTACCCGAACGACGGCGAAGCCCCGTTTGCCCTCCGCTGTTTCAGAGGATCGAGTGTGCCCACTGTGTGCACGGGCATGGGCGTGTAGGTTCCCCCCTGGGAGTGGAGCCGAAACGGTTCAGGAAAAGACAAAAGGGATTTAAAAAAAATTGTAACACAACCAGCCAGTTTTTCGGGGGTCCCAGTCTATCAAAAGAGGGGACGCCTCACACATGGAGTCCCCGGTCTACCTTAACGATAGATGGGTCCCCTTTGCCTTCTCATTGGAGGAGCGAGGGGCCTGCGAAAAGCTGGAGCCGTCCGGAACAGGAAACAGACATAAAAAGTTCTCTTAAACTGTTTTCGGGGGTCCCGATCTACATGTAAGGGACTGCCTCATCCAGAGAGCCCCCGGTCTACCCTAAGCACAGATGGGCTGTTTGCCTGCCACTTTGAGGTGCGAGGGGGCCTGTTTCGCGCCTGGGAATGGGTGGGTAATTTCCGCTGGGGAGTGTGAATGGCCGAGACGGTAATTAAATCTTAAGGATCAAATAAATTCTCTTTAGCTCAGTAGCCAGTTTTTCGGGGTCCCGGTTTACCAAAAAAAAGGGGAGCCGCCGTACCTAGGAAACCCCCGGTCTACCTGAAAGATGGTTGCCCCCCTTTCGCCCTGTACTGCTTTGTAGGAGCGAGGGGGCCCACTTTGTCACGGGATGGGCGAGTAGGTTTCCACCGGGGAGTGTGAAGGGCCGCCATGGTTCCATAAATTGGGAGAATAGAAAATGTCCATTATCAGGCCTCCAGTATTTCGGGCGTCCCGATCTATCCCATAAGGGTAACCTCTACCCAGGGAGCCCCCGGTCTACCAGAATGCCGGACGGTGCCTGCTTGCTCTCCGCTATTTCGGTGGGGCGAGGGGGCGGCCTGCTCTGCCCCTGGGGATGGACAGGTAGGTTCTCCCTTCCCCCCCCCCCCCCCAGTGGAGTGTAGAGCCGGTACTATATAGGAAAGGTGAAAAGTACCAAGAAATCCCTTTAGCACAGCCAGCCAGTTTTCCGGAGGGCCCGGTCTACCTAAAGGGGGGGGGGAACCGCCTTACGTAGGGAACTTCCTGTCTGCTCTAACTAGGGACGGGCCCCGTTTGCCATCCGTTCTCATAAGAGTGAGGGTGCATGGTCGCCAGAAGGATACAAAGTTGTCAGTCCGTCCACATCCGGGGGGGGGGGGTGTCCCGATCCACCATAGAAGGGGCCTCATATACTCAGAGCGCCCTCGGTCTACCTGTGCAACGTAGAGGCCGTTTTGCCCTCAGCTCTTTCGTAGGAGCGAGGGGGTCCCACTCTTCATAGGGTTGGGAGTGTAGGTTTTCGCCCGAAGATGTAAAGATGGTAAATCCGGCCCCCGAGTTTTTTGGGGGTCCCGATCTAACAGAAAAGGAACCCCTGTACCCGGGGGCCCTCGGGTTTAACCGAAAGATGAATGGGTCTCTTGCCTGGTGCTCTATCAGAGGGGGACAGATCTCCGCCTGTGGATGGGCGGGTCTGTTTCTGCCGGATTGCAGCTGGGGCTTTATAAGAAGGGGAAAAAGGAGAAAAATATCCCCTTAACCCGGCCAGGCAGTTTTGGAGCTACAAGCCAGTTGGTTTCCCGGCTCCTTTGCCACTAGGGTCCTTAGACAGTGAATTCCTGTATGGCATAATGGGATTAGACTCTATTACTTTGTATTCTTTTACACACACACACACACACACACACACACACACACACACATATATATATATATATATATATATATATATATATATATATATATATTAAAAAGACATAGGGCCTTTGCAGACTGCCAGAAATAGTGCAAATTGAGTCCACTTTAACTGTCCTGGCTCAGTGCTAGGGAATCATGGGAACTGTAGTTTATTGTGGCACTAGAGCTCTCTGACATAGAAGGCTCAATGTCTCAGAAAAAAACTACAATTCCCATGATTCCCTAGCACTGAGCCAGGACAGTTAAAGTGGACTCAGTTTGCACTATTTCTGGCAGTCTGCAAAGGCCCTTATATATATACAGTATATACTTAATTTGCTTAATTTCATATTTTTATGTTTATATTTTTAGTAATCTTATTTCCTAATTGATTTTGATTTTATGTTAAAACATGGGTGGAAGAGCGGCAGGTTCCTTAGTTGGAAATCCATCAAAGTGTTGAGGGGGTCACACTGTCTCAGCCTCAGGCCATGGCAGGAGAGTGATTCTTGGAATCTATGTATCCCTGTGTGGCAAAAGGGGCCTGACTAGCTGTCCTTTGAGGGATCCTTTCTTACTCTAGGATGCTGTGTATCCCTGAATGGCAGAAATGGGTTGAGTCTTTAGGAAGGGAGAAAGTGGAGAAGTGGGGGGGGGGTGAGGGGTAGGGAGAGGAAGAGACTGGATTTTGTGGGAGAAGGGGTCACACTCTCTCAGTCCCAGAGGCAAAAGACAAAAGGTATTTAAAAAAAATTGTAACACAACCAGCCAGTTTTTCGGGGGTCCCAGTCTATCAAAAGAGGGGACGCCTCACACATGGAGCGCCCGGTCTACCTTTACGACAGATGGGTCCCCTTTGCCTTCTCATTGGAGGAGCGAGGGGCCTGCGAAAAGCTGGAGCCGTCCGAAACAGGAAACAGACAAAAAGTTCTCTTTAAACTGTTTTCGGGGGTCCCGATCTACATGTAAGGGACTGCCTCATCCAGAGAGCCCCCGGTCTACCCTAAGCACAGATGGGCTGTTTGCCCGCCACTTTGAGGTGCGAGGGGGCCTGTTTCGCGCCTGGGAATGGGTGGGTAATTTCCGCTGGGGAGTGTGAATGGCCGTCTTTTCGGGGGTCCCGGTTTACCAAAAAAAAAAAAAGGGGGACCGCTGTACCTAGGAAACCTCCGGTCTACCTGAAAGATGGCTGCCCCCCATTCACCTCTACTGTTTTGTAGGAGCAAGGGGGCCCACTTTGTCACGCCATGGAAGAGTAGGTTTCCACCGGGGAGTGTGGAATCAGTTTAATAGCAATTGGTCATGGCAACACAAATAAAAAAAATTCATCAAGTGTGCTTTGTTTTTTACACAGGTATTGGGTGAAAAATGCATCACATGCGCGGAGCGGGCACCCTCTCTCCTATGATAGAACGGATGGCAAACGGGGCCCGTCCCTCGGTAGAGCAAACAGGAGGTTCCCTGTGTAAGACCCTTTGAGGGTCCCTTCCAGTTCTAGGGTGCTATACGTCTCTTAGTGGCAAAGGGGGCTGGACTAGATGGCCTTTGAGGGTCCCTTCCAGTTCTAGGGTGCTATACATCTCTTAGTGGCAAAGGGGGCTAGACTAGATGTCCTTTGAGGGTCCCTTCCAGTTCTAGGGTGCTTTATATCTCTTAGTGGCAAAGGGGGCTAGACTAGATGGCCTTTGAGGGTCCCTTCCAGTTCTAGGGTGCTATACATCTCTTAGTGGCAAAGGGGGTTGGACTAGATGTCCTTTGAGGGTCCCTTCCAGTTCTAGGGTGCTATACATCTCTTAGTGGCAAAGGGGGCTTGACTAGATGGCCTTTGAGGGTCCCTTCCAGTTCTAGGGTGCTATACATCTCTTAGTGGCAAAGGGGGCTAGACTAGATGTCCTTTGAGGGTCCCTTCCAGTTCTAGGGTGCTATACATCTCTTAGTGGCAAAGGGGGCTGGACTAGATGTCCTTTGAGGGTGCCTTCCAGTTCTAGGGTGCTATACATCTCTTAGTGGCAAAGGGGGTTGGACTAGATGTCCTTTGAGGGTCCCTTCCAGTTCTAGGGTGCTATACATCTCTTAGTGGCAAAGGGGGTTGGACTAGATGTCCTTTGAGGGTCACTTCCAGTTCTAGGGTGCTATACATCTCTTAGTGGCAAAGGGGGCTTGACTAGATGGCCTTTGAGGGTCCCTTCCATTTCTAGGGTGCTTTATATCTCTTAGTGGCAAAGGGGGCTAGACTAGATGTCCTTTGAGGGTCCCTTCCAGTTCTAGGGTGCTATACATCTCTTAGTGGCAAAGGGGGCTGGACTAGATGTCCTTTGAGGGTGCCTTCCAGTTCTAGGGTGAGGGTGCTATACATCTCTTAGTGGCAAAAGGGGGCTAGACTAGATGGCCTCTGAGAGTCCCCTCCAGTTCTAGGGTACCTTATATCTCTTAGTGGCAAAAGGGCGGTTGACTAGATGTCGTCTGAGGGTCCTGGCAATTAACTAATTTACCTTAGTCTGGCCCACGAACTTTTCAGGGGTTCCAATTTACCACAAAAGGGACTCCCATATCCAGGGAGCCCCCGGTCTACCTGAACGGCGGACGGGTCCCCTTTGCCTTCCGTCTGGGCGGGTAGATTTCAGCGGGGAGTGTGAAAAGCCAGAGCCGTTTGGGAGGGGGGGAAAAGAAGAGACAGGAAAAATTCTATCAGACTGGAATGCCAGTTTTTCTGGGGCCCTGATCTACCTTAAAGGGGGACTGCCGTATCCAGGGAGCCTCCGGTCTACCCAAACCACGGATTGCCCCACCCCGTTTGCCCATTTTCTGTGAAGGGGGGGGGGGTAGAAAAGAAAAGTTTCTGTTGGCGTAATGGCATGGGCATGACAGACTTTCCCTAACCTGGCTAGCGAGATTTTCGGAGGTCCCATTCTACCGAAAAGGGACTCCTGTACCCAGGGAGGCCATGGTCTACCCGAACCACATACAATTCCCATTCGCCCTCATTGGAGGACGGAAAGGGCCGGCTCCGTGCCTGGGGATGGGCGGGTAGGTTTTCCCGGGGAGTTTTAAGAGCAGGGATCGTTCGGGAGAAGGTAAGAGGGATAGAAATTCCCATCAATCCAGCCATTTTTTCGGGGGTCCCGATCTACTACAAAGGGAGGCCGCATTATTTCGGGAACCCATGGTCTATCCGTACGACGGACAGGCTCCAGTGGCCTTTCTGCTCTTTGAAGGAGCCAGGGGCCTTTTTTCGCGCCCGGGGCTGGGGAGTGTGAAAAGCTAGAGCCGTTTGGGAAGAGAGAAGAGGGATTAAAAGCACTTAAACTGCTCAGCTAATTTCCCTGAGGCCCCAATCTACCCAGAAGGGAGGGGGGGTCTACCTTATCCAGGGGGCCCCTGGTGTACCTGAACAGCGAATGTGTCCCCTTTGTCTTGCGCTCTATTGGAGGAGCGAGGGAACTTGTTTTGCTCCCTGGGATGGCTGGGCAGGTAGATTTCAGCCGGGGAGTCAGAAAAGCCGGAGCCATTCTGAAAGGGAAAGAAGGGAAATAAAAAAGTCCCCTTAATTGGGGATTGTTGTCACTTTTTCTGGGTTTATGGATCGTTAGTTTTTCTGGGGCCTCGATCTACCTTAAAGGGAGACTACCGTATCCAGGGAGCCCCCGGTCCATCTGAACCACGGATGCCCCCCCTTTGCCCACGACAGAAGGGGCCCAGTCAGCTTTTCGGGGGTCCCGATCTACAAATAAAGGTGACGATGTATGCAGGGAGCCCCCGGTTTATCCAAACGGAGGACGGGCCCCGTTTGCCCATCTCCCTTTCATAGGAGCGAGGGGTCCTGCTCTTCGCCTGTGCTGGGAGAGTAGCTTCCTGCTGGGAGATATGAAGAAATAGTAGATCCAGCCCCCGAGTTTTTCGAGGGTCCCGACCTACCAAAAACGAATCCCTGTATCCAGGCATCCTAGGGTCTACCAGAACAGCGGGCCTCGTTTGCTTGCTCCTTTTGGAGGAGCGAGGGGGCCTGCTTCGGGTCCAGATCTACCAGAAAAGGGGGCCACTGTAGCGAGGGAGCCCTGGTCTACCCGAATGACGAACGGGCCCCGTTTGCACTAAGTTCTCTTGGAGGAGCGGGAGGGTCCGCTTAGCTTTCCCGGATGGGCATTTGTTTCCACCGGGGAGTGTGCAGGCTTCCATATTTCACAAAGCTATGAAAGTTGTCTGGCCTCTTTTCCGGGGGTCCCTATCTACCATAAAAGGGGACCGCCGTAGCCTGGGAGCCCCCGGTTGACCTGAATGATGGTCTCCATTTGCTTTTAATGATTTTGGAGAATAGAGGCGACCCGCTTTGTGTCCAGGAATGGCTGGTAGGTTTCTGCCTGGGGAGTGTGTAGAGAGGGGATAGTTAGGAAGGGGTGGGTGGAAAAGAAAAAAAATCTAACACAGCCAGCCAGTATTTTGGGGGTCCCGATCTACCAGAAAAGGGGGGGTGCCATACCCAGGGAACTCCCGGTCTACCATAACGATAGACTGGCCCTGTTTGCCCTCCATTGTTTTGGAGGATCGAGTGTGCCTGCTCTGTGCCCGGGGAATGGGCGTATGTCTCCCCCGGGGAGTGTGGACCTGGGACAGTTCAGGATGGAGTGAAAGGGATAAAAAATTCCCTTGATGCTACCAGCCAGTTTTCCGGGGGTCCCGGTCTATCAAAAAGGGGTCCACCTCACACTTGGAGCCCCGGTCTACCTGAAGGACGGCTGGGTCTCATTTGCCTTCTGCTCTATCGGAGGAGCAGACATCAGCTGAGAAGTGTGAAAACTGGGAGCCATCCAGAACAGGGAACAGACATAAAAAGCCCCCTTAAATTGGATTCCCAATTTTTCGGGGGTCCCGATCTACAAATAGGGGGGAACTGCTGTTTCCAGGGAGCCCCCAGTCTGCCCAAGCTAGATATGGTCCCCGTTTACCCTCCGCTATTTTAGCAGAGCGAGGGGGCACACTTTGCCCCTGCGGATGGGCAGGTAAGTCTCTGCTTTTGGAATGAAAAGAGCTAGGACCATACACAGGGTGAAAATACAAAAAAGTATCAATATGGCCAGCCAGTTTTCTGGGGGTCCCGGTCAACGTAAAGGTGGGGCTGCCTTACATAGGGACCCTCCTGTCTAACGGATGGGCCCGGTTTGCTTTCTTTTCCAATGCAGGAACGAGGGTGCCTGTTCCGCACACCTGGTTATGAAAAGGATATGGAATTGCCTTAATCAATCCACTTTTCCTGAGGGTCCCGATCTACTCAGAAAGGGTCTGCCATACCCAAGGAGCCCCTGGTCTACCTGTGAAATGAAGGGGCCATTTTGCTTGCCTTCCTTTTGTAGGAGCAAGGGGTTCCTGCTCTTTGCATGAGGCTGGGAGTGCACATTTCCCTCAGAAAATATAAAAAAACCATTAAATCCAGCATGCAAGTTTTTGGGGGTCCTGATCTACCAGAAAAGGAACCCCTGTCCCAAGGGAGCCTTGGGTTTAACTGAGATGGGCTTTGTTTGCCTGCCGCTCTTCAGAGGAGAGAGGAGTCCGCTCTGTGCCTGTGGCTGGGCGGGTTGGTTTCCGCTGGAGAGGAGCAGGAATTTTATAAGAGGTGAAAAGGAAAAAAAAAATTCCCTTAATGCAGCATTTTTTGGGGGGTCCCAGTTTACCAAAAAAGGGGGCTGCCGTACCCAGGAAGCCCCCGGTTTAGTTGAAAGATGGCCCCCGTTTGCCCTCCACTGTTTTGTTGTCACGAGGGGGCCCACTTTGTCACGGGATGGGCGTGTAGGTTTCCGCCTGGGAGTGTGAAGGGCCGCCATAGTTCCATAAATTGTGAGATGGATAGAAAATCTCCATAATCCGGCTATCCAGTATTTAGGGCGTCCCGGTCAACCACAAAAGGGGACCCTGTACCCAGGGAGTCCCCGGTCTACCAGAATGACAGATGGTGCCTGTTTGCTCTCCGCTAATTTAGTGGAGCGAGGGGGCCTGCCCTGCCCTTGGGGATGGGCAGGTAGGTTCTCCTCCCCCCCGGTGGAGTGTAGAGCCGGTACTATATAGGAAAGGGGTGAAAGTACCAAAAAAAACCTCTTAATACGGCCAGCCAGTTTTCCAGGGGTCCCGGTCTACCTAAAGAGGGGCCGCCCTACACAGGGAACCCCCTGTCTGCTCTACCGAGGGACGGGCCCCGTTTGCCATCCATTCTATCATAGGAGAGAGGGTGCCCGCTCCGCGCATGTGATGCATTTTAAACCCAATACCTGTGTAAAAAACAAAGCGCACACTTGATTTTTTTTTTATTTGTGTTGCCATGACCAATTGCTATTAAAATGATTGTGATGGCAAAGGAGGCTTTGACTAGATGGCCTCTGAGGATCCCTTCTAGGTCTAGGGTGCTTTATTTCTTAGTGGCAAAGGGGTCTTGACTAGATGGCCTCTCAGAGTCCCTTCCAGTTCTAGGGTGCTTTATATCTCTTAGTGGCAAAAGGGTGCTGGACTAGATGGCCTTTGTGGGTCCCTTCCAGTTCTAGGGTTCTTTATATCTCTTAGTGGCAAAAGGGGCTAGACTAGATGGCCTTTGAGGGTCCCTTCCAGTTCTAGGGTGCTATACATCTCTTAGTGGCAAAAGGGGGCTAGACTAGATGGCCTTTGAGGGTCCCTTCCAGTTCTACGGTGCTTTACATCTCTTAGTGGCAAAAGGGGGCTAGACTAGATGGCCTCTGAGGGTCCCTTCCAGTTCTAGGGTGCTATACATCTCTTAGTGGCAAAAGGGGGCTAGACTAGATGGTCTTTGAGGGTCCCTTCCAGTTCTAGGGTGCTATACATCTCTTAGTGGCAAAAGGGGGCTAGACTAGATGGCCTTTTAGGGTACCTTCCAGTTCTAGGGTGCTATACATCTCTTAGTGGCAAAGGGGGCTAGACTAGATGGTCTTTGAGGGTCCCTTCCAGTTCTAGGGTGCTATACATCTCTTAGTGGCAAAAGGGGGCTAGACTAGATGTCCTTTGAGGGTCCCTTCCAGTTCTAGGGTGCTATACATCTCTTAGTTGCAATGGGGGCTAGACTAGATGTCCTTTGAGGATCCCTTCCAGTTCTAGGGTGCTATACATCCCTTAGTGGCAAAAGGGGGCTAGACTAGATGTCCTTTGAGGGTCCCTTCCAGTTCTAGGGTGCTATACATCTCTTAGTGGCAAAGGAGACTAGACTAGATGGCCTTTGTGGGTCCCTTCCAGTTCTAGGCTGCTGCATATCACTCAATGGCAGAAGTGGGTTGGATTTTTAGGGAAGGAAAGTAAAAGCGGAGAAGCCGTGGGCAGGGAGAGGAAGAGAGCGGAATTTCTGGAAGAAAGGGTCACACTCTCTCAGCCCCAGTGGGAAGCAGGCGATGGAATATTCCTGTTGTGAGGAGGGGGAACGGGGAGGGAAGGGAACTTGGTCCTGGGTGCATGTTTCTTTGGGGGACGGGAAAGCGGACGGACTTCTTCCGCAACTCTCTCTCCCAGCCCTTGCCTAGAACGGCTCCATAATGGCGTTCTGGGCCTCTGACGTCATAGGGCTGGCCCTCTAAGTCTGATTCCTAGAGTGTATAGTTGTGACACTCTGGCTGTCGCACTCTGTGGCAGGCAGGACGGCCCTCTGAGATGTTTCACTCCTAGAGGGTCCCCCATGGCGGCGCTCTGGGCCTGTGCACTTGGAGGGCCGGCCCTTTGAGCATGCGCAGTAGCGGTTGGAATTAAAGGGCCAAGGGCCTCTGCGCCCTCCTGTGGCTGCGACGGGACATGACACGCTGAGAAGGAATAAAAGGCGCCGCTGCCCAATGGCTTCCTTTGCAGAAAGAAGGCCAGGAGCAGGAAGGAATTTAGAGATTTTTATTTCATTTTTTATTTAAAAATAATCTTTGTTTAATTTTAAATATTACATTTTGCATTCAGTTTTGCTTAATTTTGCTGTTTTATTTGCATTTCATGTTTCATTTTGTTTTAATTCCTATTTTTATTTTTATTTTACGTCTTATTTCATTTTGTTTTTATTTCTTTCAAAGTTATTTTATCATTTTTCTATCATTTTATTTTATAATTATAATTTAAAGATTGGACCTCTAAGAGAGAGAGATTATTATTTAACTGAAAGAGGAAAAAAGAAATAAAAACGAACAGAGGAAACAACAAGTAAAATAGAAATACAAAACGTTAACAATTAAATGTAACAAATAAATAAAATATAAGAAAATAAAATAAAGTTAATCAATTCAATTTAAAAGTAGAAGGAAATAAAAAATATTTTCCACGTAAATATAAAATGAAATGAGAATTAAAAATGAAAACGAAATAAAATAATAAAATAAAAAGGATTAATGTTAAACAACAGCATAGAAAAAAGGGAGAGAAAATAAAATAAAATAAAGGAATATTTTTAAGCAAAAGAATTATCATTTATATTTTAAATTTATGTAACTAGAACATATTTTATATTTTACTTATTACATATTTCAATTGACATAAAATATTTTTTATTTTAATTTTAATGTATTATAATTTATAATGGATATAGATATAGATAGACAGGTTTGACAGAGGGGTGGGATATAAATAAATCACTGTGTCTGTTTAGAGGAAGTACAAGCTAGTCATTTTCCTTGCCCCCTGCCACTACGGTGCTTAGATTGTGAGTTCCTGCATGGCGGAATGTAGTTGACTAGATGGCCATTGGGGTGTCTTCCACCCCTAGGATCCTATCTATCCCTTCTGGCAGATGTTTGTGTGTGTGTGTGTAGAGGAGCTACAAACCAGTTGCTTTTCCTTGCCCTTGATACTGGGGTGCTAAGATTGTGAGTTCCTGCATGGCAGAAGAAAAGGGTTGGACTGGATGGCCCTTGGGGATCCTTTCCAACTCTACGATTCTATATATTCCTCCATGGAATAGAGGGTTGGAATAGACGGCACTTGG
Source organism: Phrynosoma blainvillii (assembly GCA_026167975.1). Lineage (NCBI taxonomy): Eukaryota > Metazoa > Chordata > Lepidosauria > Squamata > Phrynosomatidae > Phrynosoma > Phrynosoma blainvillii. The sequence continues at coordinate 35,564,182 of JANUYF010000006.1, forward strand.
GAGTGCCTTCCAACTCTAGGAAACTGAGTGTTCCCCCATGACAGAAGTGGGACAGGCAGGATGGCCTTTGAGGACCCCTTCCAACCCTAGGATCTTTATGTATTCCTTCTGGCAGATGTGTTTGTATCTCTCGAGAGGAGCTACAACACAGATGCTTTCCTGGCCCACTTCCACTGGGGTGCTTAGATTGTGAGTTCCTGCATGCCAGAATACGGTTCGAGTAGATGCCCCTTGGGGTTCCCTTCCTAGTCTAGGAACCTATGTATCCCTCCTGGCATGTATGTTTGTAACTCTATAGAGGAGCTGCAAGCCAGTTGCTTTCCTGCCCCTTTCCACTAGGGTGCTTAGATAGTGAGTTATTGCATGGTGGAATGGGGTTGGACTGGATGGCCTTTGGGGGTTTAATCCAAGTCTAGGATCCTTATATATCCCTTCTGGCAGATGTGTTTGTGTTTGTCAAGAGTAGGGGTAGGCAACCTAAGGCCCGGGGGCCGGATGCGCCCCCTCCCTCCCCCCCCAAGGCTTTTGAACCAGCCCCAGGCCGGTCCTGCCGCCGCCGCCCGCCATGATATTGATTATTGTTGTTATTCCTTGTTCTTGGGGTTTCCTTGGCAAAATCCCCACAGAGGCTTTGCCATGGCTTTTCTGGGGCTGAGAGAGTGTGCATGCATATTTTTTAATTTTTAATTAAAAAAAAAATCAATTTATTTATTTATTTATTTTTGGTGCTTCGGCCCCCCAATTGTCTGAGAGACAGCAACCCGATTCCCGGCTCAAAAAGGTTGCCTACCCCGGTCAAGAGGAACTATAAGCCTGGCCCCATCCCACTGGGGTGTTTAGATTGTGAATTCCTGCATGGCAGAAAGGGAGGGGCTGGACTAGATGGCCCTTGGGATGTCTTCCGACCCTAGGATCCTATGTATCCCTTCTGGAAGATGTGTTTGTGTGTGTCAAGAGGAGGTACAAGCCAGTTGCTTTCCTGGCCCCTTTCCACATAGGGGCTTAGATTGTGAGTTCCTGCATGGTGGAATAGGGTTGGACTAGATGGCCTTTGGAGTTTCTTCCAACTCTAGGATGCTATGTATCCCTTCTGGCAGAAGTGTTTGTGTGTTTCAAGAGGAGCTAAAAGCCAGTTGCTTTCTTGGCCCCCTTGCCACTGGGGTGCTTAGATTGTGAGTTCCTGCATGGCAGAAGAAAAGGGTAGGACTGGATGACCCTTGGGGGTCTCTTCCAACCCTAGGATCCTATGTATTCCTCCATGGCAGAAGAAGAGGGTTGGACTAAATGGACCTTGTAGGTGCCTTCAAACTCTTGGAAACTATGGGCCTTTACAGACTGCCAGAAATAGTGCACATTAAATTGAGGCACTGCCCTGGCTCAGTGCTAGGGAATCATGGGAACTGTAGTTTATTGTGGCACCAGAGCTCTCTGACAGAGAAGGCTCAATGTCTCAGAAAAAAATAGTTCCTGAGCCACAACAGTTAAAGTGCCCTCAATTTGCACTATTTCTGGCAGTCTGTAAAGGCCTTGTGTCCCCCCCCCCCCCATGGCGGAAGTGGGTTGGACTGGATGGCCTTTGAGGGTGCCATCCCAAACTATGAAACTATGCATCCCTCCATGGCAGAAGGAGGTTGGACTGGGAGGCCTTTGAGTGGTTCCTAGCAACACTAGGAAACTATGTATCACTTTATGGCAAAGAGGGTTTGACTAGATGTCCTTTGAGAGCTCCCTTCCAATTCTCGTATCCCTTGTATCCCTTCATGGCAAAAAGGGCTTGACCAGATGACCATATTTCATTTTATGCATATATGTTATACTCTAATACCTTTTAATCTATTACAGATATATATTGTAAAATAGTTTGTTTAATTTCATATTTTTATAATTCTTGGCACCTCTATATCTCTGCGTGGCAAAAGTGGGTTGACTAGATGTCCTTTCAAGGGTGTCTTCCAATTCTAGCATCCTATGTATCCCAGCACAACAAAAGGGTGTTGATTAGATGACCATATTTCATTTTATGCATTTACGTTATACTCTATTTATTTTTATTATATATATATGTATATTTTTATATACACATATATATGTGTATGTGTGTGTGTGTGTGTGTGTGTGTGATATATATAGTAACTTTGCTTAATTTCACATTTTTATGTTGTTTGTATTTTTAGTAATCTTATTTCCTACTTGATTTTATGTTAAATAAAATATGGGTAGGAGAGTGGCAGGCTCCTTAGCTGGAAATCTGTGAGAGTGATGAAGGGGTCACACTGTCTCAGCCTCAGGTGATGGAAGGAGAGCGAATCTTGGTACCTATGTATCCCTGTGTGGCAAAAGGGGTTTGACTAGATGGCCTTTGAGGGTCCCTTCCAGTTCTAGGGTGCTATACGTCTCTTAGTGGCAAAGGGGGCTGGACTAGATGGCCTTTGAGGGTCCCTTCCAGTTCTAGGGTGCTATACATCTCTTAGTGGCAAAGGGGGCTTGACTAGATGGCCTTTGAGGGTCCCTTCCAGTTCTAGGGTGCTTTACATCTCTTAGTGGCAAAAGGGGGCTAGACTAGATGTCGTCTGAGGATCCCTTCCAGTTCTAGGGTGCTTTATATCTCTTAGTGGCAAAGGGGGCTAGACTAGATGGCCTCTGAGGGTCCCTTCCAGTTCTAGGGTGCTATACATCTCTTAGTGGCAAAAGGGGTTTGACTAGATGGCCTTTGAGGGTCCCTTCCAGTTCTAGGGTGCTATACATCTCTTAGTGGCAAAGGGGGTTTGACTAGATGGCCTTTGAGGGTCCCTTCCAGTTCTAGGGTGCTATACGTCTCTTAGTGGCAAAGGGGGCTGGACTAGATGGCCTTTGAGGGTCCCTTCCAGTTCTAGGGTGCTATACATCTCTTAGTGGCAAAGGGGGCTGGACTAGATGGCCTTTGAGGGTCCCTTCCAGTTCTAGGGTGCTTTATATCTCTTAGTGGCAAAGGGGGCTAGACTAGATGGCCTTTGAGGGTCCCTTCCAGTTCTAGGGTGCTATACATCTCTTAGTGGCAAAGGGGGCTGGACTAGATGTCCTTTGAGGGTCCCTTCCAGTTCTAGGGTGCTATACATCTCTTAGTGGCAAAGGGGGCTTGACTAGATGGCCTTTGAGGGTTCCTTCCAGTTCTAGGGTGCTTTATATCTCTTAGTGGCAAAGGGGGCTAGACTAGATGTCCTTTGAGGGTCCCTTCCAGTTCTAGGGTGCTATACATCTCTTAGTGGCAAAGGGGGCTAGACTAGATGTCCTTTGAGGGTCCCTTCCAGTTCTAGGGTGCTATACATCTCTTAGTGGCAAAAGGGGGCTAGACTAGATGGCCTCTGAGGGTCCCTTCCAGTTCTAGGGTGCCTTATATCTCTTAGTGGCAAAAGGGGGGTGGACTAGATGTCGTCTGAGGGTCCTGGCAATTAACTAATTTACCTTAATCTGGCCCACGAACTTTTCAGGGGTTCCAATTTACCACAAAAGGGACTCCCATATCCAGGGAGCCCCCGGTCTACCTGAACGGCGGATGGGTCCCCTTTGCCTTCCGTCTGGGCGGGTAGATTTCAGCGGGGAGTGTGAAAAGCCAGAGCCGTTTGGGAGGGGGAAAGAAGAGACAGGAAAAATTCTATCAGACTGGAATGCCAGTTTTTCTGGGGCCCTGATCTACCTTAAAGGGGGAACTGCCGTATCCAGGGAGCTCCCGGTCTACCCAAACCACGGATTGCCCCACCCCGTTTGCCCATTTTCTGTGAAGGGGGGGGGGGGAAAGAAAAGAAAAGTTTCTGTTGGCGTCAGGGCATGGGCATGACGGACTTTCCCTAACCTGGCCTGCGAGATTTTCGGAGGTCCCAATCTACCGAAAAAGGGACTCCTGTACCCAGGGAGGCCCTGGTCTACCCGAACCACATACGATTCCCATTCGCCCTCATTGGAGGACGGAAAGGGCCGGCTCCGTGCCTGGGGATGGGCGGGTAGGTTTTCCCGGGGAGTTTTAAGAGCAGGGATCGTTCGGGAGAAGGTAAGAGGGATAGAAATTCCCATCAATCCAGCCATTTTTTCGGGGGTCCCGATCTACTACAAAGGGAGGCCACATTATTTCGGGAGCCCATGGTCTATCCGTACGACGGACAGGCTCCAGTGGCCCTCTGCTCTTTGGAGGAGCCAGGGGCCTTTTTTCGCGCCCGGGGCTGGGGAGTGTGAAAAGCTAGAGCCGTTTGGGAAGAGAGAAGGATTAAAAGCACTTAAACTGCTCAGCTAATTTCCCTGAGGCCCCAATCTACCCAGAAGGGAGAGGGGGTCTACCTTATCCAGGGGGCCCCGGTGTACCTGAACAGCGGATGTGTCCCCTTTGCCTTGCGCTCTATTGGAGGAGCGAGGGAACTTGTTTTGCTCCCTGGGATGGCTGGGCAGGTAGATTTCAGCCGGGGAGTCAGAAAAGCCGGAGCCATTCTGAAAGGGAAAGAAGGGAAATAAAAAAGTCCCCTTAATTGGGGATTGTTGTCACTTTTTCTGGGTTTATGGATAGTTAGTTTTTCTGGGGCCTCGATCTACCTTAAAGGGAGACTACCGTATCCAGGGAGCCCCCGGTCCATCTGAACCACGGATGCCCCCCCTTTGCCCACGACAGAAGGGGCCCAGTCAGCTTTTCGGGGGTCCCGATCTACAAATAAAGGTGACGATGTATGCAGGGAGCCCCCGGTTTATCCGAACGGAGGACGGGCCCCGTTTGCCCATCTCCCTTTCATAGGAGCGAGGGGTCCTGCTCTTCGCCTGTGCTGGGAGAGTATCTTCCTGCTGGGAGATATGAAGAAATAGTAGATCCGGCCCACGAGTTTTTCGAGGGTCCCGACCTACCAAAAAGGAATCCCTGTATCCAGGCATCCTAGGGTCTACCAGAACAGCGGGCCTCGTTTGCTTGCTCCTTTTGGAGGAGCGAGGGGGCCTGCTTCGGGTCCAGATCTACCAGAAAAGGGGGCCACTGTAGCGAGGGAGCCCTGGTCTACCCGAATGACGAATGGGCCCCGTTTGCACGAAGTTCTCTTGGAGGAGCGGGAGGGTCCGCTTAGCTTTCCCGGATGGGCATTTGTTTCCACCGGGAAGTGTGCAGGCTTCCATATTTCACAAAGCTATGAAAGTTGCCTCTTTTCCGGGGGTCCCGATCTACCATAAAAGGGGACCGCCGTAGCCTGGGAGCCCCCGGTTGACCTGAATGATGGTCTCCATTTGCTTTTAATGGTTTTGGAGAATAGAGGCGACCCGCTTTGCGTCCAGGAATGGCTGGTAGGTTTCTGCCTGGGGAGTGTGTAGAGAGGGGATAGTTAGGAAGGGGTGGGTGGAAAAGAAAAAAAATCTAACACAGCCAGCCAGTATTTTGGGGGTCCCGATCTACCAGAAAAGGGGGGGTGCCATACCCAGGGAACTCCCGGTCTACCATAACGATAGACTGGCCCTGTTTGCCCTCCATTGTTTTGGAGTATCGAGTGTGCTTGCTCTGTGTCCGGGGAATGGGCGTATAAGTCTCCCCCAGGGAGTGTGGACCTGGGACAGTTCAGGATGGAGTGAAAGGGATAAAAAATTCCCTTGATGCTAACAGCCAGTTTTCCGGGGGTCCCGGTCTGTCAAAAAGGGGGTCCACCTCACACTTGGAGCCCCGGTCTACCTGAAGGACGGCTGGGTCTCATTTGCCTTCTGCTCTATCGGAGGAGCAGACATCAGCTGAGAAGTGTGAAAACTGGGAGCCATCCAGAACAGGGAACAGACATAAAAAGCCCCCTTAAATTGGATTCCCAATTTTTCGGGGGTCCCGATCTACTTATAGGGGGAACTGCTGTTTCCAGGGAGCCCCCAGTCTACCCAAGCTAGATATGTTCCCCGTTTGCCCTCCATTTTAGCAGAGCGAGGGGGCACACTTTGCCCCTGCTGATGGGCAGGTAGGTCTCTGCTTTTGGAGTGAAAAGAGCTAGGACCATACACAGGATGAAAATACAAAAAAGTCTCAATATGGCCAGCCAGTTTTCTGGGGGTCCCGGTCAACGTAAAGGTGGGGCTGCCTTACATAGGGACCCTCCTGTCTAACGGATGGGCCCGGTTTGCTTTCTTTTCCAATGCAGGAACGAGGGTGCCTGTTCCGCACACCTGGTTATGAAAAGGATATGGAATTGCCTTAATCAATCCACTTTTCCTGAGGGTCCCGATCTACTCAGAAAGGGTCTGCCATACCCAAGGAGCCCCTGGTCTACCTGTGAAATGAAGGGGCCATTTTGCTTGCCTTCCTTTTGTAGGAGCAAGGGGTTCCTGCTCTTTGCATGAGGCTGGGAGTGCACATTTCCCTCAGAAAATATAAAAAAACCATTAAATCCAGCATGCAAGTTTTTGGGGGTCCTGATCTACCAGAAAAGGAACCCCTGTCCCAAGGGAGCCTTGGGTTTAACTGAGATGGGCTTTGTTTGCCTGCCGCTCTTCAGAGGAGAGAGGAGTCCGCTCTGTGCCTGTGGCTGGGCGGGTTGGTTTCCGCTGGAGAGGAGCAGGAATTTTATAAGAGGTGAAAAGGAAAAAAAAAATTCCCTTAATGCAGCATTTTTTGGGGGGTCCCAGTTTACCAAAAAAGGGGGCTGCCGTACCCAGGAAGCCCCCGGTTTAGTTGAAAGATGGCCCCCGTTTGCCCTCCACTGTTTTGTTGTCACGAGGGGGCCCACTTTGTCACGGGATGGGCGTGTAGGTTTCCGCCTGGGAGTGTGAAGGGCCGCCATAGTTCCATAAATTGTGAGATGGATAGAAAATCTCCATAATCCGGCTATCCAGTATTTAGGGCGTCCCGGTCAACCACAAAAGGGGACCCTGTACCCAGGGAGTCCCCGGTCTACCAGAATCACAGATGGTGCCTGTTTGCTCTCCGCTAATTTAGTGGAGCGAGGGGGCCTGCTCTGCCCTTGGGGATGGGCAGGTAGGTTCTCCTCCCCCCGGTGGAGTGTAGAGTCGGTACTATATAGGAAAGGGGTGAAAGTACCAAAAAAAAAAACCCTCTTAATACGGCCAGCCAGTTTTCCGGGGGTCGCGGTCTACCTAAAGAGGGGCCGCCTTACACAGGGAACCCCCTGTCTGCTCTACCGAGGGACGGGCCCCGTTTGCCATCCATTCTATCATAGGAGAGAGGGTGCCCGCTCCGCACATGTGATGCATTTTAAACCCAATACCTGTGTAAAAAACAAAGCACACACTTGATATTTTTTTTATTTGTGTTGCCATGACCAATTGCTATTAAACTGATTGTGATGGCAAAGGAGGCTTTGACTAGATGGCCTCTGAGGGTCCCTTCTAGGTCTAGCGTGCTTTCTTAGTGGCAAAGGGGTCTTGACTAGATGGCCTCTGAAGGTCCCGGCAATTAACTAATTTACCTTAGTCTGGTCCACGAGCTTTTCAGGGGTTCCAATTTACCACAAAAGGGACTTCCATATCCAGGGAGCCCCCGGTCTACCTAAACGGCGGAAGGGTCCCCTTTGCCTTCCGTCTGGGCGTGTAGATTTCAGCGGGGAGTGTGAAAAGCCAGAGCCGTTTGGGAGGGGGAAAGAAGAGACAGGAAAAATTCTATCAGACTGGAATGCCAGTTTTTCTGGGGCCCTGATCTACCTTAAAGGGGAACTGCCGTATCCAGGGAGTCCCCCCTGTCTTCCCAAAGCACGGATTCCCCTCATTGCCCTCGATTCCTGCCCTGCGAGTTTTTCGGAGGTCCCAATCTACTGAATAGGGACTCCTGTACCCAGGGAGGCCCTGGTCTACTTGTGCGACGGATGGGCCATTTTGCCTGCCGCCCTTTTGTAGGAGAAAGGGGTTCCCGCTCTTTGGATGAGGCTGGGAGTGTACATTTCCCTCAGAAAATCTAAAAATCCATTAAATCCAGCTCGCAAGTTTTTGGGGGTCCCGAACTACCAGAAAAGGAACCCCTGTACCAAGGGAGCCTCGGGTTTAACTGACAGATGGGCTTCGTTTGCCCGCTGCTCTTCAGAGGAGAGAGGGGTCCGCTCTGCCTGTGACTGGGCGGGTTGGTTTCCGCTGGAGAGGAGCCGTGACTTTGAGAAAAATATCCCCTTAACCCAGCCAGGTTTTCGGGGGTCCCAGTCTATCAAAAGGAGGGCAGCCTCACACATGGACCCCCCGGTCTATATGACAGATGGGTCCCCTTTGCCTTCTCATTGGAGGAGCGAGGGGCCCTGCGAAAAGCCAGAGCCGTCTGTAACAGGAAGCGACATAAAAAGTCCTCTCAAACTGGATTCCCGATTTTTTGGGGGTTCCGATCTACATATAAGGGACTGCCTCATCCAGAGAGCCCCCGGTCTACCCTAAGCACAGCTGGGGTGTTTGCCCGCCACTTTGAGGTGCGAGGGGGCCTGTTTCCCACCTGGCAATGGGTTTCCGCTGGGGAGTGTGAATGGCCGAGATGGTAATTAAATGTTAAGCAAGTAAATCTTTAATTCAGCAGCCATTTTTTCGAGGGTCCCGGTTTACCAAAAAGGGGCTGCTGTACCTAGGAAACCCCCGGTCTACCTGAAAGATGGTCGCACCCCCCCCCCAAATTCGTCTTTACTGTTTTGTAGGAGCGAGGGGGCCCACTTTGTCACGGGATGGGCGAGTAGGTTTCCACCGGGGAGTGTGAAGGGCCACAATAGTTCCATAAATTGTGAGATGTATAGAAAATCTCCATAATCCGGCTATCCAGTATTTAGGGCGTCCCGGTCAACCACAAAAGGGGACCCTGTACCCAGGGAGTCCCCGGTCTCCCAGAATGACAGATGGTGCCTGTTTGCTCTCCGCTAATTTAGTGGAGCGAGGGGGCCTGCCCTGCCCTTGGGGATGGGCAGGTAGGTTCTCCTCCCCCCGGTGGAGTGTAGAGCCGGTACTATATAGGAAAGGGGTGAAAGTACCAAAAACCCCCTCTTAATACGGCCAGCCAGTTTTCCGGGGGTCCCGGTCTACCTAAAGAGGGGCCGCCCTACACAGGGAACCCCCTGTCTGCTCTACCGAGGGACGGGCCCCGTTTGCCATCCATTCTATCATAGGAGAGAGGGTGCCCGCTCTGCGTATGTGATGCATTTTAAACCCAATACCTGTGTAAAAAACAAAGCACACACTTGATATTTTTTTATTTGTGTTGCCATGACCAATTGCTATTAAACTGATTGTGATGGCAAAGGAGGCTTTGACTAGATAGCCTCTGAGGATTCCTTCTAGGTCTAGGGTGCTTTATTTCTTAGTGGCAAAGGGGTCTTGACTAGATGGCCTCTCAGGGTCCCTTCCAGTTCTAGGGTGCTTTATATCTCTTAGTGGCAAAAGGGGGCTGGACTAGATGGCCTTTGTGGGTCCCTTCCAGTTCTAGGTTTCTTTATATCTCTTAGTGGCAAAAGGGGGCTAGACTAGGTGGCCTTTGAGGGTCCCTTCCAGTTCTAGGGTGCTTTACATCTCTTAGTGGCAAAAGGGGGCTAGACTAGATGGCCTCTGAGGGTCCCTTCCAGTTCTAGGGTGCTATACATCTCTTAGTGGCAAAAGGGGGCTAGACTAGATGGCCTTTGAGGGTCCCTTCCAGTTCTAGGGTGCTATACATCTCTTAGTGGCAAAAGGGGGCTAGACTAGATGGCCTTTGAGGGTCCCGTCCAGTTCTAGGGTGCTATACATCTCTTAGTGGCAAAAGGGGGCTAGACTAGATGGCCTTTTAGGGTCCCTTCCAGTTCTAGGGTGCTATACATCTCTTAGTGGCAAAGGGGGGTAGTCTATCTAGCCCATCTAGTCTAGCCCCATCTAGCCCATCTAGTCTAGTCCATCTAGTCTAGCCCCTTTTGCCACTAAGAGATATGTCCTTTGAGGGTCCCTTCCAGTTCTAGGGTGCTATACATCTCTTAGTGGCAAAAGGGGGCTAGACTAGATGGCCTTTTAGGGTCCCTTCCAGTTCTAGGGTGCTATACATCTCTTAGTGGCAAAAGGGGGCTAGACTAGATGTCCTTTGAGGGTCCCTTCCAGTTCTAGGGTGCTGCATATCACTCAATGGCAGAAGTGGGTTGGATTTTTAGGGAAGGAAAGTAAAAGCGGAGAAGCCGTGGGCAGGGAGAGGAAGAGAGCGGAATTTCTGGAAGAAAGGGTCACACTCTCTCAGCCCCAGTGGGAAGCAGGCGATGGAATATTCCTGTTGCGAGGAGCGGGAACGGGGAGGGAAGGGAACTTGGTCCTGGGTGCATGTTTCTTTGGGGGACAGGAAAGCGGACGGACTTCTTCCGCAACTCTCTCTCCCAGCCCTTGCCTAGAACGGCTCCATAATGGCGTTCTGGGCCTCTGACGTCATAGGGCTGGCCCTCTACGACTGATTCCTAGAGTGTATAGTTGTGACACTCTGGCTGTCGCACTCTGTGGCAGGCAGGACGGCCCTCTGAGATGTTTCACTCCTAGAGTGTCCCCATGGGGGCGCTCTGGGCCTGTGCACTTGGAGGGCCGGCCCTTTGAGCATGCGCAGTAGCGGTTGGAATTAAAGGGCCAAGGGCCTCTGCGCCCTCCTGTGGCTGCGACGGGACATGACACGCTGAGAAGGAATAAAAGGCGCCGCTGCCCAATGGCTTCCTTTGCAGAAAGAAGGCCAGGAGCAGGAAGGAATTTAGAGATTTTTATTTCATTTTTTATTTAAAAATAATCTTTGTTTAATTTTAAATATTACATTTTGCATTCCGTTTTTTGTTGTTTTCAATCTTTACCAGTTTTGCTTAATTTTGCTGTTTTATTTGCATTTCATGTTTCCTTTTGTTTTAATTCCTATATTTATTTTACGTCTTATTTCATTTTGGTTTTATTTCTTTCAAAGTTATTTTATCATTTGTCTATCATTTTATTTTATAATTATAATTTAAAGATTGGACCTCTAAGAGAGAGAGATTATTATTTAACTGAAAGAGGAAAAAAGAAATAAAAACGAACAGAGGAAACAACAAGTAAAATAGAAATACAAAACGTTAACAATTAAATGTAACAAATAAATAAAGTATAAGAAAAGAAAATAAAGTTAATCAATTCAATTTAAAAGTAGAAGGAAATAAAAAATATTTTCCACGTCAATATAAAATGAAATGAGAATTAAAAATGAAAACGAAATAAAATAATAAAATAAAAAGGATTAATGTTAAACAACAGCATAGAAAAAAGGGGGAGAAAATAAAATAAAATAAAGGAATATTTTTAAGCAAAAGAATTATCATTTATATTTTAAATTTATGTAACTAGAACATATTTTATATTTTACTTATTACATATTTCAATTGACATAAAATATTTTTTATTTTAATTTTAATGTATTATAATTTATAATGGAAATAGATATACATAGACAGGTTTGACAGAGGGGTGGGATATAAATAAATCACTGTGTCTGTTTAGAGGAAGTACAAGCCAGTCATTTTCCTTGCCCCCTGCCACCACGGTGCTTAGTTTGTGAGTTCCTGCATGGCGGAATGTAGTTGACTAGATGGCCCTTGGGGTGTCTTCCTACCCTAGGATCCTATCTATACCTTCTGGCAGATGTTTGTGTGTGTGTAGAGAGGAGCTACAAACCAGTTGCTTTTCCTTGCCCTTGATACTGGGGTGCTAAGATTGTGAGTTCCTGCATGGCAGAAGAAAAGGGTTGGACTGGATGGTCCTTGGGGGTCCTTTCCAACTCTAGGATTCTATATATTCCTCCATGGAATAGAGGGTTGGAATAGACGGCCCTTGGGAGTGCCTTCCAACTCTAGGAAACTGAGTGTTCCCCCCATGACAGAAGTGGGACAGGCTGGATGGCCTTTGAGGACCCCTTCCAACCCTAGGCTCTTTATGTATCTCTTCTGGCAGATGTGTTTGTGTCTGTCGAAAGGAACTATAAGCCAATTGCTTTCCTGGCCCCATTGCCACGTTGGTGCTTAGACTGTGAGTTCCTGCATGGCAGAATAGGGTTTGAGTAGATGTCCCTTGGGGATCCCTTCCTTGTCTAGGATCCTATGTATCCCTTCTGGCATGTATGTTTGTATATCTATAAATGAGCTGCACGCCATTTGCTTTCCTGCCCCCTTCCACTAGGGTGCTTAGATAGTGAGTTATTGCATGGTGGAATGGGGTTGGACTGGATGGCCTTTGGGGGTTTAATCCAAGTCTAGGATCCTTATATATCCCTTCTGGCAGATGTGTTTGTGTTTGTCAAGAGTAGGGGTAGGCAACCTAAGGCCCGGGGGCCGGATGCGCCCCCTCCCTCCCCCCCCAAGGCTTTTGAACCAGCCCCAGGCCGGTCCTGCCGCCGCCACCCGCCATGATATTGATTATTGTTGTTATTCCTTGTTCTTGGGGTTTCCTTGGCAAAATCCCCACAGAGGCTTTGCCATGGCTTTTCTGGGGCTGAGAGAGTGTGCATGCATATTTTTAATTTTTAATATTTTTTTTTTAAAATCAATTTATTTATTTATTTATTTTTGGTGCTTTGGCCCCCCCCAATTGTCTGAGAGACAGCAACCTGGTCCCCGGCTCAAAAAGGTTGCCTACCTCTGGTCAAGAGGAACTATAAGCCTGGCCCCATCCCACTGGGGTGTTTAGATTGTGAATTCCTGCATGGCAGAAAGGGAGGGGCTGGACTAGATGGCCCTTCGGATGTCTTCGGACCCTAGGATCCTATGTATCCCTTCTGGCAGATGTGTTTGTGTGTGTGGAGAGGAGCTACAAGCCACTCGTATTCCTTGCCCCTTGCCATTACGGTGCTTAGATTGTGAGTTCCTGCATGGCAGAAGAAGAGGATTGGAGGTCCCTTCAAACCTTAGGATCCTATGTATTCCTGCACGGTTGAAGAGGGTTGGACTAGATGGCCCTTGGGGGTGCTTTCCAACTCTAGGATTCTATACATTCCCTCATGGCAGTAGAGGGTTGGACTAGATGTCCCTTGGGGGTCCCTTCCAACTCTAAGATTGTATATATTCCCTCATGACAGTAGAGGGTTGGACTAGATGGCCCTTGGGGGTCCCTTCCAACTCTAGGATTCTATACATTCCCTCATGGCAGTAGAGGGTTGGACTAGATGTCCCTTGGGGATCCCTTCCAACTCTAAGGTTGTATATATTCCCTCATGGCAGTAGAGGGTTGGACTAGATGGCCCTTTGGGGTCCTTTCCAAATCTAGGATTCTATACATTCCCTCATGGCAGGGGAAGGTTGGACTAGATGGCCCTTGGGGGTCCCTTTCAACTCTAGGATTCTATACATTCCCTCATGGCAGTAGAGGGTTGGACTAGATGGCCCTTGGGGGTCCCTTCCAACTCTAGGATCCTATACATTCCCTCATGGCAGTAGAGGGTTGGACTAGATGGCCCTTGGGGGTCCCTTCCAACTCTAGGATTCTATATATTCCCTCATGGCAGGAGAGGGTTGGAGTAGATGTCCCTTGGGTGTCCCTTCCAACTCTAGGATTCTATATATTCCCTCATGGCAGGAGAGGGTTGGACTAGATGTCCCTTGGGGGTACCCTCCAACTCTAGGATTCTATATATTCCCTCATGGCAGGAGAGGGTTGGACTAGATGTCCCTTGGGGGTCCCTTCCAACTCTAAGATTGTATATATTCCCTCATGGCAGTAGAGGGTTGGACTAGATGGCCCTTGGAGAGTACCTTCCAACTTTAGGATTCTATACATTCCCTCATGGCAGTAGAGGGTTGGACTAGATGTTCCTTGGGGGTCCTTTCCAAATCTAGGATTCTATACATTCCCTCATGGCAGGGGAAGGTTGGACTAGATGGCCCTTGGGGGTCCCTTTCAACTCTAGGATTCTATACATTCCCTCATGGCAGGAGAGGGTTGGACTAGATGGCCCTTGGGGGTCCCTTCCAACTCTAGGATCCTATACATTCCCTCATGGCAGTAGAGGGTTGGACTAGATGGCCCTTGGGGGTCCCTTCCAACTCTAGGATTCTATATATTCCCTCATGGCAGGAGAGGGTTGGACTAGATGTCCCTTGGGTTCCCTTCCAACTCTAGGATTCTATATATTCCCTCATGGCAGGAGAGGGTTGGACTAGATGTCCCTTGGGGGTCCCTTCCAACTCTAGGATTCTATATATTCCCTCATGGCAGGAGAGGGTTGGACTAGATGGCCCTTGGGGGTCCCTTTCAACTCTAGGATTCTATACATTCCCTCATGGCAGTAGAGGGTTGGACTAGATGCCCTTTGGGGTCCCTTCCAACTCTAAGATTCTATACATTCCCTCATGGCAGTAGAGGGTTGGACTAGATGGCCCTTGGGGGTCCTTTCCAAATCTAGGATTCTATACATTCCCTCATGGCAGGGGAAGGTTGGACTAGATGGCCCTTGGGGGTCCCTTTCAACTCTAGGATTCTATACATTCCCTCATGGCAGGAGAGGGTTGGACTAGATGGCCCTTGGGGGTCCCTTCCAACTCTAGGATCCTATACATTCCCTCATGGCAGTAGAGGGTTGGACTAGATGGCCCTTGGGGGTCCCTTCCAACTCTAGGATTCTATATATTCCCTCATGGCAGGAGAGGGTTGGACTAGATGTCCCTTGGGTTCCCTTCCAACTCTAGGATTCTATATATTCCCTCATGGCAGGAGAGGGTTGGACTAGATGTCCCTTGGGGGTCCCTTCCAACTCTAGGATTCTATATATTCCCTCATGGCAGGAGAGGGTTGGACTAGATGGCCCTTGGAGGTCCCTTCCAACTCTAGGATTCTATATATTCCCTCATGGCAGAAGAGGGTTGGACTAGATGGCCCTTGGGGGTCCCTTCCAAAGCTAGGAAACTGTAGTTTTCCCAAAGCGCTTGAGAGGCTCCTGACAGGCAGGTGAGGCGGCCAATTGGGAGCTGGAGGCGGGACTGGGGGAAAAGGCGGGCTCCTTCGTGGGAGAAAATGGCGCCGATGCGACTCTGAGGGAAACCAGGGACTTCTTTTTGAAATAAGGCAGCTCACCTTTCTTCCCGCCCTTTTCGCTGGTTGGCTGTTGCCACGTGACGTGCGGCGCCGTGGCCAATGGGAGCCGCGAGCGTGGAAGGGGCGGGACACTACAAAATGGCCGGCTTCGTGAGGTAAAAAGGAGCTTTCGGTCGAAGCGGGGAAGATTGTTCTGGAGGCGGAGGAAGGAAGAAAAGGAGCCAAGAAAAAGAAGAAGCGAAGTGTGAGCTTCTCCTCAGAGAAAGAAAGGAAGGAAGAAGCCGCCGCCTTTGGCTTAAAATGGTTTATTTTGTGGCCTGGCTGGGGGGGGGTCGAGGGGGAGGGGAGGAAAGGAAGCCTTTTATTGCTTTCTAATGCCTTCTTTATTGATACAATGCTCTAACCAGAACACAGCACTCCTGTCGTTGTTGTTGTGTGCTTTAAGGTCGCTTGTGGCTTATGGAAACCCTAAGGCGGACCTCTTGTGGGGTTTTCTTGCCAAGTTTCCTCAGAAGAGGGTTTGCCTTTTCCCTTCCTCTGAGGCTGAGAGAGTGTGACTTGCCCAAAGTCACTCCAGGGCTGAGCAGGGATTCGAACCCTGGTCTACCAGAGTCCAGCTTTTCAATCAATGCTTATTTGCCTGAAGTAGTGTAAAACTGCATTATTTCTGCAGTGCAGATGCACCTTAAGTCTCAATTGTAACTTTTGGGCCCCCTCAGGGCTTTTAGTTGGTGGCTTGTTAATTTGTGGTAATTTATCAGAATAAGATTTTCAATATTTTGCTGTTCTCTGTTTCCTGTTATTGATTAGGAGAGACCTCCTTTGGGGACCATTATTATTTTCCACTTTGCGCTTTGGTCAAAAGGCAGCCATTTTGTGAGGTAAACTTGGAGAGGTGCCATTGAGAACCTGCCTTTTTTCCACAGCCCTTGACAAGCTTTGTGGTTATTACTGTGTTATGTCAGGCTCTGCCAGTTTGCATACTAAGTTGTGAGGGATGAAGGCATAGCAAAGGGGCAGGTGGAGTCCATGATAGTAAGCTAGCTCTGGCAATTAGTGATGCAGTCAGCCAATTAGGCCAGGTGGTGTTGATAGCCAATTAACAGAGTATATAACAACTGCATTAGGAGTCTTCTTGGGTTTCACAGAGCGTTTTACTCTATGCTGGCCAGGAGCTTCTTGCTCTCCATAGGGATGGGAAGTAAGTTTTTCTCTTTGCTTTACTCAAATTTGAGTTGTAGTATTGCAGGCATGCAAGAAGTTATACTATGCTGATTCTTTTTTGTATTGTATATGTTTGTAATTGGCCATGTTGCCCTATTTTTGCCTTGTCTACTTCTGTCTCACACTTTGCTGAGTAAAACTCTATTTTTATTGACTCCCTAATTGTTTTGCAATACACACTAACATTTAAAATACGTTGCTATCCTCTGTTTGCTGCTGTGGATGGGGAGAGATGTGTTTTGGGAACCATTTATTTTATTTTATTTTTTTTACTTTGCAGTTTGGACCAAAAAGAGCCATTTTCTGAAGTTGGACAGGTGCCATTGAGAAGTCATTGTCCCACCTTTTTTTCCAGTTTTTGACAAGCTCCTGACAGGCAGGAAGGGCAGCCAATGGGATCCTCCAGTTGAGAAGGGGGTTAGCAGCCATGTTTATAGCTTTTTGAGCCAGGCAAAAAAAAAAGGGGGGGGGGGAGGAAAGAAGGAAGGAAATAAATAAATATCTATTATGTTAATTTGTTTCTGTTTATTTAGTTTATGCTCTATTTTTCTCCCAACCCAGGGCTTAAGGCAGGATGAAATGTGAAGGTCTTTCTACATGGAAGAAGAGAGAAGGATGGAAGAGAGAAGGAAGGAAAGGAAAGGGTGGTGTGCCAAAGGCCTGTGAAGATGGAAGAAGACGGAAGGAAGGAAGGAAGGAGGGAAAGGAAGATAAAACAATACTGAGGTGAGGATGAATTGCAGCCCACTCAGTGAAGATAAGGTAAGGCCTTCCATCGTGAAGGAAAATGCTGTACATACACACATAGACACAGCAACTCCCATCCTTAGATTGGGCCTAGATTAGATCTCACTCCAGGAACCTGTTGTAAAAATACCTTGGACCACTTTGGGGTTCTTGAAAGAGGTTCCCAGGAGCCATTGCTAGAGTCTGCCCCAGTTTTTGCTAGTTTTTAGGTTCCACAGAGCAGGAGAAGAGCTTAAACAGCCTCATTTTTCTTCCTGTGCCCTAAATCCAGATGGCAGCCTTAAGACTTGCCTACTTGCCAATGCAAAACTGAGAAATTTATCAGGCCACTCCAAGAATACGTGATGGCATGAGTATTTTACAGACTAATTAGTGTACTGTTTGCCTTAAACTTAAAGCCATAGGAATGGCAGCAGTACCAGAGCCTTTTCTTTAGTCTGATGTAGCTTAATGGTTCTTCTGTGCTTAATCAGCCCAAGAGAGGAAGAACCAAAGAGGTTTTTTTGAAGTTCTTCTAAAAGAAATCTCTGAATAGAAAAATCAGAATTGGAAAAATACAGGTAATGGAGTGGCCCAGCATTGGCCATTGCAAAGGCCTCTTTTTAGTTGAGGCAAAAAGAAGGCTTCTCTCTACTGGGAGAAATCATCCAAAAAATTAAAGAAGAAAGAAAATTTGTAAAGCAGGCCCAGGTAAAATGGAGGAGGGTGGCCTCTCTACACTTGGGTTGCATATTAATGCAAAGCCTTGCTGACTTTACCCGCAGTCCCTCTTAGAGTAGTTGGAGAGGATGACAGAACCGAAAAGGGATTTTTGAAGGGAGAGAGATGCATAGAGCCTAGGAATTAACATTTTAAATACAAGACAAGAATAAAAGAGAACCTTTACTAGTTTCATAGACCAGTAGAAAAGCAAAAGACACTCTCAGTCTGAGCTATGCCTCATAAGATGCCTCATGCCTTGGAGGCTAGCGGATTCTCCTTCATTGGAGATTTGAGAGCAGAGGTTCTGTCGTCTGTTAGGGATCCTTTAATGTGGATTCCTGCACTCTCTGTCAGGGTAGGTCTTTATGACCTCTGAGGTCCCCTCTAGCTTTCTTGATCCAATGTCACAGTCTGAGCCATCAGTTGAGAGAGACTAGCTCCAGAGTACACTCACAAATGATAGAAACTGCATTCTTTATGGATGCTGCTTATTTAAGGATGAGGACTGAGTTAGAAGGCCTTTTTAATTTGGATTTGCCCTAAGCTAGAGGTGGGAATGTCTGCCACAGACAAAATTCTCTCCTATCCATGGAGGGCTTGGTAATCTTCCTGAACATTTTACGAAGGACTCGGTCTCTCTACCAGCCTAGTTCTAGGGGGCCTTAATGGTCTTCCTATTCCCGAATCTAGGGACTAGCAGCTTGGAATGTAATTTCTGCAACAGCTGCATCAGCTGAGGGTAAAACAGTGCCTTTTGCTTATCCCGTGAAAGGAGTGACCGGAAGGGGAATTCTAACTGCCATGGTACCTCTGTGAGGAAATGCAGACACCAAGAAGCCATTTTTTCTGCTCATATGTCTAGGCTCCATGGATTTGGGTTTGAGAGGGTGGCTCAATTCAGCTGTTTCTTTTTCCAATCTTCTTTCCCATTTTTTCTCTTCTAAAAGATCTCCTTGCAGCTTAGAGGGTGAATCCCCCGGGGGGGCGAAACACTCTGCCTCCCGTTTCGGGGTGCTCCAGTCACTTCTGTCCCCTTTGCCTTCTGGGCAGAGACGATCCTGTTTGCTCAATGCAGAGAGAGCCCAGAGAGCCATCCCTGGCAGAGCATGCTTGGTCCCATCGGAGGGTGAGCAAGGGGGTGCACCCCTGCTGCCGTGGGAGACGCTGTGGGGACCTGCCATCTTGCTCCCAGCCCAGATCTGCAGAAAGAGCTGTCTCTGGGTTCACAGCAGGGTCTTGGTGCAAGGGCCAGACCCTGCTGCAGACCCAGATTTCAGCTCTGCCTGCAAATTATTTCTTAAAACTCCCTAAAATAATATAAATTTAAAATTCCCAGATAAAACAGCATAATAAAATAACTTTAAAGACCCCCAGACTTTAAAAAAAAAGCATAAAACACCCCAACAAATAGCTTTAAAGACCCTGAAATATAAAATATCCCAACGTTAAGAGCCGGCTTAAACCAAAAATACCTTTTAGCGTCCTTTTGCAGAAGGGCACCTTTGGAACTAACTGGAAGATGCCCCTTGCTCTCAGTTAGCCTCAAAGGTGCTACAATCCCCCTTTGCCTTGTAGATTTTTCAACCCTGGTCCCTCTGGTGACCAACCTGACAGGCCTCCGTGGCGTTCCCCGCGACAGCAGGGGTGCATTTCCTTGCCCATCCTCCAGTGTGACCCTTGGCATCTTCCGCCAGGAATGGCTCTCTGCATGGGCCTCCATTGGGCAGACAGGACCCTCTCTGGACAGAAAAATAAACGGGAAGAAGCCTGACTGCAGACTCTCCTCCCTTGAAGGAGTTCTTTGACCTTTGGATTTCCGAAGGCCAACATTTTCCAGAAGCGCTTTTGCTGCCTAGCAGGAGGGATTTGGACTGGATTTCCTTTGGGGGTCCCTTCCAACTCCAGCACCCCCAAACTGGTAGCAGAGCCTTTTGCCCTCCCTGGTCATTCATTCTCTAAGCTGCAACGAGACCTTTTGGATGAGAAACAATGGGAAGAAGGAAGATGGGAAAGGGAAACAGCTGGGTTGGGGTGCGTTGTCTAATCGAAATCCATGAGCAGAAATATGAAGAGAGATCATTGGTTTCCTGATGCGCTGCATTTCCCCATGGGCTCCCATCGTAGTTACAATTAGGTTAAGACCACTGGCCGGTCATAAAGGTTAGGAGGCCAGTGGCAAAACCCGATCTGAACAGTAGTCCAAACTATCTTTGTCCTTTTCTGAGTGTGGTGCTTAACGCCCACTTGGCTCTTTCTATGCCCTTCTCGAAGGATCATGGCACTCTTCCTCATTTTTAAAGTTAGCTGGAAGGGCTATGAGTTGGCAGGGGGTTGGACTGGATGGCCCTTGTGGTCTCTTCCAAGTCTATGATTCGATGATTCTAGATTTCAGGGGTGGCCTATGGAGGCTGAGCTAAATCTCTTGCCCTCCTCTCTAGTCCAGGCCAAAGTTAAGGGGCAGAGGCAGGCAGGGACTGAAGGTAAAGCCTGAGGCTGTAATAGTGGCACCCAAGGGGGCCTTTGTAGAAATGGCAGGAACTTGCTGAGCAGACGTTAAGACTAGGGGCTCAGTATCTCTAGCATTGACCCTTGCTACCGAGAGCATCCTGCAAACGGACAAAGTGTAGCACCATGCCCTTGATCTACAAACTTTCCTGTCTTCCCCGCCCTTCCTTCCTTTTTATGGAAATGAGACAAAGTTACAAGACCAGAGTGGTGAGCCTTGTAATTCCATTTCACCACCCGACATTCCCTAGTCTCTTCTCCGGAGAATGCACTTTGCATGCCTTTATCTCTAGAAGGGATGCGCCACCCGCTGTAGCTCATGTGCATGCCTCTCCTGCCATTGGCCAGAAGGCATAGTGGTCCCAGGCGCTCTGGATTTATGCACAGGAATGATGGAGGCGTGTGGCATAGCAGTGGCTTAGCTTATGGTAGTTCTTGTGGAGGCTGTGATACTGCAGACAGAAGAGGCCATTTTTAATGGCTAGGAAAGTGCCTCTTGCAATCTCCTGCTGCTAACCATTCCCTAATTTTGATATCAGAATGGCTTTTAATCTTTGTTAATGGGGTCGTTCACTAGACATTACTCAGGCCACCCAGTGTCTTTCAAACTTGATTCCTCGGGTAATTTGGAGGTTTCTTTTTTTTTCCAGTTCAAAAAGTATCTCAGTTGCTCTTCAGTTCCCTTGCCCACTTGGTGCAGTTCCCTGCAGCAGTCTCAGCAGCAGCAATGCCCTGGGGCCTTCCCTCCCATTGAAAGGACTGGTTCTCCTCCTTTTATCCCTTTATCCTCCCAGAAAGCCATGGAGCGTTAGGAGAGGCTCAGTGAGAGAGGGGCCCAAGGCCAGCCATTGCCTCATTGGGGAGTTGATGGGGAACCAGCCATGACACCCCCGTTTGGCATCCCACACCTTCACACCAAATGCTTCTTTTTCCCCACTTCTGTTCTTGGTCTCCATGCTTGTGATTAACTCCTTTTCTTTGTTTCAGTCAGGTTTCCCAGTTGATATGGGCCACTTTAAATGTTCTTCCTTTCTCCTGAGGTTTTAGTCCAGTAGGGATGTGGTTTTAGGATGGAGGGAGCCTCAGCTTCAGCAGGTAGGGCTTCGTGGATATGGCCGGCTTTCAGGTACGTTTTCTTCCTCAGAGGCCTTGCTGACAGAGGGAGGCCCCTGTTCCTCCGAAGGCAGTGCCACCTTCCTCCCTCCCTCCTTCCCTCCTGGTGCCATGGTTGCTGTATCAGGGCCTCTCTTCCCAGCCATTCTTGATTTTTTCCTCAGCTGGGAAGAGGCAGGGGACAACTGGTGATGCTCCCATTTTCTCTCACACTAATTCAGTAACACTAATACTAATACTAACACCACACTGACAGAAATGCTGCATTGTCTCTTCTTTCTTTTAAAAAATAGAGTTGTATAGGAAGGTTTGTAGAGTGTGGTAGCGAAGTCTTTGTGTAGCGATTGGTGGGCTCACTTTATAGCATGGCGCTTAGACTGTGGTTTGTTCTCTATGGTCCTTGATGGTAGATGGCAGGAGTTTGAAGGACAGAGTACCACTCTTTGTCCCCTGCCTCTCCCCCAGAGACCCTCCATTGCAGCATCCAGTCCTTCTGGATCTCCTTGGCCTCTCCTTTCCCACAGAGAGCCCCAAACAGAAGCTTAGCCCCAGGAGGAGACCCTGACGGGGGCGGGGGGGGGGGGAATGGCAGCCCCCAAATGCCAGCATTGCCCGCCCCATGGAAACCCCTGGGACCCCTGACCCCCGGGGGTTGGAGGTGGGCCATGAGTCCAGGCTCTGATTGCTTTCTTTGTTCCAGTGCTGTGTAACTTCCACCTCAGAGGAAGAGAGGAAGAAGCGTCAGGCACAGCTCCATCCTGTCCAGGCTCAGAAGCATCCAAGGAAAGGCCTGCCTCTGCCGGACTGGCCCTTCTCTGACCATGGAGTTAGAAAAGAAGAAGAGGAGGAGGAAGAGGGAACTTCCAAGTTAAGAAGTTCTTGCCCTAAGAGCGAGAGGCAAGTACTGCTCAGTAAATACACCTTAGAGCCCATCTTCTATTGACCTTTTATCTGGTCTAAAGGGCCTAGGGACTTTTAAAGACCCAAATACTTTTCTTGAAGGGAGTAAGGGAAATATTGTGATAAATAGGTAAGTAAACATAAATAATCAATGCTGCTGAGTTTATTTTAGATCTCCAGTTCAGGAGCTTGGAGACCTAGGTCTGCATTAGTCCAATCCACAATGCAGAAATAATTCAGTTTGAGGCTGCTTTAACTTCCAAGGTTCCATGTTATGGAACCCTGGAAATTGTAGTTTATTGTGGCCTTGGAGTTTTCTGAAAGAGAAGTTGAAATGTCTTAAAAAAAAAAACTACAGTTCCCAGCATTCCCTAGGATGGAGCCAGGGCAGTTAAAGTGGTCTCAAACTGGATCATTTCTGCAGTGTAGATCGAAACATACTGTAACCAGCACACCACCATGATGATGTTGTTGTTATTGTGTGCCTTCCAGGCACTTCCGACCTATGTCGACCCAAAGGCGAATCTATCATGGGCTTTTCTTGGCAAGTTTTTTCCTTCTGAAGAGGGTTTGCCTTGGCCTTTTTTCTGAGGCTGAGAGAGTATGACCTGCCCAAAGTCACTCCAGGCCTGAGCAAGGATTTGAATCCTGGTCTTTCAGAGTCCAGCCTTGAAGCCATGACAACACGCTACCAATTGCCTTTTGGTCAGTGCTAACTTGCCTGATGGTTTCTTTACTCAGAGGTAGTCTGCTTTTGCTTTCCTCTGAGGCTGAGAGAGTGTGACTTACCCAAGGTCTCCCAGTGGGTTACATTTGTTGTGGGCCTTTAAGTCATTTCTGACTTATAGAGGCAGTAAGACTTTTCTTGGGAGGAAATATTGTAATAAAAGGAAAAGTAAGCATCAATATTCAATGCTGCTGAGTCTTATTTTAGAGCTACACTAGAGGACCTTGGAGTCCTCTTTTAAACTTTGGGACTCTTGGGGTTTGTGTGTGTTTGTGGGATTTTGGAGAGGGCTACGAAACCCACTGGGTGACCTTGGGCAAGTCACACTCTCTCGGCCTCAGAGGATGGCAAAAAAAACTGGCCAAGATCATGCCAGGCCTCTAGATGATGGAGCTATAGTGCTTAATGTGTCAAATTGCATCCTTTCTCCAGTGTAGATGCCCTCTAAGATTTGGAAAGAGAGTCCTGTAGGGACTAGAGAAGGTCCCAAAGTATAAAGATATAGAATTAAATTGCATTAAAGTCCAAAGCAGCTGGCTCTTTGCATTTCCAATTTCTATGGTTGTGGCTATGAAAGCTGACAGGAGGAGGGAAAGGCACTCCTTGGAAGCCTGGGTCTGGAGGCAAATTCTGCCATGGATGCAATGGAGGGCCCAAAAGACAGATGGAGGGCTCCTAGAGCAAACCAAGCCCCAGTTCTCACCAGGGCTGTGCCATCTCAGCAGAATTGTTGCAGTTTGGTCCTGCTTTAACTACTATGGTGCAATGCTATGTAATCCTGGGATTCGTACTTCTGTGAGGCACTAGAGCTCCCCTGCAAGAAGGCCAAAGAACTAATAAAAGTACAAATCCCAGAATTTGCTGTTTGCAAAGCTGAGAAAAGTATTAATTAAAACAGAGTGAAAGGGCAGTTCCTGACTCAGTGAATTATAAGGTTGTTTCTTCTTTGTGGTCTCTGCGAATCACACAAATTGATTATGTCTGCACTTCCTCAGCTAGCTTGGAAAGTTCTAGTATCACTGGGCAACTTTTTGGCGGTAGCTCCGCCAACCCCATAAAACCCCTGGCGTTCCCGCCCTTTCCTCAGTTCCTTTCATCCGCCGCGTTAGCAGCTATCAAGGAACTTCGCTACTTAGAGTCGCTCGTTTCCACTGTTGAAAAACCTTGACCTAGGGCTTTTTTGACCTGTTTCTGGCTTCTCTCTCGGATTGCGCTTCTGGTGTTAGCAGATCGTTTGCCCTCGGATTGTATTACGACCTCATTTTCTCTTACTGATGGGAAAGATGGTGCCCCTTAAACGCTGTTCTAAACACGGTGGGAAAATCTCCACTTCAGACCGCCATGACGAATGTGTCCTCTGCCTTGGTGAGGCCCATAACCCCAAGGCCTGTTTGATGACTCAGGCCCTTAAGAATAGGGTCCTGAAACTCAACGCTGCCCTATGGGAACAAGCCCTCAGGCCTTCTTCTGCACCCACCAGTAGATACCTCCTCAGGTGAAGGACCCTCGTCTTCTGTAGTGGAGAAGTAACAGGAGAGAGGTAAGGACCAAGGAGAGGTCCAGGGATAAATCTTTGAAAGACAGGAAGACTTCTAAGAGTGACAATGGCCAAGGGGGTTCCACTAAAAGGTAGCACCTCGAACCAACCGAGGATTATTCTCCACACCGTTCCACTTCCAAAAGAGCCCGATCCGCCTCCCCACGGGGACAGTCGAAATCGAGGCCCTCGATCAGGCCAGGACCCCACCGGCCTCCTTGGGCCCTGAGATGATTCCCTCCACTGCGGTACCAAATCCCTCGACTCCTTCCATCCATATTGATTCAGAGTCAGAGGGTGAGATTCGGGAGCAGGAACCACCATCCCTGACTCCCCACCAGCCGGACGAGCCGGTACCGACTACTTCTCACTCCCGTTCATGGACCTCGAGAGGTTATTTTCCTCGGCCGTACACAGACTTCCGAGAATGGTGTCAGGACACTCCCTCCTCCACTGACCGAAGCTTGTCAGTCGAACCCATTTGTGTGATTCGCAGAGACCACGAAGAAGGAGGACAGGTTGCTTACCTGTAACGGTATTTCTTCAAGCGGTGATCTGCGAATTCACACAAATCCCACCCATGCTCCCCACAGTCGTGTCCTGCTCATTATTTGGAAATTCCTGCTGGCGCTGCTTGGCGGCGTACGTTTTGGAACTGAGGAAAAGGGGGGAACGCCAGGGGCTTAATAGGGGTTGGCGGAGCTACTGCCAAAAAGTTGCGATCTGAGATTTGCCCAATGATACTAGAACTTTCCGAGCCAGTTGCGCAGGCGCAGACATAACCCATTTGTGTGAATTCACAGATGACCGCTCAAAGAAATACCATTACAGGTAAGCATGTTTACATTTTTACAGGAATGGCTATTTCTTATTTCCTTGAAATGAACTGCAGCCAACTCGGTGAAGATAAGGTAAGGCCTACACACAGACACACACTGGCTAGCATCCCTAGATTAATCATAGATTAGACGTATTTCCAAAACCTCTTTTAGAAAGGTTCCCAAGAGCCACTGCAAGAGCCTGCCACGCTTTTAGCTAGAGTTTAGTTCCACAGAGTAAGTGAAGAGCTTCGACAGCCTCAGTTTTCTTCCTGTGCGTAAATCCAGATGGCAGCCTGGGGATCTGCCTACTTGCCAATGTAAAGCTGGAAAATGTAGTGAGGCCACTCCAAGAATAAGTGACCAGTAGGTGTACTTGTTGCCTTAAACTTAAAGCACAGGAATGGCAGCACTGTCATAGGCTTTTCCTCAGTCAGGTGTAGCTTTATGTTTGTTCTATTTGGTTCTTCTCTCATATTCATGGAGGTTTCAGTAATCTAGTTCTTCCTGAGTATTTGGGGGGGGGGGTCAGTCTATCCACTAGCCTAGTTTTGGGGGGCCTTCATGGTCTCCCTCTTTCCAAATCCAGGAAATTGCAGCTTGGAACGTAATTTTTGCAAGAGCTGCATGAGATGAAGGTAAAACGGTGCCTTTTGTCCCTTGAAGGGAGTGACAGGAAGGGGAATTCTAACTGCCATGGTACCTCTGTGAGGAAACGCAGATCCCAAGAAGCCATTTTCTCTGCTCATATGTCTAGGCTCCATGGATTTGGGTTTGAGAGGGTGGCTCAATTCAGCTGTTTCTTTTTCCAATCTTCTTTCCCATTTTTTCTCTTCTAAAAGATCTCCTTGCAGCTTAGAGGGTGAATCCCCCGGGGGGGCTAAACACTCCGTCCCCCGTTTTGGGATGCTCCAGTCACTTCTGTCCCCTTTGCCTTCTGGGCAGAGACGATCCTGTTTGCCCAATGCAGAGAGAGCCCAGAGAGCCATCCCTGGCAGAGCATGCTGGGTCCCATCGGAGGGTGAGCAAGGGGGTGCACCCCTGCTGCCGTGGGGGACGCTGTGGGGACCTGCCATCTTGTTCCCAGCCTAGATCTGCAGACAGAGCTGCCTCTGGGTTCACAGCAGCGTCTTGGTGCGAGGGCCAGACCCTGTTGCAGACCTAGAGGTCTACTCTGCCTGCAAATCATTTCTTTAAAACCCCTAAAACAATATAAATATTAAATTCCCAGATAAAACAACAAAATAAAATAATAAATAAAAGCTTAAAAGACCCCAAAATATAAAATATCCCAATAAATAGGTTCCCTGCTTAAACGTTAAAAGCCCCCTTAAACCAAAAATACCCCTTTGCCTCCCTTTGGGACTAACTGGAAGATGCCCCTTGCTCTCAGTTAGCCTCAAAGGTGCTACAATCCCCCTTTGCCTTGTAGATCTTCAAACCCCGGTCCCTCTGGTGACCAACCTGACCGGCCTCAGTGGGGTTCCCCGCGACAGCAGGGGTGCATTTCCTTGCCCATCCTCCAGTGTGACCCTTGGCATCCTCTGCCAGGAATGGCTCTCTGCATGGGCCTCCATTGGGCAGACAGGACCCTCTCTGGGCAGAAGAAAAAATGGGAAGAAGCCTGACTGCAGACTCTCCTCCCTTGAAGGAGTCCTTTGACCTTTGGATTTCCGAAGGCCAACATTTTCCAGAAGCGCTTTTGCTGCCTGGCAGAAGGGATTTGGACTGGATTTCCTTTGGGGGTCCCTTCCAACTCCAGCGTCCCCAAACTGGTAGCAGAGCCTTTTGCCCTCCCTGGTCATTCATTCTCTAAGCTGCAACGAGACCTTTTGGATGAGAAACAATGGGAAGAAGGAAGATGGGAAAGGGAAACAGCTGGGTTGGGGTGCGTTCTCTAATCGGAATCCATGAGCAGAAATATGAAGAGAGATCATTGGTTTCCTGGTGCGCTGCATTTCCCCATGGGCTCCCATCGTAGTTACAATTAGGTCAAGACCACTGGCCGGTCATAAAGGTTAGGAGGCCAGTGGCAAAACCCGATCTGAGCAGTAGTCCGAAGTAGCCTTGTCCTTCTCTCAGTGTGGTGCTTAACACCCTCTTGGCTCCTTCTCTGCCCTTCTGGAAGGACAGTGACCCTCCCTCATTTAAAAGCTAGCTGGGAGGGCCATGAGTTAGCTTTCAGGGGTGGCCTGTGGAGGCTGAGCTAAATCTCGTGTCCTCCTTTCTAGTCCAGGCCAAAGTTAAGGGGCAGAGGCAGGTAGGGGCTGAGGGTAAAGTGTGAGGCTGTGAGAGTGGCACCCAAGGGGGCCTTTGTATAAATGGCAGGAACTCGCTGAGCAGATGTTAAAACTAGGGGCTCAGTATCTAGCATTGACCCCAGATCAGATGCCTAGAACATCATGCAAACGGGCAAAGTGTAGCACCATGCCCTTGATCTAGAACCCTGGCAGGTAGGTCCCTCTACAAACTCTCCTGCCTTTACCTCCTTTCCTCCCTTCTTTTTATGGAAATGAAACAAAATGCATGACTCTGAGAATAGCAAAAGCAGGGTGGTGATCCTTGTAATTCCATTTCACCACCCGACATTTCCTAGTCTCTTCCCTGGAGAATGCACTTTGCATGCCTTTATCTCTAGAAGGGATGGACCACCCGCTGTAGCTCAGGTGCAGGCCTCTCCTGCCATTGGCCAGAAGGCATAGTGGTCCCAGGCGCTCTGGATTTATGCACAGGAATGATGGAGGCGTGTGGCATTGCAGTGGATTAGCTTATGGTAGTTCTTGTGGAGGCTGCGATACTGCAGACAGAAGAGGCCTTTTTTAATGACTAGGAAAGTGCCTCTTCCAATGTTTTGCTGCTCAGCATTCACTGATTTTGGTCTCAAACAGCCTTTTAATCCTTGCTAATATGGCTGTTTTCTTGAAATTACTTTGGCCACCCAAGGTAGGAAAAGTCTTTCAAAATGGATTCCTTGGGTAATTTTTAAGTTTCCTTTTTTGCAAATTAAAAAGTATCTTAGTTGCTGTCCAGTTTCCTTGCCCACTTGGTGCAGTTCCCTGCATCCTCCTCCTCCTCCGCAGCAATGCCCTGGGGCCTTCCCTCCCATTGAAAGGGCTGGTTCTCCTCCTTTTATCCCTTTATTCTCCCAGAAAGCCATGCAGCGTTAGGAGAGGCTCAGAGAGAGAGGGGCCCAAGGCCAGCCATTGCCTCATTGGGGAGTTGATGGAGAACCAGCCATGACACCCCTATTTGTGATCCCATACCTTCACACTGAATGCTTGTAAATACCAAGTACCAGCGTTGCCTGCCCCATGGACACCCCTGGGACCCCTGACCCCCGTGGGTTGGAGGTGGGCCAAGTGTCCTGGCTCTGATAGTCCTCTTTGTTCCGACGCCATGTAACCTCCAACTGAGAGGTGATGAGGAAGAAGAGGGAGGCACAGCTTCATCCCATCCAGGCCTAGAGGCAGGCGAGGAACGGTCCGAATATAGAGGAGGAAGAGGAAGAGCCAGCCATGGATCGAAGGAGGAGACAGCCCCCCTTCCCCGTTAGATTGTAAGCCTGAGGCAGGGAACTCGAACTGGGCAACTGAAGAAGGAGATGTAGATACTTGTAAATAAACACATAATTTTAGCCTTCCAAGGTTTTAAAGGTTTGTTTTCATTATACTGCTCTTCTTTTTCACATCAGTTCAGAAAAATAATCAATGTATGTGTTAAATGTTCTTCCTCCTTAGATTACAAAGATATAGCCGTGTTCATCTGTAGAATCAGTATGTAGGGCACTTTCCTAGACTCAAGTCTTCCAAATGCATCTGAGGACGTAGACTGAGGTCTAGGAAAACTCATGCTACTAATTTCTTTCTTTCAGTTATTCTCAAAGGGGGCTTCAGGATCTCTCACATAGACTAACTCGGCTATATCTTTGAATCCTGTGGCAAAGTAAGATCCTAGTCCTCATGGTTCAGAATCTGGTTCTGGCTTCCCAGGGTCTCAGGCAAGGGAGAGACTTTCCCATTGAACGAGACAGTGCAGTTAAAGCAGTCTCTGCAGTGTGTTTTGAAAAAAATTGAAAGAAAAAAATTAGCATTGACCATATACTTTTTTAAAGTGCAGTCAGGTAATTCCTATATTTTATGTATTGGCTTTCATTTAAGAAGTCTGTCTGGGAGAACAGGGTCTCCTTGCCCTGGCTGTTGTTATTTGAATTTATGGCATTTTATCTCCGTATTCCATGGAGTCCTCCGTGCCAGTTTTGTACCTTACAATAGAGGCAGATTGCCCCTTTTCCCTGTGGTACTTATTATCAAAATTAAGTTTACTTGAATACTAAACAACCTCAAGAAATTTGATTCGCTAAAGCAGAGGTAGGCAACCTTTTTTCCCCTTTAAGGGCCAAGGGACTTCAGCTCCCAGAAGCCTCAGCCATGTTGGCCAATAGCTACTGGGATTCTGGGAGCTGAAGTCCCTCGGCCCTTAAAGGGGAAAGGTTGCCTACCCCTGTTTAAAGAATCCTTATTAGCTGTGACGTGACAGTATGTGTATATGTGTGAGATTATATATATAATACGTGCACCGACACACATATATATAGAGAGAGTGAAAGACACACACATACACAGTACCTTTTTTTTAACAGAATATTTGTGGGAGAAATAAAGATCAGTTAATAAAATAAAGGCCACTTTAACGGTCCTGGCTAAATTCTAGGGAATCATGGGAACTAGTTTTTTCTGAGACATTGAGCCTTCTGTATCAGATCTCTGTTGCCACAATAAACTACAGTTACCAGGATTCCCTAACACTGAGACAGGACCGTTAAAGTGTTCTTAAGCTGCATTACTTGTAGCAGTTTGTAAAGGCCCAAAGACATGTTTATATATATGGGGGGGGGGTGTATTTTATATATATATATATATATGCATATATATGTATGTATGTGTGTATATATATATATATATATATATATATATATATATATAATGTATATATAATGTATATATAATGTATCTATGTACATATATGATGCCTTTTTCTCCCAATACCTGTGTAAAAAATAAAGCACACTTGATGGAAAATTTATTGTTTCATTTTTGTTGCCCTGACCAATTGCTGTTCATTGCACTCCATTAAACTGATTTTGAGGGCAGAATAGGGTTTGACTAGATGTCCTTTGAGGTGACCCTTCCATTTCTAGTATCCTATGTATCCTTGGGTGGCAAAAGGGGCTTGACTAGATGGCCTCTGAGGGATCACTTCCAATTCTAAGGTGCTGTATATCCCTGTATGGGAAAAGGGGTTTGACTAGATGGCCTTTGAGGGTACTTTCCAATTCTATGGTGCTGTGCATCCCTTAATGGCAGAATTGGGTGGAGTTTTAGGGAAGGAG